>CM039088.1:2903894-3083252 GCA_022113865.1 Chimonanthus praecox | reverse complement strand
CTTCCTGGTGTGGTCTCATTACAGAGAATATCTAAAGATTAAGGAATCATATCAAGATCAAAATGTTGATTCAGAGTGAAGAAAATTAATTGATAGTAAAAATCAATTTTTCTTATTAATTTAGAAAGTGAAGTCATATTGCATTGAAATTTTAAGAAAAATAAGATGTAGTGATGATGCAAAGTGAAGGAACATGACTTCTCTTACATTCAATTTTCTTTTCTTTTTTTCCTTTTTATATTAGACCAAAATGCACCAACACCGTTATGATGAATAAATTAGAAATATTAGATTACAAATATCAGAGTTGCTATAATTTAAATGAAATATTAAAAGTGTTTGCAGAATATATCAAATTAGGGATTTAAAAAATAGTAATGATCGATATATCAGCCGTTATATTTCTCTCTTTTATTTAAAAAAAAAATTAAAACGACCAATATAGACTGATATCGCCGATATGTAAATCTATTAAAAACTGATACATATCGGTCGATATTTAAATCCTTCTATCAAACCACATACGTTAATTGTTCAAATCCATGGATTTGAGTTTGCAAAACCTAGTGCTTGCCTAGCTTTCAATAATTGCAGACATTGCTTTTCATTGATCTGACTTAGACTTTAATAGGTTCACTTTCAATGTGAAATACTGTAAACATCCTGACTTCAGTAGGTCCCTTCAAGTTTAAAATTTTGAATTTTTTAAGAAAAAGTTTTCAAAATACTTATAAACTTGCCGCCAACAATTTATATGTCTTTTAAATGAACATGAGACAATCATGAAAGTTGCTAGGTTAGTGGAATGGTCCCAAACATCTCTCACTTGTCTAATTCATCAAATTCACCGATATATAAGATGTACCGATTTTTTAACCCATGCTTGAGAGTAGTGAATTAGTGTTTACATCAAAATTTTGACGAGTGCCAATTTAAAAAAATAATGGTTAAATGAAAGACTGAAAATAAATACAATATGTATCCATACTAAATCATGTATCGAGAGTGGCAAAGCAGAGTTTGCATGGACGATGAGATACACCTACTGTATTAACATCCTTATAGCAATAAATATATAAAGTTTGAAGGGTTTGATAAGTGAAACTTCGGTAATACAATTTTATTAGTTACAAGGATAGAGGTGGCCATGATCCAATGATAATGGCTATAAATTTGCTTGAGGAAGTGGGAGTACTGAGTTAAATTCTCACTCCACCTCAAATGGCTACTCTATATAGAGTTATCCGATATGTGTGGATAGAAAGGCTTACACATATAGCGATGATTAGTCGAGTGTTCTAAGATGCCTAGACAAACACCTTGGTTATAAAAAAAAAATGGTGGCCATACTTGTGTGAGTTCTTTTAACAGTGAACGTTAAGAAAGTGAGATTCATCTTTTCATTAAAAACATTTAAATGATTAGATATATAATCATGAGTTACCAAAATTTAAAATAGAGACCTTTACACTCATAAAAATTGCACAACTAAATTCATCGATAATATTTAGTGTCGTGTAATATTTTTCTCTTAGTCGACACATCTCCAACATAAATTCTTTCAAGCTAAGGAAGCACCAGCCATGTTACACATGGGCAACTTTAGTGACTTTGACTTGACTAGCATTCAATTAACTTAGATTAACATGTAATTTTTTTTATATATTAAAATATTTATAATCTCTTAATCATATTAAAAGAATAATAGCTTCATTGAGATACAACATAACATTTCTCATAAAAGAGAATTCATAATAGGCAACTTGTAATAAATCGAAAGGTTCAGCCATGTGAGAGATGGGTCACACGGTGGGAGAACTTCATTGATTTTGACTTGACTACAGTTGCATCCATTGCTTTTCATTGACTTGACTTGGTGGGTTCACTTTCTTTCTCTTTTTTAAAGGCGTCGTCTCTATCTCTATATAAGTCTCTTCGTCTTTGCCTTCATCTCCACGATTGTCGATGTGAATAAAGTAATATTTCAATGTGAAAACACTCGAACCCATTATGAAAGAATTGCTAGCTTAGTGGGATGGTCCCACTTGTCCAATTCACATTTAAGTATCAAAGGAAATTAATTGATTGTAAAAATCACTTCGTCTAATTAATTTATAAAGTCAAGTCATGTTGCTATTGCCATTGATGATGGACAGACTAACCATTGTTTCCATTTCCACATAAATCAAATCGTGGTGGAAAAGTAAGTTGAAAGAGAGAGAGATTAAGGGGACCAGTGATGCCAGTGCCACAGCGGTAGTGCAAAGGTTAAGGCAGGGCCCGAATCCTCTCCATGAGTCCAAGGTTAGGCAGGCTTTGGACAAGTTTATTGAGGATCTTGCTTTACATAATTAATCATTTATTATTTTTCATATAAAAACAATACTTTTATAAAATTATTGACAAAACTATCAAAATTAAATAAACATCCTACCAACCATATCAATTATATTAATATATCTCCATTTAATTCCACACTACCAATATCATTTCATTTAGTTTTTTTTTAAAAAAATGAAAATTATCTTAAAACAAATCATATTAAACCTCAATTTCATAAAAAAAGAAAACTAAGAAAATCACAAAAACACTCTACAACCTTAACCTTCATTCAAATCCATAAACACTCATTATCATTTCATTAATTTTTTTCAAGAAACACTACAAAATTAAAATTATCTTAAAGCAAAAATTAATAAAAAATAACTCAAAATAGACAAATCTAAAGATGGAATAAAAATGGGCAAATACCTTTCAAACACCAAGAACTTATATCTAACCCTCTTCATATGCATTAAAAAAAAGTCATACAACTACTTTTTAAAAAAATAAAAATTTGAGCCCAACTCATATATACAAACGCATGTCTTGTACTACGTATTTTCAAGGCAATACATATAATGTCAACTAGGGAAGCAAATATCGGCCAATACGTATCGTATCGGCTGTACAGAAATTTCATCAGCTGACATAGCCGACATAATTAATATCGGTGTGTTTTTTTTTTTTAAATCGATTCGGTGGTGGACCCGAGCTGATATCTAGACCGATATTTACATTTTCAATTATTTTTTTAAAAAAATCAGCTTCCTTTTGGATATTTTATTTATTTTTTTATTCAGAAAAAATAAAATATATAATTATCGATATTTTCAAAAAAAAAAAAAGGAGAGAAATTTATCAGCCAATATTTTGGCCAGGTCGAATTTTAAATCCCTGATGTCAACCATTCTTATTGCCCACGGTTTAATCTAACATAGTGTACCACATTGGTTCTCTGAAATACCTAGTGACATGCTGCAACGTTAGGCCAATTATTCGCCAAATCTTAGTGGCGTAGGTTTATTGAATGTTAAACCAATGCAAGGGGACCAATATGGGTTTGGGCCTGACTTGAGTCTCTATGCTTTCATGTTTTTCTAGCACTTGATAGCCAAGATAGGTCAATATGTTGTAACCAGAGATTTAAAAATGTTACCGATATTATATGGGCTGGAAAACGGACAATACGTTCTTTTTTTTTAATTTTTTAAATATGGAAAATAATTATAAAATATTAATATAAATCTATTAAGATCATATTTTAGTAAAAAAATTGTTTACGCAGTACTAAACTCTTAAAAAATTGTCTTAAAATTAAAAAAAAGAAGCCCAAAAACATCTAAAATTCTTGTCCTCTTGTTTTCCATAATTAATCATTTATGATTTTTCATATAAAAACATTAAAATTATTTGACAAAATTATCAAAACTTGCACAAACATCCTATAAACTATATCAATTATATTAAGACATCTTATTTAATTCCACACACACTCCATAACATTTCATTAAGTTTTTCAAAAAAAAAAAATCTAAAATGAAAATTATCTTAAAACCATAATGTCACAAAAAAAATTAAAAAAATCACAAAAAGCGCTCTAAAAGCTTAATCTTCATTCAAATTCATAAACATTCAATATCATTTCATTAATTTTTTTAAGAAACACTCCAAAATTAAAATTAACTTAAAGTAAAAATTTAAAAATTAATAAAAATAAATCAGGATGAACAAATTTAAAGATGAAATAGAAATAGACAAATACATTTTAATGACCTTCTTGACATGGACTAAAGAAAAAAGAAAAAAAGTCATACAAGTGTGTGACTTTTAAAAAATAAAAATTTGAACCAGTCTATATGCTGTACATATAGTACATCATCTACCATTCATATCTAAACCTATCATATCAACCATTTTTATCATAGATGCCATTTTTTCTACCTTGGTTGTAGTAGTATGCAGCAATCAGAGCATTACTTGAGTCAATGGATAAATAATGTACCATGTCAGTTCTCTAAAATACCTTCATATGTTTTGAGGATTAGTCGAGTGCTCTAAGAAACGTATATACCTTAGTCATTAAAAAAACTTTTGTGTAGATAGATAGTGAGAGGCAAAGAGAGGATACAACCCATTTATGTAACATCAATCTAAAATACTTATACAAAACACAAAATTCAATAGGAAACATAAATGCTAAACATCAACACAAAAACTTTTTCACATAACAAGCTTCTCATTAGATAACACACAATTCCAAAGAGGAACCTTTGGATGTTACTCTTTAGAATGATAGAAGACATCTCAATAGTGACTAAGATAAGATGGACCTTCAGCTGACAATAAGGTCTGATTGTGCTGTCCTACTACTCTATCAATGCCAAGATACAAGTTTCTCACTCCATGAATTTCTTTCACCACATTCTTTATCTCCATTCGCTCTTTTGGTGATTCAACAGAACAAGATATACCTATTTTTATCATTGAAAGAAGGCAAGTGCTTCTTATGTTGCTATTATTCCCGTTGACACCATTACTTTCGTCTTCTTCCAAGAGCAACCTTTCATCTATAATCTCCATCTTTCGTTCAGCCACCATCATCTTAGCAAACTCATGAAGGCTTATATTCTCCTCAAACATATCATCAGTAGGTCTCTTTCTAGTGAACATCTCTAATAAAAGGATCCCATAACTATAGACATCACCATATATAGATATATCACCTCCATGCCATACTCTGCCATTCATAAACCGATTTGTTTAGTAGAGTAAGGAGTAAAATTTCATAGACATGGACTCACACCCTACCCATTTTTTGAGCCATAAGGCCTTAACAAACCATACTTGTTATTTATAATATTTATAGAACTAAGCTGATATAAACCAAGGAGAACTTACCTCAAAATATGGAATTATGGAAACAATATTGTTAGCCCTCAATGCTTTATAAGGTTATGTGAATGCTTGAATGGTGAAATATTTTTTTATCTGAATGTCGAACTTGACAACATGAAAATGGGGAAAACACTAGGAAATTAATTGAACATATAAAACATTTAGTAAATATGCTCTTTGGTTGTTCATTGCAACATAGATCTAATCTTCATAATGCACAAGAACTTGTTACTCAATGACATGCTGCACCATATAAATAAATGCATTCTACCATTCAGTTCATAAAACAATCTAGTATACGTTGTACATTGTTATGTATTTATTTTGGAATTTACAGATCCCAAATGATATATTATCAACGTGACTTTGGAAATCAACCACGGTAAGGTAACAAGCATATGTTATCTTAGCTAATGTTAACAAAAACTATATTTTTTTTACATTTAAAATTCAATGAATTAATAGATTCTGTCATATCAAAACTATAATTTTATAATCGCAAAGCATTAAAGTTTAAAAAAATGAGGTAAAAAGTGATTGTCAACCATTCAATGAAAATGCAAAGAAATTTGGATATTGCCAAGGTTTCTCCCGAGTGCATCTCTATATGTATTTTAGATCTAAATGGAGTAAAATCTTTGTTATTTTTGTAGGTTATTTGATTTTCTGTACATGGATGTGAAAAATATTATTTGAAATATAAGTTTGATTAGATTACGTGACTTAAATTTACTTTAAAATACTAAGTTTATAAAAATATAGTATATAGTAGAAGTTAGGGCAAAGTCTTATTTAGATCCTCTATATACAAGAATTAGATAAAAGACTAGAGAAGCGAAGAAATGGATGTTAGAAGAAAATTAATTACCTGGAGCAATGTACCCAATAGATCCCTTCACCAAGAGTGAACTAGATTGAGCCTGTGAGTATTTAGTTTCATCTTTCGAAAGAATCCTTGCCAAGCCAAAGTCACCCACATGCGCAACCATGTCGTTATCAAGAAGAATGTTGCTTGGTTTCAGATCGCAATGAACCACTGGTGTTTGTGAATGGTGATGAAGATATTCGAGAGCACAAGCCACATCCATTGCTATATTTAGCCTTTGAATGAAATTCAAATTTCTTGACTCATGTCCATCATTTTCATCTGGGTGTAGCCAGCTGCCTAAATTCCCATTAGGCATGAACTCGAAAATTAATGCCTTAAAATCTTCACCTTTAAAATCAATACTTGAGCAAACAGTTAAGATCTTGACGATATTCCGATGTTGAATACTCCTCAAAGCTCTGCATTCGGCCATGAAACTCTTAGAAGCTCTCTGTAGCTGCAATTTCAAAACTTTAACTGCAATTGTTGTGCCAATACGATCTAAAATTCCTTTGTATACAAAACCAAAACTTCCCGCACCAATCAAATTAGCAGGTGAGAACCCATTAGTTGCATTGAGAAGCTCTGCATAAGTAACCTCTAGAAATTGATCTTTAATGAAGTTCGCACTCTCGGGTTCTTTCCTCGATCTCTTCTTACAATAACGAGTTGTTATGAAACACGAAAATAAGAGTAAGCAGAGAGTTACTGCAACAACAACGGGCATTATTACTCTTAGAGAATGAGCCCTTCCACGCTCTTTGGAAACTAGCTTAGGACATCTAGGCAACTGTAGCTTTAGGATTCCCCCACAAAGCTTTTTGTTCCCCTCGATTGAAAATGCACTTGCATTCTTAAAAATTCTGAGAGTTGGCACTTCACCCTCAAGACCATTGAAAGATAAATTTAAATATTCTAGAGCGGCAAGTTGGTCTAAATATTTTGGAATCTGCCCAGATAAGTTATTTCTTGAAAGGTCAAGTTCCACAATAACCTTTAGAGTACTTAGAGAAGGGGGAATGCTTCCTTGAAAGAAATTGTTGTGCATGTAAAGGTATTCCATTTTGATACAACTTCCAAGAGTGCTTGGAATTTCACCTGAGAATTTATTGTTTGAGATGACCAACACCTCAAGATTTTGCAACTGACCAACTTCCATCGGTAATGAACCAGTCAAAGAGTTCTCATCTAGAACAAGATCAGTCAAAGTTGGAAAATTGAAAATTTCTTTAGGTATGGTACCATTGAGTTTATTAAAAGAAAAGTTCAATCGTTGAAGTTGCTTGCAGTTTCCAAGACTTGCAGGAATTCCTCCCTTTAGATTATTCCTAGATAGATCCAAATAAATTAGTTGAGTAAGATTTCCAAGGGAATCCGGAATTCGCCCTGAAAATCTGTTATGATCTGCATCAATGCGTCCCAACTTTTGAAGTTTCCCCAATTGAACAGGAATAGTGCCTGTAAGATGGTTACCTACGATGGCTAACCAATTTAAGCTAACAAGGTTCCCAATTCCCTCTGGGATTGTTCCTGATATTTGATTTTCTCTCAACATAAGATATCTCACTTGGGTTGAGAGATTAGCAATTGAGTTGGGCAATATACCTCCGAATCGATTGTTGCTTACCTCGAGAATTTCCAAATCACTGCAATTGGTTAAAGAAGTGATGAAATTCAAGTCGCCTTCTTTTCCCACACCTAGTTCATTGTAAGCCACACGAAGACGTTGGAGGCTATGCAACCTTCCGAAATTCATTGGAACGGACCCGCTGAAGTTGTTTAGAGTGAACTCGAGTACTTTTATCCTTGAAGCATTGCCTAATGAAACTGGTATGGGTCCTGTGAAGCGGTTATTTGGTACGTAAAGCTTTTCAAGATTTGGAAAAATAAGGCCTAGCTCCGGGGGAAGTCTCCCGTGGAAATGGTTACTTCCCAAATCAAGGGAAACCATCAATGAGAGATTGTAAATAGAGTTAGGAAACAAACCCGAAAGCCTATTTTGATCCATGGCTAGTAGGTACAAGTTGCCCAATTGGCCTAGATTGCTTGGAATGCTTCCCTCCAAGCTGTTAAATGATAGAAAGAGAAAGGTGAGAGATGAAAGGTTTCCAAGTGATGGAGGGATGTCACCAGTGAAATTGTTGTAGCCAACATCCAACACATTCAGCTTCGACAAAGACCCAAAACCAGATGGAATTCTTCCAGTAAGCTTATTCCTGCGCAACTGAACAACTCTAAGCTCCAAACAGTGAGTGAGATTGTTGGGGATCTCTCCATCGAAAGAGTTGATGCTAAGGTTGAGATATCGGAGCCTGAACAGACGATCTATTTCACTGGGAATATGGTCTTGAAAGTTGTTGTCTGAGAGGTCTAGTTTTCTGAGGAAGGAGAGATTTGCAATTTGGGGAGATAAGGTGCCTACCAAGCGTTGTCCCAACAGGTTCAATGATACGACCCTTTGGGGATGTCGTTTGCTGCAAATGACTCCAGTCCACTTGCAGAAATGGAGGGAATTATTCCAAGAACTCAAGACACCATTAAGATCACTACTGGATATCCCATCTTTGATAGCAAGCAAAGAGAGCCTATCCGTCTCGTTTCTTTGGAGGGCAAAGCGAAACAAGTTCATGCAGAGAATGAAGAATGCATGAAAGAGAAAAGACTGAGATACTCTTATTAGCCTCGACTCTGAGAGTTCCATTTTTTTATTTGTTGTTTTGAGCTTTGGCATTATAAAACATGAGCAACTTCACTTGTATTTGTAGGACACTTCTGTAATCATATTATATTAATAATAGCTTCATTGACATACAATATAACATTATTTCTCATAAAGGTAACTTGCAACTTGCCTCGAATGTGAGTACAAACTTGTGGGACCAGTCATGTGACACATAGAGGAGACTTGCAACTTGCCTCGAATGTGAGTACAACTTGTGGTACCAGTCATGTCTCACATAAAGGAGACTTGCAACTTGCCTCGAATGTGAGTACAACTTGTGGGACCAGTCATGTGACACATAAAGGAGACTTGCAACTTGTGCGACCAGTCATGTGACACATGGGCAACTTTAGTGACTTTGACTTGATTAGCCTTTAATAGTTGCATCCATTGTTTTTCACTGACTTGACTATACTATACTTCAGTAAGTTCACTTTCTTTCTCCATCTTTTCTCAATGAATTGAGAAAAAAAAATCTTAACTTTAGAACATTCAATATTCAATTAACTTTATTAACTTTAACACTAAACTCGCTAAATCCAATATTACAAAATTGACTTACGATAATTTGTCCTTTTTTTAGAGTTTTAAACTTTGGTTTACCTGCAAATTTAATATCCTAGCATTTGCATAACATGTGTAATGAGAGAATGATATCTTAACTTTTGAGTGGCAATGAAATCTTGACCATTAGATAATAAGTATCGAGTTGTATCTTAGAAATATATATGATATTAAATATTACTTTAACCAATTGAATATGGCTCATAATGAGTGGTTATAGCCTAATAGATTAATTGAAAAAAAATCTTTTAAAAATATGTGCTCTTCAAAATTTGACGAGTTTAAATTATTTTTAATATTTAAACTTTGTAGTATTCAAAAGCATGACTTAATCTATCTCAATCAAGATGATTTTTTATAGATATCATACTTGAACAAAGACTTTTCTAGTAAACCCATTACCACCTCATTTGATTAGTTCGAATACTAAATGTGACATGCAATATTTCAATGTGAAAAACACTCTAACAATCATGAAAGAATTAAACCAATGTGAAAAGGCTCTAATTGCAAATAACACATGATAGACAGTGTCTCATTCATGGAAATTGCTAGCTCAGTGGAATGGACTTGTCCAATTCACATTTAAATATCAAAGGAAATACAATACTTCCTTTTGTGGTCTCATTATAGAGAATATCTAAAGATTAAAGAATCATATAAAGATCAAAATGTTGATTCAGAGTGAAGGAAATTAATTGATAGTAAAAATCACTTGGTTTATTAATTTAGAAAGTCAAGTCATATTGCATTGAACTTTTAAGAAAAATAAGATGAAGTGATAATTCAAAGGGAAGGAACATGACTTCCCTTACATTCAATTTTCTTTTCTTTTTTTACTTTTTATATTAAACTAAAATGCACCAACATGGCTATGATGAATAAATTAGAAATAGTGAGAATTCAAGCCTTTCCATCAATTTTAATTTGAAAGTAAGATATCTGGATGTTTGTATTTTAATGCAGCCCTTGTATTTTAATTTGTTTCTAAGCCCAACTTAAAAGAAAATTATTGTTAGCAAATGAATAAGGAGGAGTTCAAATTGTAATTTTTTCCTTAAAATATACACATGGAATGATTGTTGAATTCAAAAGACTTTGTGAAATGAAAAATGATATCTAAATAAGGCCTCTCGTTTTTACCTCTCCATTCTTTAAAAAAAAAAAAAAAAACTTTCCAAATAAAATAAGCACCAAAATTCATTCCATGTGAATTTCCATAAATGAGTTTAATTATGTCCAAGAGTATTTCTCTGCAAATACATAGAACTAAAGTCTGTTAAATGGTATAATTTTTTTTATATATTAAAATATTTATAATCTCTTAATCATATTAAAAGAATAATAGCTTCGTTGAGATACAACATAACATTTCTCATAAAAGAGAATTCATAATAGGCAACTTGCAATAAATCGAAAGGTTCACAAGGTGTCATAAATCGAAAGGTTCAGCCACGTGAGTGATGGCCCACACGGTGTGAGCACCAGCCAGCCTTGTGCAACTTTATTGATCTCAGTCAAAAAAATTTAAAGGGTGTCGTACTCTCTCTCGCCAGCTAAGTCTTGGTCTCTGTCTCCTTTACTATATTGATGGAAAAGGAAGTTGAAAGAGAGAGGGATGAAGGGGAGCAGTGATGCCGCAACCACACAAGCTCAATTTGCTAAGATTAGGTAGTGCAGTGGTTAAGGCATGGCCCCAATCCTCACAATTTACTGAGAAATTTATATAAACCAGGTAAAGTTCTCTAAAGTTAGGCAGGCTTTGGACAAGTTTATTGAGGTTCACCTTTTTAGTTCGAATAATGGGATAGTCAAAGTTGATAGATCCAAAGAAATGTTCTACTCTTTTTTCTCACAGTATTAAACTCTTGAAAAGTATGTCTTATTTAAAAAAAAAAAGCTAAAAGTCAATAATAGCAAATACCTAATATAAAATTCATGTCCATTTATTTACTATACTTAATCATTTAATATTTTTCATATAAAACATTAATTTTATAAAAATATTGACAAAATTTTCAAAATTACCCAAAATCAGAAAATCCTATAAATATTTTGTCAATATTTTTTAGTAAACCTATTACTGTCTCATTGGATTAGTCCGACGGCTAAGTGTACAGGAGAACAATGCATATACATGTGTATGGGTGATCATCATTTAGAATTTATTAGGTTCACATGCCAATTAAATAAAAAAAAATTCTTCTATCTCTGTACAGTGAAGTTGAAAGTTTGTGGATCCTTTCAAGCAGATTATTTTAGTTACTTGAGAATTTTTTAGTAAGACATTCTTCTATGTCTATTTTACCATCATTTGATAATCATTGATATTACTTATATATATAAAAAAAATTATTTGAAATTTTATTTGGCAAAGATCCGAAAATCAATAGATTGCTTCTTCTTTTTCTCTTTCGTTGTTGATAAATTACATATATGAAACCTTTTGTTGATAAATTACATATATGAAACCTTAAGTAAACTCGTGATCAAAATTCATCGTTGGTGAGAGGAGAAGATAAAAGAGAATGAAAAGAAAATGATGCTATTGTAGGTTAAGGTGTAGCCAAGTTGAAGCCTAGTTTCAAGTCTTCGTCTCCATCTCCGATTGTCGATATCAACAAAGCAATATTTCGATGTGAAAACACTCGAACCCATTATGAAAGAATTGCTAGCTTAGTGGAATGGTCCCAAACTTCTCCCACTTGTCCAATTCACATTTAAGTATCAAAGGAAATTAATTGATTGTAAAAATCACTTCGACTTATTAATTTATAAAGTCATGTCATGTTGCAATTGCCATTGATGATGGACAGACTAACCATTGTTTCCATTTCCCGGTGGAAAAGGAAGTTGAAAGAGAGAGGGATTAAGGGGACCAGTGATGCCAGTGCCACAACCTCAATTTGGGAAAATTAGGTAGTGCAGAGGTTAAGGTAGGGCCCCAATCCTCTCCATGAGTCCGAGGTTAGGCAGGCTTTGGACAAGTTTATTGAGGATCTTGCTTTACATAATTAATCATTTAAAAAAAAATTATTTGGTGGTGGAGCCGAGCCGATATCTTATCTGATATTTACATTTTCAATTATTTTTTTTAAAAAAAATCAGCTTCCCTTTGGATATTTTATTTATTTTTTAATTCAGAAAAAATAAAATATACAATTACCGATATTTTCAAAAAAAAAAAAAAAAAAAACAAAAGAGGAGAGAAATTAATCAGCCGATATTTTGGCCACGCCGAATTTTAAATCCGTGGTGTCAACCATTTTTATTGCCCACGGTTTAATCTAACATGCTGAAATACCTAGTGACATGCTCATCTTAGTGGCGTAGGTTTGTTGATCTTATGTCAATATCTGTGAAGGCTTGTAACATTTTTCTCTTCTTCTCTTCTTCTCCACTCTGCAGGTGAATTTAATACCCATGACACATCTCCAACATAATTTCTAGCAAAATTCATTTTCCGTTTGTAAAATTAGATTTCTTGTTGTAAATTTACCATTTGTAAAGTCAACAATTACATTGAATACAAATTTACCATTTGTAAAGTCAACATATTTGATTTACGTGGAAATGGAAACAATGGTTCTTCCTCCTTTGAAGTGCTTGCCTTTCTTCCAACGACTTCAGTGACACATTACATCAAACCCTCAAGAACGTCTTGAAACTTGATCTTTTGGACAATAGTTAGTCTCTCCATCATCAATGGCAGTTGCAATATGACTTGACTTTCTAAATTAATAAGACTTTTTACAATCAATTAATTTCCTTTGATACTTAAATGTGAATTGGACAAGTAGGAGAAGTTTGGGACCATTCCACTAAATTAGCTATTCTTTCATGATGAATTGGAGTGTTTTCACATTAAAATATTGCTTTGTTGACATCGACAATCGTCGAGACGAAGGTAGAGACAAAGACTAGCATCATTCTCTTTGCAGGTGGTTGGCCGCTGTGACTTTTATATATAAATCAAATTATTAAAGCCGGCAATAATTCTATAATTTCCTTTAAATATTCTCTTCACCGTCACCGTCACCGTCACCGTATGTGCTCGGGAATTGTTGTCTACTAACTCCATATTCTGATTTTAAATAAAGTTGAAACATTGTCATAAATCATCTCTGAGTAATTAAGTAACAATCTTTTCAAAATCTCAGGGTTTTCTATAATAAAAATCTTACAAAGAATTCTAAACCCAGAAAAACTATTCAAAAGTCTAAAATTTTAGACAAATTTCAAAAAATATTAAGCATCATTTTACAAAAATAGCACAGCATCAATGAATTCATTTTTGATCGGGCTTCTCTCCTAAAAGTTTCATGAAATTATTTATTTATCAAATCATTAACCATACGAGTGAGAGTATCACACTGATTTTGAAAACCTATGACCACAAGAAATATGAAAAGTGATGGCCTTTACTTGCCAGTTGCCACATGTCCGGCTCTACACCACAATATGTTATCATCATTCATCCCCACCGTCCACATGCCAACTAAATAATTTTTTTTTCTATCTCCGTACAGTTAAGTTGAAAGTTTGTGGATCCTTTCAAGCAGATTATTTTAGTTACTTGAGAACTTTTTAGTAAGACATTCTTCGACGATCAATTTGATAATCATTGATATTACTTATATATATAAAAAAAAAATTATTGAAAATTTTATTTGGCAAAGATACGAAAATCAATAGATTGCTTCTTCTTTTTCTCCTTTTTTTTTTTTGATAAATTACATATATGAAACCTAGAGTAATCAAAATTCGTTGTTGGTGAGAGGAGAAGATAAAAGAAAATAAAAAGAAAATGATGTTATTGTAGGTTAAGGTGTAGCCAAGTTGAAGCCTAGTTTCAAGTCTTTGTCTCTGCCTTCATCTCCATGATTGTCGATGTCAACAAAGCAATATTTCAATGTGAAAACACTCGAACCCATTATGAAAGAATTGCTAGCTTAGTGGAATGGTCCCAAACTTCTCCCACTTCTCCAATTCTCATTTAAGTATCAAAGGAAATTAATTGATTGTAAAAATCATTTCGTCTTGTTAATTTATAAAGTCAAGTCATGTTGCAATTGTCATTGATGATGGACAGACTAACCATTGTTTCCATTTCCACGTAAATCAAATCGTGGTGGAAAAGGAAGTTGAAAGAGAGAGGGATTAAGGGGACCAGTGATGCCAGTGCCACAACCTCAATTTGGGAAGATTAGGTAGTGCAGACTGCAGATGTTAAGGCAGGGCCCCAATCCTCTCCATGAGTCCAAGGTTAGGCAGGCTTTGGACAAGTTTATTGAGGATCTTGCTTTACATAATTAATCATTTAAAAAAAATCGATTCGGTGGTGGAGCCGAGCCGATATCTCGACCGATATTTATATTTTCAAATTTTTTTTTAAAAAAAATCAGCTTCCTTTTGGGTATTTTATTTATTTATTAATTCAGAAAAAATAAAATATATAATTACTGATATTTTCAAAATAAAAAATAATAGAGGAGATAAATTTATCAGCCGATATTTTGGCCACGCCAAATTTTAAATCCGTGATGTCAACCATTTTTATTGCCCACAGTCTAATCTAACATGCTGTACCCCATTGGTTCTCTGAAATACCTAGTGACATGCTCATCTTAGTGGCGTAGGTTTGTTGATCTTATGTCAATATCTGTGAAGGCTTGTAACATTTTTCTCTTCTTCTCTTCACTCTGCAGGTGAATTTAATACCCATGACACATCTCCAACATAATTTCTAGCAAAATTCATTTTCCGTTTGTAAAATTAGATTTCTTGTTGTAAATTTACCATTTGTAAAGTCAACAATTACATTGAATACAAATACAGAGGACTTGAATACAAATACAGAGGACTCTCACTCACGTTGCAGTGTGGAAAAACCATTATTCATATTTCTTCATGTTTCTACATCTCTTGTACCTTGGGATCGGTAGTCTTGATTCGATTTAACTTTTTACAAAGTATTAGAAACCTTGGGATTGGGAGTCTTGATTCTTTTCTATATGTTCTAATTCCTTTAGTATTTAGAGTTGTTTCTATGATGATTACTATGGTCGGTGTTAGGTTTATACATATAAAACTTCATTATCCGATTGAATGTTAAACCAATGCAAGGGGACCAATATGGGTCTGGTCCTGACATGAGCCGCTATGCCTTTCAAGTTTCTCTAGCACTTAATAGCAGGGCTGACCTTGGGCATAGGCAGTATAGGCCGCCGCCTAGAGCCTCCAAACAGAAAGGGTCCCTACACACTTAAATTCCTTAATATACCAGTCACAAAGGGCTCTTGAAATCTCACTCCACCTAAGACCTCTGAGTATTTCCCCACAATTACATAAAAATATAGTCGATTAATGATGAATTTTTTATTACATTAAAATATTTATAATCTCTTAATCATATTAAAGACTAATAGCTTCATTGAGATACAACATAATATTATTTCTCATAAAAGGAAAATTTATTATAGTAACGATCCTCCCACAAGCATTTTGTGTAACGAGACACGAGATTTAAGTGAGCCGATTTCAGTGATTTGATCAGTGATCCGATTTGCTGTTCTGTATGAAAAACACAGTCTCACTTAGATAAATTTTAGTGGGTCGGTCAGTGATCTGGCGAGCCGGTCAGTGAGTCGATTTATACCGCCGTGAAAAAATCAGTGATCCGGTCAATGATTTGGAGATCCAATTCGAAAGGTTCAGTGAGTTAGTTCGAACGACAAAATGAGTAATATAGTAAAATTTGTGTTAAATTATACAAAATAAGTATCGAAGGCTGACGTTTATTATATGCAACTTGCATGAACAAAAGTACAAACGTGTGGGACCGGATGGCTCACACGTCTGAGGCTAACCAATCAATCTTTAATATCTTGAATCGAAAGGTTATTCTGTCTCAGACCCGTGACAGATGGGCAACTTTACTGACTTTGACTTGACGAGCCTTCACTAGTTGCATCAATTGTTTTTCATCTGACTTGACTAGACTTTAGTAGGTTCACTTTCTTTCTCTTTCCTTTTCTCAATCAAGAAAAAAAACCTTTAACTTTAGAATATTCAATATTCAATATTCAATTAACATGATTAACCTTGTAAATTTTTTCAGATTTTTAAAAATAACTGGCTAACTTTGTTGACACAAAATCCAATATTACAAAATTCACTTAAAATAATTTTTCCCTTTTTACGGTTTTAAACTATGGTTTACAAGAGAATTTAATACCCTAGTATTTGCATACATGTTCAATCACAGAATGATATCTTAATTTTAGAGTAGTAATGAAATCTTGGCCATTAGATAATAAATCGGACAGTATATCAGAAATATTTCTATTACTTTAAATAATTAGATATCGCTTATCAATGGGTGGTTATAGTCTTATGGATTAATTGGAAAAGAATTCCTTTAAAAATATATAATCTATAAAAATTATGTGCTCTTTAAAATTTGAGAGTTTAAATTATTTTTAATCTTTAAACTTTGCAGTATTCAAAAGTATGACTTAATCAATCTTATTCAAGATGATTTTTATAAACGTTATAATTGGACAAAGACTTTTCTAATAAATCCATTATCATCTCATCTGATTAGTCTTATGTCTGTGCAAGATAACAACCCATGTACGTTTCTATGGACTATGGATGATTATCCTTTAGAATCTGTTAGGTTCACATGCCAATTAAAATTCATGTATAATTTTTTTTCCTTTTTATCTCTGTATATTTTTAACTTTTTCAGTTAAGTTGAAAGTTTACCTATCGTTTCAAGCATAATATTTTTAGTAATTTAGTTAGTGGATTATTTTTCTAATAAAGCATTCTTCTATTTCTACTTTATCATCAATTTAATAATCATTCATGTTAGTTACATATAAAAAGGTTATTGAAAAAATTATTTGACAAAGATAAAAAAATCAATAGATTGCTTCTTCTTTTTTTTCTCTTTCTTTGTTCATAAATTATAGAGAGCTATATAATGAAACCTTAAGTATATTCGTGATCAAATTTCATCATTGTTGAAAGGAGAAGATAAAAGAGAATAAAAAGAAAATTAAGGGTAGCCAAATCAAAACCTAGTTTCAAGTCTTCTTGTATCCTTCTCCATCTACGTCTTCATAAATGAGTTTAATTATGTCGAAGAGTATTTCTCTGCAAATACATAAAAATAAAGTCGTTAAATGATGTAATTTTTTTATATATTAAAATATCTATAATCTCTTAATCATATTAAAGAGTAATAGTTTCATTGAAAGACAGGGGATTTCATTATTTTATTTTATTTTATTTGATGACCAAAGTGTCCAGGAGTCTCACTTGTACTGGGATTGGAGACATTAAAACCTGACTAGTCCTTAGGACATGTGCAAGCCTCTTAATCCCATATACACCGACTAAACAACTACGGGGAGTGGTCTAAGGGGGTGTTGAGTGTGAGTCAAACTTAAGACCTCCCTTCATGAGGGAAAGAACTTGTTGACTGCCAGGCCAACTCCCTCTTGAAGACTCGATGGCTCATTAAGATGTAAGGCTAACAATCTCTCATTAATGTCTTGACCTGTGACAAAAGCAAAGTCGACTAAATATTAAGTAGTTAGAATAATTTAATAGATTTTATTTTTAAAAATTTAAATATTACAATAGCCTTTTAATTATATATATTTTTATCAATAAAGTGAATTTAACTGTTTAATATTAAATATTTCGGACCAAATATATATTAAACATGTCCTCGGTTAAGAGCTGGATCAAACCCCTGACCAGACCAAAGTTTCCAATCGGCTTGTCGAGTCCCTGACCAGCCATGTGACAGATGGGCAACTTTATTGACTTTGACTTGATTAACCTTCAGTAGTTGTATCCATTGTTTTTCATTGATTGACTAGACTTCAGTGGATTCAATTTCCTTTTTCTCAGTCTATAGAGAAAAAAACTTAACTTTAGAATATTCAATATTCAATTAACTTTGATTAATCTAGTAATTTTTTTCAGTTTTTAAAAACCACAGAAGCTCGCTAACTTTGTTGATTCAAAATCCAATATTACAAAATTGACATAATAATTTGTCTTTTTTTTTTTTAGAGTTTTTAAACCATGGTTTACATGCAAATTTAATATTCTAATATTTTGCATAGCATGTGTAATATGAGAATGATATCTAAGTTTGCAAATTTTAAGCATTCTTTTAGACATAATATAAAAATTTGTGGAGTTCTCTGGTAGTATAAATTGCGTCTAAGAACTAAGGAGATGATCTTCTAATTTTTTATTGGCAACGAAATCTTGATCCTTAGATAATATTTGCAAAAAAAAATTCTTCTAAGAATATGACTCTTCAAAATTTGATGAGTTTATATTATTTTTAATCTTTAAATTTTACAGTAATTAAAAGTATGATTAATCGATCTCAAACAAGATGATTTTTTATAGATGTTATACTTGGACAAAGACCTTTCCAATTAACTCATTACCTCCTCATTTAATTAGTTGGATGCTTAAGTATGAAAGACAACACCGTGCATATGTATGTATGGGTGATTATCCTTTAGAATCTATTAGGTTCGCATGCCAATTAAAAACCATGTAAAGTTTCTTTCTTTTTCTTTTTCTTCATATATTTTTAGCCTTTTCAGTGAAATTGAAAGATTGCAGATCATTTCAAGCATAATATTTTAATTAGTGGAGAATTTTTTTTATTAAGACATTCTTCTATGTCAATGTTACGATCAATTTGATAATCATTGGTGTTATTTACATGTAAAAAAATTATTAAAAAAATATTTGGGAAAGATAAGAAAATCAGTGGATTCTTCTTCATTTATAGATTACAGTGAACCATATGATGAATTCTTAAGTAAATTTGTAATCAATATTCATCATTAGCGAGAGCAGAAGATAAAAGAGAATAAACTCTGCAGTTGTCGACATCAACAAAGCAATATTTCAATGTGAAACATTGTGAACATCATGAAAGAATCATACCAATGTGAAAAGGCCTTAATCTCAAATAGTGGAAATTGCTTGGTTTAATAGAATTGTCTCAAACTTCTCCCACTTGTCCAATTCACAATTTTTTTTTTTACCCGTGCATGAGAGTAGTGAATTAGTGTCTACATCAAAATTTTGACGAGTGCCAATTTATGAAGATAATGGTTAAATGAAGACTGAAAATAAATACAAAATGTTACCCACACTAAATCATATACTGAGAGTGGCAAAGAAGAGTTTCCATAGATGATGAGATGCACCTACTGTGTTAACATCCTTATAGCAATAAATATATAAAATTTGAAGGGTTTGATAATTGAAAGTTGAAACCTTGGCAATACAATTTTACTGTATAGACACTTGTGTGCCAAGAATCAAAATTCCTTCTCCATGCCTTGAGATCATACACTTGTTCAATATATGAATTCTGAGGTTTACAAATATCAGAAGCTCTTTATCTACCCATTTCCATATGTTACACATCACTCATGGGAATTATTGGTAAGAATAAGAGAATAGGCTCAAATTAATGGGTAGTGATCCACCCACGGGAGGTTTGTGTAACCAGACATGGGAATTAGTGGATTCTCGATTTTACCCTTCACATGAACAGTAAAATCGGACATGTTGCATGAACTGTAAAATTTTGACTAGCCGAGGCGAATTTCAGCTAGTCGATTTACTGTTCATGTGAATTTTTGGCTAGCCGATTTACTGTTCATGTAAATTTTGGCGAGCCGATTTATTGTTCATGCGCAAGGTTGGTGAGCCGATTTTACTCTTCATACGAAGGGTAAAATCGAGAATCCACTAATTCCCATGTATAGTTACACAGAAAGCCCATGAGAGGATTGCTGGTCCCCTTAATCTTTCCAAATTGAAGCTGTGGCACTGGCATCACTAGTCCCCTTAATCCCTCTCTCTTTCAACTTCCTTTTCCATCACAATTTGATTTACGTGGAAATGGAAACAATGATTCTTCCTCCTTTGAAGTGCTTGCCTTTCTTCCAACGACTTCAGTGACACATTACATCAAACCCTCAAGAACGTCTTGAAACTTGATCTTTTGGACAATAGTTAGTCTCTCCATCATCAATGACAATTGCAATATGACTTGACTTTCTAAATTAATAAGACTTTTTACAATCAATTAATTTCCTTTGATACTTAAATGTGAATTGGACAAGTAGGAGAAGTTTGGGACCATTCCACTAAATTAGCTATTCTTTCATAATGAATTGGAGTGTTTTCATATTAAAATATTGCTTTGTTGACATCGACAATCGTCGAGACGAAGGTAGAGACAAAGACTAGCATCATTTTCTTTGCAGGTGGTTGGCCGCTGTGACTTTTATATATAAATCAAATTATTAAAGCCGGCAATAATTCTATAATTTCCTTTAAATATTCTCTTCACCGTCACCGTATGTGCTCGGGAATTGTTGTCTACTAACTCCACATTCTGTTTTTAAATAAAGTTGAAACATTGTCATAAATCATCTCTGAGTAATTAAGTAACAATCTTTTCAAAATCTCAGGGTTTTCTATAATAAAAATCTTACAAAGAATTCTAAACCCAGAAAAACTATTCAAAAGTCTAAAATTTTAGAGAAATTTCAAAAAATATTAAGGATCATATTACAAAAATAGCACAGCATCAATGAATTCATTTCTGATCGGGCTTCTCTCCTAAAAGTTTCATGAAATTATTTCTTGATCAAATCATTAGCCATACGAGTGAGAGTATCACACTGATTTTGAAAACCTATGACCACAAGAAATATGAAAAGTGATGGCCTTTACTTGCCACATGTCCTGCTCTACACCACAATATGTTATCATCATTCATCCCCATTGTCCACATGCCAACTAAATAATTTTTTTTTCCTTCTATCTCCGTACAGTTAAGTTGAAAGTTTGTGGATCCTTTCAAGCAGATTATTTTAGTTACTTGAGAACTTTTTAGTAAGACATTCTTCGACGATCAATTTGATAATCATTGATATTACTTATATATATAAAAAAAAAAAATTTATTGAAAATTTTATTTGGCAAAGATACAAAAATCAATAGATTGCTTCTTCTTTTTCTCTTTTTTTTTTTTTGATAAATTACATATATGAAACCTAGAGTAATCAAAATTCGTAGTTGGTGAGAGGAGAAGATAAAAGAAAATAAAAAGAAAATGATGTTATTGTAGGTTAAGGTGTAGCCAAGTTGAAGCCTAGTTTCAAGTCTTTGTCTCTGCCTTCATCTCCATGATTGTCGATGTCAACAAAGCAATATTTCAATGTGAAAACACTCGAACCCATTATGAAAGAATTGCTAGCTTAGTGGAATGGTCCCAAACTTCTCCCACTTGTCCAATTCACAATTAAGTATCAAAGGAAATTAATTGATTGTAAAAATCACTTCGTCTTATTAATTTATAAAGTCAAGTCATGTTGCAATTGTCATTGATGATGGACAGACTAACCATTGTTTCCATTTCCACGTAAATCAAATCGTGGTGGAAAAGGAAGTTGAAAGAGGGAGGGATTAAGGGGACCAGTGATGCCAGTGCCACAACCTCAATTTGGGAAGATTAGGTAGTGCAGACTGCAGATGTTAAGGTAGGGCCCCAATCCTCTCCATGAGTCCAAGGTTAGGCAGGCTTTGGATAAGTTTATTGAGGATCTTACTTTACATAATTAATCATTTAAAAAAAATCGATTCGGTGGTGGAGCCGAGCCGATATCTCGACCGATATTTATATTTTCAAATTTTTTTTTTAAAAAAATCAGCTTCCTTTTGGGTATTTTATTTATTTATTAATTCAGAAAAAATAAAATATGTAATTACTGATATTTTCAAAATAAAAAATAAAAGAGGAGATAAATTTATCAGCCGATATTTTGGCCACGCCTAGTTTTAAATTTGTGATGTCAACCATTTTTATTGCCCACGGTTTAATCTAACATACTGTACCACATTGGTTCTCTGAAATACCTAGTGATATGCTGCAACGTTAGGCCAAATTATTTCGACAAATCTTAGTGGCGTAGGTTTGTTGATCCTTATGTCAATATCTACGAAGGCTTGTAACATTTTTCTCTTCTTCTCTTCACTCTGCAGGTGAATTTAATACCCATGACACATCTCCAACATAATTTCTAGCAAAATTCATTTTCCGTTTGTAAAATTAGATTTCTTGTTGTAAATTTACCATTTGTAAAGTCAACAATTACATTGAATACAAATACAGAGGACTCTCACTCACTCACGTTGCAGTGTGGAAAAACCATTATTCATATTTCTTCATATTTCTACATCTCTTACCTTGGGATCGGTAGTCTTGATTCGATTTAACTTTTTACAAAGTATTAGAAACCTTGGGATCGGTAGTCTTGATTCTTTTCTATATTTTCTAATTCCTTTAGTGTTTAGAGTTGTTTCTATGATGATTACTATGGTCGGTGTTAGGTTTCTTTATACATATAAAACTTTATTATCCCATTGAATGTTAAACCAATGCAAGGGGACCAATATGGGTCTGGGCCTGACTTGAGCCTCTATGCCTTTCAAGTTTCTCTAGCACTTAATAGCAGGGCTGACTCTGGGCATAGGCGGTATAGGCCGCTGCCTAGAGCCTCCAGACAGAAAGGATCCCCACACACTTAAACTCCTTAATATACCAGTCACAAAGGGCCCGTGAAATCTCACTCCACCTAGGGTCTCTGAGTATTTCCCCACAAATATATAAAAATATAGTCGATTAATGACGAATTTTTTATTAGATTAAAATATTTATAATCTCTTAATTATATTAAAGACTAATAGCTTCATTGAGATACAACATAATATTATTTCTCATAAAAGGGAAAGTTATTATGGTAACGATCTTCCCACGAGCATTTTGTGTAACGAGACACGGGATTTTGCGAGCCGGTTCGAACGGCAAAATGAGTAACTTGCCTCGAACAAAAGTACAAACGTGTGAGACCGGATCACTCACACGTCTGAGGCTAACCAATCACTATTTAAGAGCAACCGGTAACACATGAATTTTTGTTAAATGGCTGGCCACAGGTAACACATGTGTAGCTAGCCATTTAACTTCTCTCTCCTTTTATATATATATATATAATATATATATATATATATATATATATATATATATATATATATATATATATATGTATGTATGTATAATAACTTGTATATAGTTTTTGATTTTTTTTATTTTCTCCTTTTATTTATTTATTTGATTATTTTGGATTTTTTTTTGTTTTTGGGTATAATTTGTATATTAGGGCAAATAATTAACAATTTAAGGTCTTTTGACACTCCCAAATGTATTTTACAAATAAGGGTATCACTTAGCTGTGTGGAAAATACATTTGGGAGTATCAAAAAACCTTAAAGTCTTATAGTATTTTTATCAGGTTATCGTAATTAGTTCGGATATTCAATTTGAGAAATTTTGAAAATACACAATGAATAAAAAATAACTGTCTATGTTGTCAATATCTCCTTTAAAACTTTAAAGTTATTTTTTAAGCACTGTATATTTCCAAAATTTCTCAAATTGAATATCCGGACTAATTACGATAATCTGATAAAAATACTTTAAAACTATAAGGTCTTTTGACACTCCCAAATGTATTTTCCACACAGCTAAGGGATACCCTTATTTGTAAAACACTGTGTTTTAAGCATTTGGGAGTGTCAAAAGACCTTAAATTCTTAAAGTATTTTTATCACGCTATCGTAATTAATCCGGATATTCAATTTGAGAAATTTTAAAAATACACAGTACTTAAAAAATAACTTTAAAATTTTAAAAAAAAGATTTTACTGTTCAAAACTTTTAAATTGATTTTACTGTAGCATCATTCGAAGGTTTTTTAGTAGAAAGGCAAAACGGTAATTTGCACATAAAATTTGAAAAGAGGTGTTTGCAGACAGAAAATGGGGCTGTCCGAATGGGGCGCCTTAAAATTATTCTGTACAAAAAATTAAAATTATAGCTATTGAGAAATAAAAATATTAAAAATAATATTTTATTCATCGCAAACAATATGAGAAAATATGTATGTTATGTTAATTTATTTAATTACTTGTTGAAAAATATGTAATGTCTTTTAGTTATTTTCTTTTAAATTTGTTAAAAAAATGTACATAAAAAATAATAATAAAATATTAAAAAATAACCATTCTAATTAACATTATACTGTGTGACGAGACTCGTTAAAAATTATAGCCAACAATATTATAAAAATATATTATTTAATTACATAGCTCACTATGTTATGCGGCATAGCCCGCCATAATTTGCATAATTTGCAGACTATACCGGCTGCCCTTGTATCTTGTATCGAAAGGTTATTCTGTCTCTGGCCCGTGACATATGGGCAACTTTAGTAACTTTGACCTGACTAACCTTCACTAGTTGCATCAATTGTTTTTCATCTTACTTGACTAGACTTCAGTAGGTGCACTTCTTTCTCTTTCCTTTTCTAAATCAAGAAAAAAATCTTTAACTTTAGAATATTCAATATTCAATTAACTTGATTAACCTTGTAAATTTGTTCAGATTTTAAAAAAAATAACTGGCTAACTTTGTTGACTCAAAATCCAATATTACAAAATTCACTTAAAATAATTTGTCCCTTTTTACAGCTTTTAAACTATGGTTTATATGAAAATTTAATGCCCTAGTATTTGCATACATGTGCAATGAGAGACTGATATCTTAATTTTTGAGTAGCAATGAAATCTCTTGACCATTTGATAATAAATATTGGACAGTATATCAGAAATATTTCTATTACTTCAAATAATTAGATATGACTTATCAATGGGTGGTTATAGTCTTATGGATTAATTGGAAAAGAATTCTTTTAAAAATATATAATCTATAAAAGCTATGTGCTCTTCAAAATTTAATGAGTTTAAGTTATTTTTAATTTTTAAACTTTGCAGTATTCAAAAGCATGACTTAATCGATCTTATTCAAGATGATTTTTATAGACGTCATACTTGGACAAAGACTTTTCTAATAAATTTATTACCGTCTCATTTGATGAGTCTTATGTCTGTGCAAGATAACACCCCATGTACCTTTGTATGGACTATGGATGATTATCCTTTAGATTCTATTAGTTTCACATGCCAACTAAAATTCATGTATAATTCTTTTTCCTTTTTATCTCTGTAACCTTTTTCAGTTAAGTTGAAAGTTTACTTATCCTTTCAAGCATAATATTTTTAGTAATTTAGTTAGTGGAGTATGTTTCTAATAAAGCATTCTTCTATTTCTACTTTATCATCAATTTAATAATCATTCATGTTAGTTACATATAAAAAAAGTGATTGAATTTTTTTTTTTGACAAAGTTGAAAAAAATCAATAGATTGCTTCTTTAAATCGATAGATTTGATTCGATTTAACATTTTTACAAAGTATTAGAAAGTTTGGGATCGGTGGTCTTGATTCTTTTCTATATTTTCTAATTTCTTTTAGTATTTAGAATTGTTTCTATGATGATTACTATGGTCGGTGTTAGGTTTCTTTATGCATATAAAACTTTGTTATCCCATTGAATGTTAAACCAATGCAAGCGGACCAATATGGGTTTGGGCCTGACTTGAGTCTCTATGCTTTCATGTTTTTCTAGCACTTAATAGCCAAGATAGGTCAATATGTTGTAACCAGAGATTTAAAAAAATGTTACCGATATTATATGGGCTGCAAAACGGACAATACGTTCATTTTTTTAATTTTTTAAATATGGAAAATAATTATAAAATATTAATATAAATCTATTAAGATCATATTTTAGTAAAAAAAAAAAAATCTTGTTTACACGGTACTAAACTCTTAAAAAATTGTCTTAAATTTTTTTAAAAAAAAGCCCAAAAACATCTAAAATTCTTGTCCTCTTGTTTTCCATTATTAATCATTTATGATTTTTCATATAAAAACATTAAAATTATTTGACAAAAATATCAAAATTGCACAAACATCCTATAAACTATATCAATTATATTAAGACATCTTATTTAATTCCACACTCACTCCATAACATTTCATTAAGTTTTTCAAAAAAAAATCTAAAATGAAAATTGTCTTAAAACCATAATGTCATAAAAACAATTAAGAAAAGCACAAAAAGCGCTCTAAAAGCTTAATCTTCATTCAAATTCATAAACATTCAATATCATTTCATTAATTTTTTTAAGAAACACTCCAAAATTAAAATTATCTTAAAGTAAAAAATTAAAAATTAATAAAAATAAATCAGACTGAACGAATTTAAAGATGCAATAGAAATAGACAAATACATTTTAATAACCTTCTTGACATGCACTAAAGAAAAAAGAAAAAAGTCATACAAGTGTATGACTTTTAAAAAATAAAAATTTGAGCCCAGCCTATACTGCTCTACATATGGTACATCATCTACCATTCATATCAGTTAATACATATCATATCAACCATTTTTATCATAGATGCCATTTTTATCTACCTTGGTTGTAATAGCATGCAGCAGTCAGAGTATTACTTGAGTCAATGGTTACATAATGTACCACATCGGTTCTCTAAAATACCTTCATATATTTTGAGGATTAGTCAGGTGCTCTAAGAAACTTATATACTTTAGTCATTAAAAAAACTTATGTATGGATAGATAGTGAGAGGCAAAGAGAGGATATAAGCCATTTATGTAACATCAATCTAAAATACTTATACAAAACACAAAATTCAATAGGAAACATAAATGCTAAACATCATACAAATACTTTTTTACATAACAAGCTTCTGATTAGATAACACACAATTCCTAAGAGGAACCTTTGGATGTTACTCTTTAGAATGATAGAAGACATCTCAATTTTGATACCTTGTTTGTAAAAATTGTCCTGCTTTGATCAAAGACCTTTCCAGTAAATCCATTATTGCCTCATTTGGTTAGTCTGATGCATAAGTGTACGTGATAACATATGGGTGATCGTCCTTAAGAATCTAATAGGTTCACATGCCAACAAAAGGCCACGTCTAATTTTATTTTTTTTCTTTTACTATATAATGAAACGTTTAAGTAAACTCAGGATCAAAATTCATTGCTGCCGAGAGGAGAAGATAAAAAAAAAAAAGGAATGCAAAGAAAATGTTTAAGGAGTGGCCACATCGAAGCCTAGTTTCAAGTGTTTGTCTCTGTCTTTATCTAAGTCTCCATCTCCATTTAAGTCTTGAGTCTCTCTCTCCAGCTAAGTCTTCGTCTGTGTCTCCTTTTCTACATTGATGGAAAAGGACGTTGAAAGAGAGAGAAGTCTCCGTCTAAGTCTCCATCTCCATTTAAGTCTTCAGTCTCTCTCTCCAGTTAAGTCTTCGTCTGTGTCTCCTTTTCTTCATTGATGGAAAAGGAAGTTGAAAGAGAGAGGGATGAAGGGGAGCAGTGATCCCACAACCACTACAAGCTCAATTTTCTAAGATTAGGTAGTGCAGAGGTTAAGGTATGGCCCCAATCCTCACCATTTACTGACAAATTTATATAAACGAGGTAGGGTTCTCTAAGGTTAGGCAGGCTTTGGAGAAGTTTATTGAGGTTCAGGTTTTGAGTTCGAATGATGGGACAGTCAAAGTTGATAGACCCAAAGAAATATGCTAATCTTTTTTTCCCACACTACTAAACTCTTGAAAAGTGTGTTTTATTTAAAAAAAATATATCTAAAAATCAATAATAGCAAATATCTAATATAAAATTCATGTCCACTTATTTTCTATAATTAATCATTTAATATTTTCATATAAAACATTAATTTTATAAAAACATTGAAAAATTATCAAAATTACACAAAATCCTTTAAATATATCAATTATATTAAGACATCTCCATTTAATTCCACACATTCAATACATTCCATCAAGTCTTTCAAAAAAAAAATCTAAAATGAAAATTGTCTTAAAATAAATCATATAAAACTCAATTTCAATAAAAAATAAATTAAGCAAATCACAAAAGCGTTTACAAACTCAATCTTCACTCAAATCCACGAACAGTCATGATCATTTCATTGTTTATGTCAAGAAACACTCCAAAATTAAAATGATCTTAAAGCAAGAAATTTAAAATTAATAAAAATAACTCAAAATGAACAAATCTAAAAAAATATAAATAGACAAATAACTTACATCTAACCTTCTTGATATGCATTAAAAAAGAGTCTACAACTAACTTTTAAAAAATAAAAATTTAAGCCCAGACTATATAGACAAACACATGCCCTGTACTATCTATTCTCTGAAGGCAAGTCATATAGACACCCAGGTTTTCTTTCTCTACACACTTGATTTCAAAAAAAATTGGGTGAAATTACCATTTTGCCCTTCATTTTTAAAGGAAAAAATGACTTTACGCATCCTTCAAACGAACGTGTGGTTCGTTCGAATGAATTGTTCAAATGGGTTCCTTCGAACGATGGCTATGGCATGGGATTTTCAAGCGAGCCTGTTTCTCGACCAATTTTTACAAACAGGTATCAAAATTCATTTAGTCTGAATTTTACGAACTCCAGTACTGATTTTAAGTGAAAAATGTATAGTTTTGTGCTTTAAAAATTGTACCCAAAGAATTAAGAAAAAATATCCTTCCCTCTTAATTCTTTAGGTACGATATTTGAAGCCCAAAACTATATTATTTTCACTTAAAATCAGTTCCAGAGTTCATAAAATTTAGACTAGATGAATTTTGATACTTTATTTGTAAAAATTGTCATGCTTTGAACAAAGACCTTTCCAGTAAATCCATTATTGCCTCATTTGGTTAGTCTGATGCATAAGTGTACGGGATAACATATGGGTGATCATCCTTAAGAATCTATTAGGTTCACATGCCAACAAAAAGCCACGTCTATTTTTTTTTTTTTCTTTTTATCCCCATATATTCTTAGTCCTCTTGAGTGAAGTTGAAAGTTTGTGGATCCTTTCAAGTAGAGTATTTTAGTTAGTTGAGAATTTTTTTAGTAAGACATTCTTCTATGTCTATTTTACTATCAATCTGATAATCATTAGTATTAGTTATATATAAAAGAATTTATTTGGCAAAGATAAGAAAATCAATAAATTGCTTTCTTTTTTCTCTTTCTTTGTTGATAAATTACAGTGAACTATATAATGAAACGTTAAGTAAACTCAGGATCAAATTTCATCGCTGCCAAGAGGAGAAGATAAAAAAAAAGGAATGCAAAGAAAATGTTTAAGGAGTGGCCACATCGAAGCCTAGTTTCAAGTGTTTGTCTCTGTCTTTATCTAAGTCTCCATCTCCATTTAAGTCTTGAATCTCTCTCTCCAGCTAAGTCTTCGTCTGTGTCTCCTTTTCTACATTGATGGAAAAGGAAGTTGAAAGAGAGAGGGATGAAGGGGAGCAGTGATGCCACAACCACTACAAGCTCAATTTTCTAAGATTAGGTAGTGTAGAGGTTAAGGCATGGCCCCAATCCTCACCATTTACTGACAAATTTATATAAACGAGGTAGGGTTCTCTAAGGTTAGGCAGGCTTTGGAGAAGTTTATTGAGGTTCAGCTTTTGAGTTCGAATGATGGGACAGTCAAAGTTGATAGATCCAAAGAAATATGCTAATCTTTTTTTCCCACAGTACTAAACTCTTGAAAGGTATGCTTTATTTAAAAGAAAATATATCTAAAAATCAATAATAGCAAATATCTAACATAAAATGCATGTCCACTTATTTACTATAATTAATCATTTAATATTTTTCATATAAAACATTAATTTTATAAAAACATTGAAAAATTATCAAAATTACACAAAATCCTTTAAATATATCAATTATATTAAGACATCTCCATTTAATTCCACACGTTCAATACATTCCATCAAGTCTTTCAAAAAAAAAATCTAAAATGAAAATTGTCTTAAAACAAATCATATAAAACTCAATTTCAATAAAAAATAAATTAAGCAAATCACAAAAGCCTTCTACAAACTCAATCTTCACTCAAATCCACGAACATTCATGATCATTTCATTGTTTATGTCAAGAAACACTCCAAAATTAAAATGATCTTAAAGCAAGAAATTTAAAATTAATAAAAATAACTCAAAATGAACAAATCTAAAAAAATATAAATAGACAAATAACTTACATCTAACCTTCTTGATATGCATTAAAAAAGAGTCTACAACTAACTTTTAAAAAATAAAAATTTAAGCCCAGCCTATATAGACAAACACATGCCCTGTACTATCTATTCTCTGAAGGCAACTCATACAGACACCGAGGGATATTCGTTCGAACGAATGAAAATTGCGAGAATATACATGTATTCATTTGAACGAATGCCAAAATGAACTGGGCATTCATTCGAACGAATGAAAATGCAGGGGTATCATGGTAATTTGCCACCCGAATACGGAATCGAGTGTGTAGAGGCAGTTTTTCCAGGTTTGTGAATGTCGAGCCATCCTTTAGAATCTAGTAGGTTCACATGCCAACTAAAATTCACGTATAATTTTTTTTCTTTTTATCTCTATATATTTTTTAACTTTTTTCAGTTAAGTTGATAAGTTTACTTATCCTTTCAAGCAGTGTCGTCTAGACACAAGTTGAGGCCTAAGGCAAAAAATTTAAATGGGGCCTTCTTGGTATTTATCATAATATTATTATAAGTAGTATTTAATTAAATTTTTATTATATATAATAAAATAAATTATTGTATATAATAATTTTTTTAACTTAAAAAGATCACGAGGCCAACAATATAGAGCATTGAAAAATTTACCCATCCGAGTGAAATTAGCATATTCAGCAATTAAAACAGAATAAGAACACTTTAAAAGATCAGTATATTGAGTGGGCCGAAGTGCAAACAGATAGTGAGAGATGAGTTATCTCTATCATTTTTTTTAATATATATAATCTGAATAATTTACAATCAATTAGCTGAATAATGGCAGTGGAAAAACATGTAATACCCTGCCCCAGATTAGGCGTGTTTTAGCTTGTGAATCCTGTTTAACCGGTTAATCTCGAAGATTTTGGTTAGGGCTTCGAGGAAAGCCCAGGTTTGGCCCGATCTGAGCCCGAAAACTCAGTGATCCACCTCGTCGAGCCGGAGGGGCATTTTGGTAATTTACCACTTGTTGTGTATATTTTTTTTAAATATTTTTGATATGTGTATATTATTGGTAAATAATGTTCTCCTAAATAAAGGATTTGCATTTCTGATTTTAAAATGAATTTATTTTCAGAAAATGGTATTTAAATCCCGCCCGTCAAAACCCCGAAAGGGAGTATTAATTATTTTAAAGGGTTTTGAAAATGAAATAAAATTTGAAATTAGTATTTTATGGTAGACCATTTTAAGAATGGCCTAGTTATTTCATTTCATCTCAAAATGATGTTTCTAAATTATTTAGTTTAACAATTGTTTATTTAAGTAAATAGTGTAAATTTATGGTTTTTATTTAAATAAATGATTTCCAGTTAAAGTTAAATTCTGAAAATTTTATGGTGACCAAGGTTTTCAAAACCCAACCTATCTGTAAGGTTGGATCAGGTTTTTGAGTTTTTAAATTATCACTTTTAGTTTTAAAATCGATTTTTATTAAAACTAGGGCTTATCTGCAATTTGGAAAAACCTGGAGGGCTGATCTGCAACAGCAGAGAAACCTGCACGCAGGCGTGCACTGCTACTCGGCCTAATTTTCAGGCAATGATGATTGCCGTCGTCCTGTCCCATCGTCCCAACGGGTTTCCGGCATCTCTCCCCGGCTGAATTCCTATAAATTCAGCCGTTCCCCATCGGTTTTAACTCCCACCAATTTCTTCTCTTCTCTCTGTTATCTCTCTGTTTTTTTTTACAAACCGTAAGCTTAGAGGAAAAAAATTTCAAAAGACCGGATTTCAGCCCAGGAATTCAATCCAAGGTAACCACTGCATTCCCCTTTCAATTCTAGTCAGTTTTGAACCCAGAAAATCCGATTTTGGCCATGTTTTCAGTAAAAAAAATCAGTTTGAAGTTTTAAGGAAAACTCGAATTTTCTTTGTATCAGTGAGCTTCCGGTGTTAAGATCGGATGGCTTACTGAGTTTCAAAGCTCCAAACCTCTCCCTATGGAAAGGGGACTCCTGGAGGAATCCATCGGACCGGTCAGATGTAAAAACGGAGTCCAGAAAATCCCTCATTTCCCAAGTTCGGTTTTACTGTTCCCTGCCATTCACTATCTGTTGCAGACAGTGAAAGGAGGAGGAAGAAGAAGAAGAAAAAAAAAAAAGGAAAAAAAATATTTTTATTTGATATTATTGTTGCTTGTCATTTTTAATGTTGGTTCCCATTGAAAAAAAATGAATAAATAATTAAATAAATAAATATTATTATTTTATTAAAAAAAATGTTATTTGATATTATTGTTGCTTGTCATTTTTAATGTTGGTTCCCATTGAAAAAAAATGAATAAATAATTAAATAAATAAATATTATTATTTTATTCAAAAAAAATTATTATTTTGTTAGATTATGTGATGTGATGATTTATACTCCTTATTAATTAAAAGTGTACTAACCCCCTTTTCTCTTATTATTTATAGTGTAAATACTATTATATCCGCTTTCAGGCCGACCCTATTGGTCGGGCACTGAGTGATTTACTTTCAGGCCGACGCTATATAGTTGGGCACTGGGTGACCTCGATGCCTACTCAAAATGTCAGATCTGGTCCTATCCAGAAGACAACCAAGAAGTGACCCGAGGATCTAGACCTAACTCAATAAGTCAATCTGGTCAATGCCCAGAAGACAATATGAGTTTGGACTGAGCCCCTTTTTATTTATTATTATATTGTGGATTATGATAATTTAAAAAGAATAAAAACCCAATAGGAGACTCAATTCCATATATCTCGGATATTTTTAGAAAAACGTGAGATTTCAAAATACTACTCGTGTGTATGTATTTGATCTGTATATTGATTGTGCACTTGTGTGTTGTTTGAAAAGAGACCGCGTAAACCACACATAACGGTGAGGGAACTTAACTCTACAAATTTTGTAAACAGGTTTTATGATGAGATAAATATTGAGTAATGAGTGGTTTCAGTTTTGATGAACCCACCCATGTGCCTATACCCGATGCACTATGGTAAGAGTACTGATGTTGATTGAAATATTACGATGTTGATCGTATGAGTATGTAAGACTGCTTCCACGTACCTGGACTATTAAACCAATATCGGCCATATGAGAGATGGTTTATGTCTACTAGAACATGGGCGGACCATGCTGTCGTCAGTTGCTGACTTGAGGGTGTCAGTATCGGCTAAGTTAGAGCCAGAGATGTACTTGGAATGATGTATTTTGACCGTGTCGGGACTTAATACTGGTCTCAACGTAGTCGGCAGGCGTTACGGTGGAAAATGGCAGTATTTGATGATATTGTTGTATTATTTGAGATTATGTTTGTTGTTATCAAGCATGTGATATTATTGAACTGTTGCTAACTTGTTTTATCTTTACTTAAATTGCATTGTTATATTTCCTTTACTGGACTACTTAGCTCACACCACTCACCTTTCAGGCGATGAACCCGAGGAGGAGGACCCTCTCTTTCAGGCTTAGGGCGATTAAGCTAAAGCAGTGTTTTGGGATTCCTCCGAAGGGGAATGCCCTGATCCTTTTCTGTTGGTTCTTGGAACCGTTAACTTTTATTAAGTACCGGATGCGGTACTTAATTTGTGTTAATTTGATGTAATAGGCTATGTTGCCTTTGTAGTGATTTGAGACAATGTTTTGCATGTTGAAATCATTGGTTGATGATGAGTGCAAAATAAATACATATTTTACTCTTAATTTATCATTGTTAGTACCACATTTTATTTAATTTTATCTAATTAGTATAATTTTGTATTTTGCAGGTTTAAAAGTGAGGATGACAGAAAAAATGCTTAAATATAAAGCCTGGTCCCATTATGAGTTATTTTGGACCTCAAGCCCAATTATTGAGCCCATTAAGAAAAGCCCATGAAGAAATCCACATGTGTGAATACTATTTCCATTATCTCAAGAGGAAATTCGAATTTAGAAGTCAATATAAGAGGACTTTCGAATTTGGCAAGTGGATTAAGGAAAGAGAAAGAAAATAAGAAAGGGAGAAAAATAAGGAAGGTTTGATACATGTTCAGTATTTTGGTCATAAATTTTTATTCTAATGTCCGATTGCTTTGATTCTTTTTGCGTTGGAAAGAAGACTTCAAGGGTTACAACTTTTTAGTTTACTACTTTTCCTGATTCAGAAGTTAAAAGGGTCAAAACTGAGCTACAAGATGGTACATGTGTAAAAAATGGGATTCTACACCCACTTTCCTTATACAAATTTAGCTCCTTGCCTCTTTTAAGTCATTCCATATTTAGCAAAAATCAAATCCGCCCTCCATGTGTCCATTGCTTTATTTAAATCTTTGAATCCAATCCATTCATTCCACCTCCTTTCATCTATAAATACTAGCCCTCTCCCACTGAGAAAACTAAACTTGGGCATTGAAGAAAAGGAGAGGAGAGGAAGAAGAGAAGGAGAAAGGCTGTGGGATTTTTAATCCACATTGGGTTCTAAGGTTGGTGGATTTTGATTTTCATTGTATTTCTTTTTCTTTTAAATTCCATTGGTTTGTAATTCAATTTCATGTTTCATAAATAAAATTGAGGTGTGATGAAATATTTAGTCTATGGTTTTCCAATTATTCAATTTACGTATGATGATTATTTGATTTGATTTTTATTCTTTAATTAAGTTTATGTGTGGATTTATTTTAATCATTTCAAATTAAATGTGATGAAAATTTAGATTGAATAGACTTCCTTCTTCGATCTAAGGCTCTTATTTTAAGAGTGCGATGAAATATTTTAGATTTGAAGATAAAGTTTAAATTCTATTCATTCTAAGGTTTAATTTGAGATTTTTAATTTAATGAAATCCATGGATTTAATTGTTGGAATATTTATCGATGAAAATTTTGAATGCATGATTGGTAATTTACATGAGCTCCGTATTCTAGGCCTTTGTTTTATTTTTAAAATATGAAAAATAATGCCTCCTTGATTCTTTGAGCCAGTTCCACTGTAAATATGTACAGATGTAATTTAGATGTCTTTAATTTTTATTTTTGTTTATAAAAACTCAAATCTTTGAAATTGATGAACTAGATTGGAAATAATTTAATTGCATCTTAATTTTGTTTTCTAAATTAGATTAAGATTGTTTATATTTTTATATTAATTCCACCATCTTAATTAAAATTAGTTAAATTGTTAGATTCTATATTTAAATCTAGAATGTTTCTAAATTAAGATTAAAATTCATAGATTAGATTAACAATTCCACGTTCATGATTTATCTCCATATTTCTCAAAGTTCTTAAAATATATAATTCAATGGTATAATTTTCATGAATTATATTTTCCTAAGTTCCGATGGGTTCGACCTCGCACTTAATCGCTATACTATGTAAATGGTTCGTGCGCTTGCGAGTTATAAATTTAAAATTTGCACAACAGTTGATTTTCTTATGCTATGTGTTGATGTTGTTAATGTCTGTTTTATGGGGTAGGCATATAGTACATGTTTGAGTCCACATGATGGGATCATGTGTGACCCTTGGGCCCAACTGTTGATCCGGCCCAATTAGATTACGTATGCTTATGGTTTAATTTACTTATCAAAAAAAAAAAAATCAGTCGCGTTCCGGGCCCACCCTTCGAGTCGGGGCGTGACAAACAAAACCAAATCATTTCCTTCTTTTTTATTCAATCCCATTTACAATACCAAATTTAACAAAACATTTAAGGAAAACCTACCTAAGAAACGAAATGGGGATGGAGGAATAACAGAGAGAAGCGTTTTCTTGGACTTACTTTCATGGTTTTAAACGTCTTTTGAAAATAATCTTAACAAGTTTTGGGAATAAAACTGATTCTAATTAAAACTAACATTATCATTAAATCAAGAAGTAAAAGAGATAAAATGATTACTATGAGAATCATTTACAAAAATCTGAAAGAGAAAAAAGAGGGATTTCGACCGATCTGGGTTTCAAAATGAATTTTCATTTCGACTTTAACAGGAATTTTCCAAAACTACCTTATGTCATAAATTCATTAATCCAAATAGTTTATCAATTAAAATTGAAATTTTAAACTAATAAATAATAAAAAAATGAAATGGGAAAGACTTGCAGAAGTCAGAGAAAGAGAGTGAAGATGTGATTGTTGGGTTCCAATAATCAACAAAGAGAGGGGTTGAAAAGAGATTGAGTGTCTTAAAGAGATAAACAAGAAACCTTTTTATAGGTACATCGAGGTCCAGCCCCCATGGCGATAGAGACTTGGATAGGAGCCCAGCCACGGATAGAGGGGCCTTTTTCGTCCGGGGCCTAAGGCGATTGCCTTTCGTGGCAAAGGATGTAGACGACCCTGCTTTCAAGCATAATATTTTTAGTAGTTTAGTTAGTGGAGTATTTTTCTAATAAAGCATTCTTCTATTTCTACTTTATCATCAATTTAATAATCATTCATGTTTGTTACATATAAAAAAAGTGATTGAAAAAATTATTTGACAAAGTTAAAAAAATCAATAGATTGCTTTTTTTTTTTTTCTCTTTCTTTGTTCATAAATTATAGAGAGCTATATAATGAAACCTTAAGTATACTCGTGATCAAATTTCATCATTGTCGAAAGGAGAAGATAAAAGAGAATGAAAAGAAAATTAAGGATAGCCAAATCGGAGCCTAGTTTCAAGTCTTCTCGTAACTGTCTCCATCTACGTCTTCGTAAATGAGTTTAATTATGTCGAAGAATATTTCTCTGTGAATACATAGAAATAAAGTCATTAAATGATGTAATTTTTTATATATTAAAATAATTTGAAAAATCTTTCCTTACACAGTTTTTCAAAAATTGATGGAAATTAACCTTTTACCCAAATAAAGAAGAGAAAGGTGCTGGTTGATTCGATGGATACAGCTGAGAATAGAAGAAGGTTTTCATGATAAGACGGTGGCTGAAATAAAAAAGAAAAAGAAAGCAGAGCATGAAACAGGCCCATCCATACATGCGCTGAGAAAAGAACGTTTACGAACGGTTTTTATAAATATTACTTCCCTTCTATTCATTTTTCTTTTTCTTCTTTCTTCTTTTATATTGGATCATAATGCACCTAATGTATGATGAATAAATTAGACATGGTCAGAGTTGCTAATTTAATTGAAATAAATGTCATTGAAAATATCTGATAATTTCAGTTGAAAATGTCATTGAATCTAGTGTCAAGTCCTGCATCTTTACTTGACAAGTCAAAAATCAAGCCTAAGATCAAAGCCATGGCCCAAAAAAATGTGGTTCAAGCCTTGCCAGCAAGTTTAATTTGAAAGTAAGGTATCTAGATGTTTGTATTTTAAATGCAGCCCTTGTATTTTAATTTGTTTCTAAACCCAACTTATTCAACATAATTGAGCCCTATCTTTGATTTATAATTCATATTTACCATGTGTGTATGTGTGTGAGAGAGAGCACCCGCTTACCATCAATGCAAAATATACTTCTACATAAGACAGTCCTAATGAGAAGCCCACAATACAGTTCATGAAGGAAACCTTCAATATTATCACTGTAAAAAAAAAAAGAAACGCTTCAATATTACTCTTTGAAATCACAAAAGCCGGCTATCGGAATCGAACCGACCACCATCGCTTCTCAATAATAACTAAGATAAGATGGATCTTCAGCCAACAATAAACTCTCATTGTGCTCTGTTAGATGTGTGAATTGAGCATGTCTATGAAATGAAATGAAGGTACTGAGTTGTGTCCACAAAAGGTAGAGAAGTTGACAATGGCGAAATATATATATATATATATATATATTTTTTTTTTTTTGAATTTACGTGTGGGAAACTCAACGTAAAACTCCCGCGGGCGATACCCACTGCACTTAGAGTACACTAGGTTAGGTCATGGGGGCTCGAACTTAGCACCCATGGGGTCTCGAAATGGCGAAATATTTGATGAATCATGAGAAAGAAAATGCTGATTGAAATTGGGTCTTTCACCATTTGACTGGATTGGATTTGGAAGCATGAAAAAAAAATCGTTATATACAAACTACAAAGACTTCCGATGCTCTATTCTAAATCCTTAACAGGGGAGTCTACATGAATTCTGCCCAACTGTGCGGTCATGATGTGGGGCTGATTGAATGATGATTTTAGATAATTGAGTGTGTTAGCAGTTGACCTACTATGCTTCTCTCTCTCTCTGGACAACGGGAGCAAATGGAAGCTACATAGATCTGTATTTTAAGGCCATGGATAGTCAGTGTGTGAGTGGTCATAGACAAACACGGAAAATGGTGGGATGAGCCTGTTTGTTGGTGTTACTAGTTGACCTACTATGCTTCTCTCTCTCTATCTATCTATCTGTATATATACTTTGAAACAGTTGTTTCTTCTCAATATTTAGCCTTACTATTCAAAAAAAAAAAAAAAAAACTTGCATGTTTAGCCATACCATTTATCTTCTATACATATAGTTGCAGTTTAAAGCTGTCCACCTCGATCCTTGACTACTCTGGATGGATGGACTTGGAAGTGTTGTTGTTAGTGACTTTTTTCCCTTTTTCCCCAAGATAGGATACAGCTTTTAAAAGGTTCTATAAAAGATTTTGGGAGATTAGACCTCAATTGATCTTGGTTGTTGAATGATACAGAAGATCTAAGAATGTAGGAGTTCCAAGATAGAGAATGCTTATATCTTATCAAGTATAGCCCACATAAACTTGTCCAAATGTATTAGTGTTTAAAGTCGTTGAATTTATGCAAAGAAGATAGGAAATTTGATGGGTAGTTTTTAATTTGGTTTGTGTTGGGTATGGGTCCAAACTCCTCATTCCACATTTATTTTGGATCAGTTCAAGTTGGGTCAAATTGAAATTTTGGGTTGGGTCTTCATTTGAGGTTTGAAATTGCCACCCCTGATTTATTTATTTATACTTGTGATTACTAAGTTGCATGGGTATGGGTGTGAGTGTTAGATTCTGACATGGGTGCAACATATCGTAGTTGGCAAACCGACAAAAAAAAAAAGGACATGGGTTCACAACACAAAATTTAAATAAAATCAAATCTAATTTTTAAAAAAATAAAAAAGTTGCAAAAATAACACAAATAGGAAATAATGTACTAGTTTTACTCTAAACAAATAAGTGCCAAACATATCTATATTTCAATTAGGTTTTAAGAGGAGAAAGCTGATATAATATTTTTGTTATTTTGGAAAACAATGTTAAAAGAAACTGGAAGAATTCATGAATGGGGTGCAAGTGTCCTAGAGTTTCTAACAAGGGTGTGATACACATTTTGAAGAGCCCATGCAACATAGGTATTTTCTCATCACATTTTTAGAATGTGCAAACAAAAACTAAAAACATCATTTCATAGGAAAATGTTTCTTAATGCAATTTCCTATGAAGCCTTTTCCTATGAAATGGTCCTTTTCTTTTGTCATGGAAAAATAAATAACAACTCTAACGAGAAAGAGTCACAAAGAGGAATGAAGCTACATTAAGCCCATATCTTAACCTTGATTTGCAAAATCACTCTCAGGTCATCTTGGTTTGCTAGAAGTTAGAACTAGTGTCAATTTATAAAGCTCCCATCCATTTCTGCCCTAGAGCTTCTCCCATAAGGTTAGCATGTTCCTTTAAATTTTGAATTACCTTTATCCATTTTAAAAATTACTAATTCCATTTTGAAAGGTAAATAAAGTTAAAAAAATGTGATTTCATTTACATATATTGAAATGATAGTTTCATGCTAAGCGGGTCTAAAACTGAGAATAATTAATTGAAATTTTGAATCACTCAAATTTTTTTTTTTTTAGATTGGAACTTGGAATATCCCAACCCTGAACTAATTACATGTTGTACTTTGACATTAAGCCCAACATTGAGTCAAGCTATGTTCCACTTGTTCTAAATTGAGTTGCTCGTTTTTGTTTTTGAAATATTCGTGTGGTGTTTGGATGCGGCATTGAGCAGAAAATTGCACACCCGATTAACATTAGGTTTGATCTCTGGAGTAGGGCATTCAGTGGTGAAGTTGGGAATGGATGCAGAAGCAGCACGCAATGCACGCGAATCACTGGAGTTGGTGTTTCAGATGGCGAACATACTGGAGACAGGCCTCGATCGCCATACACTGTCCATCCTCATCGCCCTCTGCGACTGTGGCATCAATCCTGAAGCCCTTGCTGCCCTTGTCATGGAACTCCGCAAGGACTCACCCTCTCAACAACCTTCTTCCCATCCTCACAGCCAATCTCATTTCTGAATCCCCCTTTCCCTCTCTGTGGGTGTGTATAGTTTATTTTATTGTTGCCCCCATTGCTTCTCTTTTTCTTTATTGATGATTGCATGAATGTTATGGGTTTGATGTGCCCTGAATTACAATTTCTTTTGAACATTGTTTTGGTGGAGAATCATCTATCACATCAACCCCTGTTGCCAAGTACTGATTTGGTAAATTGAACTCTTCAGATTCCATTTTGCCTTTGTTATTTTAATTCCAAACTGAATGTGGTTTGGGGTTCCTTTTTTTTTTTTTTGGAGACCCAGGAAACCTCGAGCCCACCTTCGGAGTCTATAGTCATGTTGCTAAGGTTTGAGGTTCATCTTGATGCCATTATTCAGTAGAGAATTCCAAAGAATTTATGTTGGTATTTGTATAATTCCTAAAATAACATTTTCTGTGTTGGTAGCCATCAGCGTCCTCATCTAAATCATTTATCCCCATCAATTTGTAAAAAAAAAAAAAATTTAAATTAAAATAAAGACTTTTATGTTAGCCATCATATTTTATATCAAATTGGAGGAACATTTTCTTAAAAGATTTATGTTTAAGTGCATCAAAATTTATATTTTAATCAATGTGGTTAATGGTTTCCAAGATATGTTTTATGAAATTATTAGTAGAAGAAAAAAAAAATCTAATAACACAAAATGAAACTTCACTAATAACCCTTTTTATCTTGGTCGTCTTATATTTTTAACTTTTAACATATTATATTGTAATGTTATGGGTTAATCTGATTTGTATTGTTCATCAAATCAAAGTTTTAAAGTGTTTAATAAGTATTTCAGATTCTAAAACATTAATGATACTCCCACCCTGAGCAAGCTTTCATGTCAAGCCTCAAGTGAAGTCCTGATGCACTTTATGTTCAAATAACTTCGCCATTAATGCATTAATAGTTTAACATTAATATTATTAATAACAATTCTAACATGGGTATTCTACTAAGTGTTGCGTGGCACCACATGAAACACATCATGCAACATGAATTTTGGGCCGGTTTTGAGCAAACGGGCTTGAGCAAGTATAAGTTTGAGCCCAGCTCAATTTTCAATCGGGTTTAATTTGTAAGCTTAAGCTTGAACCAGGGGTAGAAAATTCGGCCGAATTTTCGTATCAGCCGAGATTTTTTCTCTCTCCTCAATTTTTTTTTTTGAAAATCTTGTTAGCTTCTTTTTTTGAAAAAAATCATTTAAAAAAAATAAAAATACTGTTTTTAAAAAATAAAAAATAAAAAATATAAATATAAATATCGGTCTAGATATCAATTGAGCCCACAATCGATATTTAAAAAAAAAAAAAAAAAATCAGCCAATTTTTTTTTAACTGTACCGTATCGGCCGAATTTTATACCTCTTGTTTGAGCCCATTTTAAATGAGGCCGAAAGCCCTCGTTTATCCACGGGAAACTCTTGGGCTTCGAAGCTTTCGAGTCAAATTCTCATCCCTCAGCTACACCCATTTTAAATGAAGCCAAAAGCCCTCGTTTATATTGGATTAGAATGTACCAACAGGGTTATCATGAATAAATTAGAAATAGTGAGAGTTGCTATAATTTAAATGAAATATTAAAAGTGTTTGTAGACTAGATCAAAGTCATCAAACCACATACATTAATTGTTCAAATCCATAAATGGGATGATTGAGTTTGCAAACCCTCGTTCTTGCCTAGTAATTTTAGTTGAAAATGTCATTAAACGTAGTGTCAAGTCCTGCTTCTTTACTTGCCAAGTCAAAAATCAAGACCAAGATCAAAGTCATGGCCCAAAAAAATGTGGTTCAAGCCTTGCCAGCAATTTTAATCCGAAAGCAAGATATCTGGATGTTTGTATTTTAAATGCAGCTCTTGTATTTTAATTTGTTTCTAAGCCCAACTTACTCACCTTGAGAAAAATAATTTTTTTTCGAGTGATGGAACGTGAAATCTATAGTTTTTTTTTTTAAGTTTAATTGTTTGGACTTTTATACCATGAGTTGATTAGAAATGAAATATTAACTTGAAAATTTAATCAATGTAATAGATGTAATTGTAGCTATAATGATGATTTGTATGATAAAAAGTAGTTCTTACTTAAATTCTAAGTCTTATAAAAATTTGTGTACAATAAATGATGAATAATTATCACTTAATGTCATATCTAATATTACTAATTAGATTAGACTATATTGAGTAAGTGTTCAAAAACTTGAAGGCCCATATAGGCCCTTACTTATTTTTAAGACCTTACATGGCCCAATCTGAGCATGAATTTTAGACAGGGAACTTATGATAACATCCTTCCACCAAAATTAAAAAGGAAGAAAAAAATGTCTTTCAATGGTTTTCTTTAAAAAAAAATTAGATAAAATAAAAGGGAAACTACTTCCCGCTTTTGACAAATGAATTGGACAAGAATTACTTTTATGGATTATTTTGGATATAAGAATGAATTTTGTTAAAATAGTGATATGTGGTAATTCTATAAAAGAATTTTAGATTTACAATATTTTATAGTGTAAAGTGTTTAATTAAAAAAAGAAAAGAAAAGATAAATAGACAAAGTTGAGGTAATAAAGACGTATATGCAACATTTGATTAGTGATTTAATTCTAAAGATAGAAATAAGGGAGATGATTATATTAAGGACAATTTAAAAGTGACATTAATTGACAGCAAAATGAGAAAAGTCCATTTGAAGTCGTTTAAACATGTAAGTAAAAGGCCAAAGATGATCTCTGTAATACCCACCTCCTTCCCAAACCAATGTGGGAAAGTGTCCCACATCGGTTTGGGAGGAGAAAAGAGAAAGGGTTATAAGTGGCTACCCCTCTTGATTCTTGTGTGAGGCCTTTTGAGCCCGGCCACGTGGGCCTGAGTTCAAATGCAAAACCGTGCTAGTTTGAGCTGTGTGCGAGGTCCAAAGGGGACAATATCACACTGATTCAAGTCCTAAGCGTAATATACACTAGAACGATTGATATAATAGTTTTTGTAAGATCAAATGGAGAAGTAGCTTTGAAAAGATAACTCTAAATAGATGAGATTTTGACATTTAATAATAATAATAATGATTCATATTTTTATAAAGGATATTCAATATAAACTTTAAATCAATCCTTTTATCTATAATAGCTTCATTGACATACAACATAACTTGTGGGACCAGTCATGTGACACAAAGGAGACTTGCAACTTGCCTCGAATGTGAGTACAACTTGTGGCACTAGTCATGTGACACATGGGCAACTTTAATGACTTTGACTTGATTAGCCTGCAATAGTTGCATCCATTGTTTTTCACTGACTTGACTATACTTCAGTAGGTTCACTTTCTTTCTCCATCTTTTCTCAATGAATAGAGAAAAAAAATCTTAACTTTAGAACATTCAATATCCAATTAACTCTATTAACCTAGTAAATTTTCAGTTTTTAACACTAAACTCGATAAATCCAATATTACAAAATTGACTTATGATAATATGTCCTTTTTTTAGAGTTTTAAACTTTGGTTTACATGCAAATTTTTTTTTAAAAAAATTTATGTGTAGGAAACCCGCAGGATACCCAGTGTAAAACCCCCACGGGTGAGCCCACTATTCTTATGACACACGAAGGTTATGTCATGGGGGCTCGAACCAGCAACCTCCCGCTTCTTGAGATGGGAGACAACCAGTTGAGCTACACCCATGTGTAAACCCATGGGATACTTTGGTTTACATGCAAATTTAATATCCTCGCATTTGCATAGCATGTGTAATGAGAGAATGATATCTTAATTTTTGAGTGGTAATATATGTGATATTAAATATTACTTTAAACAATTGGATATGGCTCATAATGAGTGGTTATAGCCTAACAGATTAATTGAAAAAAAAAACTTTTAAAAATATGTGCTCTTCAAAATTTGATGAGTTTAAATTATTTTTTATCTTTAAACTTTGCAGTATTAAAAAGCATGACTTAATCTATCTCAATCAAGATGATTTTTTATAGATGTCATACTTTAACAAAGACTTTTCTAGTAAACCTATTACCACCTCATTTGATTAGTTCGAAGCCTAAATGTGAAAAGCAATATTTCAATGTAAATGTATTAAAAACTGATACATATCGGTCGATATTTAAATCCCTGTATCAAACCACATACATTAATTGTTCAAATCCATGGATTTGAGTTTGCGAACCCTGGTGCTTCCCTGATAACCTCAGTTGAAAATGTCATTGAACCTAGTATCTAAATCCTGCCCAAGCTCAAAGTCATGGCCCAAAAAATGTGGTTCAAGCCTTGCCAGCCATTTTAATTTGAAAGCAAGATGTCTGGATGTTTGTATTTTAAATGCAGCCCTTGTATTTTAATTTGTTTCTAAGCTCAACTTATTTAACATAATTGAGCCTTATCTTTGATTTATAATGCATATTTACTAAGTGTGTATGTGTGAGACAGAGAGCACGCCCTTAACATAGTTTAACGACTACATATTAAATAGTTAGATAATATGATAGATTTTATTTTTTTAAATTAAATAATTTCTACAGTAGTCTATTAATTATATATATTTTTATCATAAAGTGAATTTCACACTTTAATATTGAATATTTAGAACAAAACATATATTAATTAAACCTGCCCTCGGTTAACAGCTGGATCAGACCCCTTACCAGAGTCGACCAAAGTTTCCAATGAGCTTGTGGAGTTCTTGACCAAACGATCCAAGCTAAGTGAGCACCAGCCATGTTACACATGGGCAACTTTAGTGACTTTGACTTGACTAGCTTTCAATAGTTGCAGACATTGCTTTTCATTGACTTGACTAGACTTCAGTAGGTTCACTTTTAACGTGAAACATTGTGAACATCATGAATTCACTAGGGCTGCGTTTGGATGGGGGTAAGGGGGGTAACCCCCAGTTACCCCTACTTACCCCCATTTGGTAATAAGGGGGAAGGGGTAAAAATTCAAATTTTTACCCCTCTTGTCTCCCTTTTCAATACCCCCATGGGGCAAGGGGTATTCATTCTTGAATACCCCTCCTTACCCCCCCTTTTGCTTATGATTTTTTTTTTTTTTTTTTACATTTTATTTATTTATTTATTTTGGTGAGTACTTGACTTTTATTTTTTTTAAAAGCACTCCATTATTTCCATTTGATAAATTTCATATCACCAAATAACAAATTATATTCTTTTATGAAGAGATATGAAGAATTTTTTTATTCATTTATTGAAATTTAAAATAATAATAGTGGTTTTTTATTTATTTTTTATTTTTTAAGGAAACCTTTCCCCTATTTATCCCGTGCCTTCATCTATTTTTCAATTATATATTATATAATTTTCTGAAACGTATTTGTCTAAATGTTCTATTTTTAAGGGGTGATTCTGTTGAAATTTCGATAGGTTCTTAAAACTCTGAAAATTTTGAGATTTATGATAATATCTTTCAGGGTAATTAACAATCTATTCTATTAGAAGATTATTTTAAAAATATGTCAACATTTTCAACGTGATGCATTTGGGTGAGGGGTAAATTTTTACAGGGGTTACCCTTGAGAATGGGGTAAACTGACATATTAACAATTTTATGAGAATTAATAATTTTATTAAATCTATATAATATAAAAATAAAATTTCTACAACATTTTCAACGTGATGCATTTGGGTGAGGGGTAAATTTTTACAGGGATTACCCTTGAGCAGGGGTAATTGTACATAGGGGTAAACTGACATATTAATAATTTTATGAGAATTAATAATTTTATTAAATCTATATAATATAAAAAATGAAATTTCTATAACATTTTCAACGTGATGCATTTGGGTGAGGGGTAAACTTTTACAGGGATTACCCTTGAGCAGGGGTAATTGTACGTAGGGGTAAACTGGCATATTAACAATTTTATGAGAATTAATAATTTTATTAAATCTATATAATATAAAAATAAAATTTCTGTAACATTTTCAACGTGATGCATTTGGGTGAGGGGTAAATTTTTACCGGGATTACCCTTGAGCAGGGGTAATTGTACGTAGGGGTAAACTGACATATTAACAATTTTATGAGAATTAATAATTTTATTAAATCTATATAATATAAAAATAAAATTTCTTTAACATTTTCAATGTGATGCATTTGGGTGAGGGGTAAATTTTTACAGGGGTTACCCTTGAGCAGGGGTAATTGTAAGTAGGGGTAAACTGACATATAACAATTTTATGAGAATTAATAATTTTATTAAATCTATATAATATAAAAATAAAATTTCTACAACATTTTCAACGTGATGCATTTGGGTGAGGGGTAAATTTTTACAGGGGTTACCCTTGAACAGGGGTAATTGTACGTAGGGGTAAACAGACATATTAATAATTTTATGAGAATTAATAATTTTATTAAATCTATATAATACAAAAATAAAATTTCTGTAACATTTTCAATGTAATGCATTTGGGTGAGGGTTAAATTTTTACAGGAGTTACCCTTGAGCAGAGGTAATTGTACGTAGGGGTAAACTGACATATTAATAATTTTATGAGAATTAAATTTTTTTAAATCTATATAATATAAAAATAAAATTTCTGCAACATTTTCAACGTGATGCATTTGGGTGAGGGGTAAATTTTTACAGGGGTTACCCTTGAGCAGGGGGTAATTGTACGTAGGGGTAAACTGATATATTAACAACTTTATGAGAATTAATAATTTTATTAAATTCATATAATATAAAAAATAATAATTATAATTTTTATGAAGAGATATGTTGATATTATTTATTTATTTATTTGGATTTGAAATAGTAATATAAAAAAAATCTTTATTTATATTTTTAATATTAGAATGCAAGTGTTCATTTTAAATTATAATTATGAAAAATAATTTATAGAAATTAGATAATATTATTATAAGTTATATTATTAGAATTTACTTCATAAATATTATTTATAATTATATTTTATATAAAATATATATATATATATATATCAGGTAACCCTTGTTTGTAGTTATCAAATAAGATTTTTTACCTTTAGGGTAAGGTTTACTTTACCACAACAATTACCAAACAAAATAAGGGTAATCCCAATTCAAGGGTCACCCTTACTCAAGGGTGACCCCTACTTAGGGGTAACCCCTATAAAAATTACCCCCCATCCAAACGCAGCCTAGATCCCCAAGTTTAAAATTTTGAATTTTTTAAGGAAAAGTAAACTTCAATCCAACAATTAGTAAGTCTTTCAAAATGTAAATTTAGTCTTTAAGTCTTTCAAAATGTAAATTTAATTTGAATGAAGAGACGATTCACTCGAACAAACAGTAATGCACATTATATTATTTATATAATAAAATCTCTTTTAAAATTTAAATTTTTTTTTTTAACCATTATGTATTTATAAAATTTCTCAAATTAAATATCCGGACTAATTATGATAACCTGATAAAAATACTTTGAGACTTTAAAGTTTTTTTGACACTCCCAAATGCTTAAAACACAATATTTTACAAATAAGGGTATCTCTCGGTTGTGCCGAAAATATATTTGAGAGTGTCCAAAGACCTTGAAGTCTTAAAGTATTTTTATCATGTTATCGTAATTAGTCCGGATATTCAATTTGAGAAATTTTGTAAATACACAGTGCTTAAAATATCATTATGTTGCATGAATATCATTATAGCTCAAATCTCACTTTAAATTGATTAAGCTACCCCATGATTTTGTGTCTCTAAATCAATAGTTATTATTCAAATTAGATAATCTTTTTTTTTTTTTTTTTTGAATTTACGTGTGGGATACCCAACATAAAACCCCCACGAGTGAGCCCACTACCCCTAGGGCACACCAAGGTTAGGCCATGGGGGCTCGAACCCGCTTCTTGAGGAATGGAAAGAGTATAGAATGTTTAAAAAAAAAAAAAAATAGATGATAGATAATCCGAAGGGATTGAAGTGATGGCTAGAAACCCAATTTAAGAAGCAAAACTCTTAAGTTTGATTCTCACTCTACTCTAAATAGAGAGGTGTAGAGGTAGGAAGGCTTTCACATGCTTCGAGGATTATTAGAGTGCTCCGAGTGACTTGTACAGTTTGGTCATAAAAAAATGAATAGATAGATAGTGAGAGACAAAGAGAGGATACAAGTAAGCCATTTATTTGATATCAATCAAAAATACTCAACACGGAATATACTCCTAAATACAACACACAAAATTCATTAGGAAATATAAATGCTAAACATCAATACAAATACTTTTTTACATAACAAGTTCCTAATTAGATAACACACAATTCCTAAGAGGAACCTCTGGATGTTACTTTTTGGAATGATAGAAGATATCTCAATAATGACTAAGATAAGATGGAGCTTCAGTTGACAATAAGGCCTCATTATGGTATGCTATTGCTACTGCTTTATCCACCCCAAGATACAAGTTTCTCACTCCATGAATTTCTTTCACCACATTCTTCATCTCCATTCTCTCTTTTGGCGATTCAACAGAACAAGATATGCCAATTCTCATCATTGAAATTAGGCAATCTTGCCTTCTACTTCTTATGTTGCTATTATTCCCATTGACACCATTACTTTCATCTTCTTCTTCCAAGAGCAACCTTTCATCTATAATCTCCATCTTTCGTTCTGCCACCATCATCTTAGCAAACTCATGAAGGCTTATATTGTCCTTGAACACATCATCAGTAGGTCTCTTTCCAGTGAACATCTCTAATAAAAGGATCCCATAACTATACACATCACCGAATATAGATACATCACTTCCCATCCCATACTCTGCAATTCACATTTATAGAACTAAGTTACAAAGATATAAATTAAGGAGAACTTATTTCAAAATATGGAATTATGTACAAAACAACATTGTTAGCACTCAATACTTTACAAGGTTATGTGAATCCTTGAATGGTGAAATATTTTTTATCTGACTTGACAACATGAAAATGAAAAAAAAAAAGACTAGGAAATTTAATTAAACATACGTAACATTTGGTAAATATGTCCTTTGGTCTATTCATTGCAGCATAGATCTAATCTTCATAATGCAAAAGAACTTGTAACTCAATAACATGCCCAAATAATATATTTTATCAATGTCACTTTGGCAATCGACCATGGTAAGGTACCAAACATATGTTATCTTGGCTATGGTAACAACAACTATATTTTTTACACTTAAATTTAATGAAATAGTAGATCCTATCGTATTAAAACTATAATTTAATAATTGCAAAGCATTAAAGTTTGAAAAAAATGAGGCAAAAAGTTGATTGTCAACCATTCGATCAAAATGCAAAGAAATTTGGATATTATCAAGGTGTCTCTTGAGTGCTTCTCTATATGTAATAAAATCTATTATTTTTGTTGGTTATTTGATTTTTTTTTCATGGATGTGAAAAATATTATTTGAAATATAATTTTGATTAGATTACGTCACTTAAAAATTTACTTCAAAATACAAAGTTAATAAAAATATAGTATATAGAAGAAGTTAGAGGGTGTATCGAAACTAGGGCAAAGTCCTATTTAGCTCTTCCATATAAAAAAATTAGAGAAAGACTGCATAAGTGAAGAAGTGCATGTTATAAGAAAATTAATTACCTGGAGCAATGTATCCAATAGATCCTTTCACCAGGAGTGAACTAGATTGAGCCTGAGAGTAATTAGTTTCATCTTTGGAAAGAATCCTTGCCAAGCCAAAGTCACCCACATGCGCAACCATGTCGTCATCAAGAAGAATGTTGCTTGGTTTCAGATCGCAATGAACCACTGGTGTTTGTGAATGGTGATGAAGATATTCGAGAGCACAAGCCACATCCATTGCTATATTTAGCCTTTGAATGAAATTCAAATTTCTTGACTCATGTCCGGCATTTTCATCTGGGTGTAGCCAACTGCCTAAATTCCCATTAGGCATGAACTCGAAAATCAATGCCTTAAAATCGTCACCTTTAAAATCAATGCTTGAGCAAACAGTTAAGACCTTGACGATATTCCGATGTTGAATGCTCCTCAAAGCTCTGCATTCGGCCATAAAACTCTTAGAAGCTCTCTGCAGCTGCAATTTCAAAACTTTAACTGCAATTATTGTGCGAATACGATCTAAAATTCCTTTGTATACAAAACCAAAACTTCCCGCACCAATCAAGTTAGCAGGTGAGAATCCATCAGTTGCATTGAGAAGCTCTGCATAAGTAACGTCTAGAAATTGATCTTTAATGAAGTTCACACTCTCGGGTTCTTTCCTCGATCTCTTCTTACAACAACGAGTAGTTATGAAACACGAAAATAAGAGTAAGCAAAGAGTTACTGCAACAACAACGGGCATTATTACTCTTAGAGAAGGAGTCCTTCCACGCTCTTTGGAAACTAGCTTAGGACATCTAGGCAGCTGTAGCTTTAGGATTCCCCCACAAAGCTTTTTGTTCCCCTCGATTGAAAATGCACTTGCATTCTTAAAAATTCCGAGAGTTGGCACTTCACCCTCAAGACCATTGAAAGATAAATTTAAATATACTAGAGTGGCAAGTTGGTCTAAATATTTTGGAATCTGCCCAGATAAGTTATTTTTTGAAAGGTCAAGTTCCACAATAACCTTTAGAGTACTTATAGAAGAGGGAATGCTTCCTTGAAAGAAATTGCCGTCCATGTAAAGTATTCCCATTTTAATGCAACTTCCAAGAGTGCTTGGAATTTCACCTGAGAATTTGTTGTCATAGATGGATAATGACTCGAGATTTTGCAACTGACCAACTTCCATCGGTAATGAATCAATCAAAGAGTTCTCATGTAGAACAAGCTCTCTCAACGTTGGAAAATTGAAAATTTCTTTTGGTATGGTACCATTAAGTTTATTAAAATGAAAGTACAATTGTTGAAGTTGCTTGCAGTTTCCAAGACTTGTAGGAATTCCTCCCTGTAGATTATTCCAAGCTAGAATGAGAGCGTTTAGTTGAGTAAGATTTCCAAGGGAATCCGGAATTCGCCCTGAAAGTCTATTGTCAGCCATATAAATGCCTACCAACTTTTGAAGTTTCCCCAATTGAACAGGAATAGAGCCTGTAAGATGGTTACCTGAGAACATTAGCGAAGTTAAGCTAACAAGGTTCCCAATTCCCTCTGGGATTGTTCCTGATATTCGGTTATATTCCAACGCAAAATATGTCATTTGGGTTGAGAGATTAGCAATTGAGTTGGGCAATATACCTCTGAATCGATTGTTGCTTACCTCGAGAATTTCCAAATCACTGCAATTGGTTAAAGAAGTGAAGAAATTCAAGTCGCCTTCTTTCCCCACACATAGTTCATTGCCAGCCACATGAAGCCATTGGAGGCTATGCAACCTTCCGAAATTCATTGGAACGGATCCGCTGAAGTTGTTTAGAGTGAACTCGAGTAATTTTATCCTTGATGCATTGCCTAATGAAACTGGTATGTGATGCGGACATCGGTGACAAAGAAGATGAGATTTTGGCCTTGGCATTAGATTTTTATGAGAAGTTCCATAGGATGTCCAATGACAATGAATCCTATCAATTGGACCATGGAATTCAGCCCAAGAACAGGCCCAGCAGAGCAGGCCCAATGGCTTCAGCCCAAGAACAGGCCCAGCAGAGCAGGCCCAATGGCTAAAGAGGTGCTGATGGTTGTGAATTAGAATCCTAAATCAGCTAGGATTTTAATTAAATTAGGAAAGTTTCTTTGTGTTATTTTCTAGATTTAGAATTTGTTGGAGGGTTGGCTCCTTGTTACTTGTTAACATAGAACTCTCTTTCCTTGTTAAGGTAGGACTCTCTTTCCTTGTTAAGGTAGGACTCTCTTTCCTTGTTATAGTAGAACTCTTTTTCCTTATTTGAGGTTAGGATTTCTTATAAATAAGATTGTAATCAGCCCCTTGAGGGCACCGAATATTATCAATAAAATTTGAGTTTTCTTCTTGCAAACGAAGGACTGTTTGCTGTCTTATTTTACTGCACAAGACGAAGGACTGTTTTGTGAAGATTAAAGTACAAAACGAAGGACTGTTTTGTGAAGATTCAAGTGCAAAACGAAGAACTGTTTTGTGAAGATTGAAGGGTTATTCAAGATATTATTCAAGCTTCCGCTGTAATTTGAGGTTGGGTATTCTTAATCCTACCTAGCCTGCATCAGTATGGGTTCTGTGAATCGGTTATTTGATACGTAAAGCCCTTCAAGATTTGGAAAAATGAGGCCTAGCTCCGGGGGAAGTCTCCCGTGTAAATGGTTACCCTCCAAAGCAAGGCCAACCATCAATGAGAGATTGTAAATAGAACTAGGAACCATACCCGAAAGCCTATTTTGACCCATGCCTAGTATTTGCAAGTTGCCTAATTGGCCTAGATTGCTTGGAATGCTTCCCTCCAAGTTGTTTTCTGATAGATAGAGCAAGGTGAGAGATGAAAGGTTTCCAAGTGATGGAGGGATGTAACCAGTGAAATTGTTGAAGCCAACATTCAAGCTGATGAGCTTCGACAAAGACCCAAGGCCAGATGGAATTCTTCCAGTAAGTTTATTCCTGTTAAAGGTAACAACTCTGAGCTCCAAACAGTGAGTGAGATTGTTGGGGATCTCTCCATCGAAAGAGTTGATGGAAAGGTTGAGATATCGGAGCCTGAACAGACGATCAATTTCACCGGGAATATGGCCTTGAAAGTTGTTGTCTGAGAGGTCTAGTTTTCTGAGGAAGGAGAGATTTGCAATTTGGGGAGATAAGGTGCCCACCAAGCTTTGTCCGAACAGGTCCAATGATACGACCCTTTGGGGATGTCGTTTGCTGCAAATGACTCCACTCCACTTGCAGAAATGGAGGGAATTATTCCAAGAACTAAAGACACCATTAGGATCACTGGATATCCCATCTTTGATAGCAAGCAAAGAGAGCCTATCCGTCTCGTTTCTTTGGAGGGCAAAGCAAAACAAGTTCATGCAGAGAATGAAGAATGCATGAAAGAGAAAAGTCCATTTTTTTATTTGTTGTTTTGAGCAACTTCACTTGTATTTATAGGACACTTCTGTAATCATATTATATTAATAATAGCTTCATTGACATACAACATAACATTATTTCTCATAAAGGAGACTTGCAACTTGCCTCGAATGTGAGTACAACTTGTGGGACCAGTCATGTGACACATGGGCAACTTTAGTGACTTTGACTTGATTAGCCTTTAATAGTTGCATCCATTGTTTTTTACAGTAGGTTCACTTTCTTTCCCCATCTTTTCTCAATGAATAGAGAAAAAAAATCTTGACTTTAGAACATTCAATATTCATTTAACACTACACTCGCTAAATCCAATATTACAAAATTGACTTACGATAATTTGTCTTTCTTTTAGAATTTTAAACTTTGGTTTACATGCAAATTTAATATGCTAGCATTTGCATAGCATGTGTAATGAGAGAATGATATCTTAATTCTTGAGTGGCAATGAAATCTTGACCGTTAGATAATAAGTATCGGGTTGTATCTCAGAAATATATTGATATTAAATATTACTTTAAACAATTCGATATGGCTCATAATGAGTGGTTATAGCCTAATAGATTAATTGAAAAAAAAAATCTTTAAAAAATATGTGCTCTTCAAAATTTGATGAGTTTAAATTATTTTTAATCTTTAAACTTTGCAGTATTCAAAAGCATGACTTAATCTATATCAATCAAGATGACTTTTTATAGATGTCATATTTAAACAAAGACCTTTCTAGTAAATCCATTACCACCTCAGTTGATTAGTTCGAAGTATAGGATAATATTCCGTGTACCTGTGTATAGGTGATCATCCTTTAGAATCTGTTCGGTTCACATGTCAACTAAAATTCATGTGTAATTTTTTTTTTCTTTATATCTCCATATATTTTTAACCTTTTTCACTTAAGTTGAAAGTTTGCATATTCTTTCAATAAATCATTCTTCTATGTTTACTTTATGATCAATTTTATAATCATTTGTGTTACACATATAAAAAAAGTGATTGATAAAAGTATTTGACAAGATAGGAAAATCAATGGATTTCTCTTCCTTTTTCCATGGTGCGGTTGTCGATATCAAAAAAGTAATATTTCAATGTGAAAAACACTCTAACAATCATGAAAGAATCAAACCAATGTGAAAAGGCTCTAATTGCAAATAACACATGATGGCACTGTCTCATTCATGGAAATTGGTAGCTCAGTGGAATGGTCTCAAACTTTTCTCACTTGTCCAATTCACATTTAAGTATCAAAGGAAATACAATACTTCCTTTTGTGGTCTCATTACAGAGAATATCTAAAGATTAAGGAATCATATAAAGATCAAAATGTTAATTCAGAGTGAAGGAAATTAAATAATAGTAAAAATCAATTTGTCTCATTAATTTTTAGAAAATCAAGTCATATTGCATTGAAATTTTAAGAAAAATAAGATGAAGTGATGATTCAAAGAGAAGGAACATGACTTCACTTACATTCAATTTTCTTTTCTTTTTTGCCTTTTTATATTAGACCAAAATGCACCAACACCGTTATGATGAATAAATTAGAAATATCAGATTAGAAATATCAGAGTTGCTATAATTTAAATGAAATATTAAAAGTGTTTGCAGAATATATCAAATTAGGGATTTGGATTTAAAAAACAGTAATGATCGATATATCAGCCTTTATATTTCTCTCTCTTATTTTAAAAAAAATTAAAACAACCAATAGGCTGATATCGCCAACATGTAAAACTATTAAAAACTGATACACATCAGTCGATATTTAAATCCTTCTATCAAACCACATACATTAATTGTTCAAATCCATGGATTTGAGTTTGCAAACCCTAGTGCTTGCCTAGCTTTCAATAATTGCAGACATTGCTTTTTCATTGATTTGACTTAGACTTTAATAGGTTCACTTTCAATGTGAAACAATGTAAACATCCTGACTTCAGTAGGTCCCTTCAAGTTTAAAATTTTAAATTTTTTAAGGAAAAGTTTTCAAAATACTTATAAACTTGTCGCCAACAATTTATGTCTTTTAAATGAACATGAGACAATCATGAAAGTTGCTAGGTTAGTGGAATGATCCCAAACTTCTCTCACTTATCTAATTCACCAAATTCACCGATATATAAGATTTACCGATTTTTTAACCCATGCTTGAGAGTAGTGAATTAGTGTTTACATCAAAATTTTGACGAGTGCCAATTTAAAAAAATAATGGTTAAATGAAAGACTGAAAATAAATACAAAATGTATCCATACTAAATCATGTATCGAGAGTGGCAAAGCAGAGTTTGCATGGACGATGAGATACACCTACTGTATTAACATCCTTATAGCAATAAATATATAAAGTTTGAAGGGTTTGAAAAGTGAAACTTCGGTAATACAATTTTATTAGTTACAAGGATAGAGGTGGCCATGATCCAATGATAATGGCTATAAATTTGCTTGAGGAAGTGGGAGTACTGAGTTAAATTCTCACTCCACTTCAAATGACTACTCTATATAGAGTTATCCGATATGTGTGGATAGAGAGGCTTACACATATCGCGATGATTAGTCGAGTGTTCTAAGATGCCTAGACAAACACCTTGGTTATAAAAAAAAAATGGTGGCCATACTTGTGTGAGTTCTTTTAATAGTGAACGTTAAGAAAGTGAGATTCATCTTTTCATTAAAAACATTTAAATGATTAGATATATAATCAATCATGAGTTACCAAAATTTAAAATAGAGACCTTTACACTCATAAAAATTGCACAACTAAATTCATCGATAATATTTAGTGTCGTGTTATATTTTTCTCTTAGTCGACACATCTCCAACATAAATTCTTTCAAGCTAAGGAAGCACCAGCCATGTTACACATGGGCAACTTTAGTGACTTTGACTTGACTAGCTTTCAATTAACTTAGATTAACATGTAATTTTTTTTATATATTAAAATATTTATAATTTCTTAATCATATTAAAAGAATAATAGCTTCATTGAGATACAACATAACATTTCTCATAAAAAAGAGAATTCATAATAGGCAACTTGTAATAAATCGAAAGGTTCAGCCATGTGAGAGATGGGTCACACGGTGAGAGAACTTTATTGATTTTGACTTGACTACAGTTGCATCCATTGCTTTTCATTGACTTGACTTGGTGGGTTCACTTTCTTTCTCTTTTTTAAAGGGGTCGTCTCTGTCTCCATATAAGTCTCTTCGTCTTTGCCTTCATCTCCACGATTGTCGATGTGAATAAAAGTAATATTTCAATGTGAAAACACTCGAACCCATTATGAAAGAATTGATAGCTTAGTGGGATGGTCCCACTTGTCCAATTCACATTTAAGTATCAAAGGAAATTAATTGATTGTAAAAATCACTTCGTCTAATTAATTTATAAAGTCAAGTCATGTTGCTATTGCCATTGATGATGGGCAGACTAACCATTGTTTCCATTTCCACATAAATCAAATCGTGGTGGAAAAGGATGTTGAAAGAGAGAGAGATTAAGGGGACCAGTGATGCCAGTGCCACAGCCTCAATTTGGGAAGATTAGGTAGTGCAGAGGTTAAGGCAGGGCCCGAATCCTCTCCATGAGTCCAAGGTTAGGCAGGCTTTGGACAAGTTTATTGAGGATCTTGCTTTACATAATTAATCATTTATTATTTTTCATATAAAAACAATACTTTTATAAAATTATTGACAAAACTATCAAAATTAAATAAACATCCTACCAACCATATCAATTATATTAATATATCTCCATTTAATTCCACACTACCAATATCATTTCATTTAGTTTTTTTTAAAAAAAATGAAAATTATCTTAAAACAAATCATATTAAACCTCAATTTCATAAAAAAAGAAAACTAAGAAAATCACAAAAACACTCTACAACCTTAACCTTCATTCAAATCCATAAACACTCATTATCATTTCATTAATTTCTTTCAAGAAACACTACAAAATTAAAATTATCTTAAAGCAAAAATTAATAAAAAATAACTCAAAATAGACAAATCTAAAGATGGAATAAAAATGGGCAAATACCTTTCAAACACCAAGAACTTATATCTAACCCTCTTCATATGCATTAAAAAAAAGTCATACAACTACTTTTTAAAAAAATAAAAATTTGAGCCCAACTCATATATACAAACGCATGTCTTGTACTACATATTTTCAAGGCAATACATATAATGTCAACTAGGGAAGCAAATATCGGCCAATACGTATCGTATCGGCTGTACAGAAATTTCATCAGCTGACATAGCCGACATAATTAATATCGGTGTGTTTTTTTTTTAAAAATCGATTCGGTGGTGGACCCGAGCTGATATCTCGACCGATATTTACATTTTCAATTATTTTTTTAAAAAAATCAGCTTCCTTTTGGATATTTTATTTATTTTTTTATTCAGAAAAAATAAAATATATAATTATCGATATTTTCAAAAAAAAAAAAAGGAGAGAAATTTATCAGCCAATATTTTGGCCAGGTCGAATTTTAAATCCCTGATGTCAACCATTCTTATTGCCCACGGTTTAATCAAACATAGTGTACCACATTGGTTCTCTGAAATACCTAGTGACATGCTGCAACGTTAGGCCAAATTATTTCGCCAAATCTTAGTGGCGTAGGTTTATTGAATGTTAAACCAATGCAAGGGGACCAATATGGGTTTGGGCCTGACTTGAGTCTCTATGCTTTCATGTTTTTCTAGCACTTGATAGCCAAGATAGGTCAATATGTTGTAACCAGAGATTTAAAAAAATGTTACCGATATTATATGGGCTGGAAAACGGACAATACGTTATTTTTTTTTAATTTTTTAAATATGGAAAATAATTATAAAATATTAATATAAATCTATTAAGATCATATTTTAGTAAAAAAAAATCTTGTTTACGCAGTACTAAACTCTTAAAAAATTGTCTTAAAATTAAAAAAAAAAAAGCCCAAAAACATCTAAAATTCTTGTCCTCTTGTTTTCCATAATTAATCATTTATGATTTTTCATATAAAAACATTAAAATTATTTGACAAAATTATCAAAATTGCACAAACATCCTATAAACTATATCAATTATATTAAGACATCTTATTTAATTCCACACACACTCCATAACATTTCATTAAGTTTTTCAAAAAAAAAAAAATCTAAAATGAAAATTATCTTAAAACCATAATGTCACAAAAAAAATTAAGAAAATCACAAAAAGCGCTCTAAAAGCTTAATCTTCATTCAAATTCATAAACATTCAATATCATTTCATTAATTTTTTTAAGAAACACTCCAAAATTAAAATTAACTTAAAGTAAAAATTTAAAAATTAATAAAAATAAATCAGGATGAACAAATTTAAAGATGAAATAGAAATAGACAAATACATTTTAATGACCTTCTTGACATGGACTAAAGAAAAAAGAAAAAAAAGTCATACAAGTGTGTGACTTTTAAAAAATAAAAATTTGAACCAGTCTATACTGCTGTACATATAGTACATCATCTACCATTCATATCATCTAATACCTATCATATCAACCATTTTTATCATAGATGCCATTTTTTCTACCTTGGTTGTAGTAGTATGCAGCAATCAGAGCATTACTTGAGTCAATGGATAAATAATGTACCACGTCGGTTCTCTAAAATACCTTCATATATTTTGAGGATTAGTCGAGTGCTCTAAGAAACGTATATACCTTAGTCATTAAAAAAACTTTTGTGTAGATAGATAGTGAGAGGCAAAGAGAGGATACAACCCATTTATGTAACATCAATCTAAAATACTTATACAAAACACAAAATTCAATAGGAAACATAAATGCTAAACATCAACACAAAAACTTTTTCACATAACAAGCTTCTGATTAGATAACACACAATTCCAAAGAGGAACCTTTGGATGTTACTCTTTAGAATGATAGAAGACATCTCAATAGTGACTAAGATAAGATGGACCTTCAGCTGACAATAAGGTCTGATTGTGCTGTCCTACTACTTTATCAATGCCAAGATACAAGTTTCTCACTCCATGAATTTCTTTCACCACATTCTTTATCTCCATTCGCTCTTTTGGTGATTCAACAGAACAAGATATACCTATTTTTATCATTGAAAGAAGGCAAGTGCTTCTTATGTTGCTATTATTCCCGTTGACACCATTACTTTCGTCTTCTTCCAAGAGCAGCCTTTCATCTATAATCTCCATCTTTCGTTCAGCCACCATCATCTTAGCAAACTCATGAAGGCTTTTATTCTCCTCAAACATATCATCAGTAGGTCTCTTTCCAGTGAACATCTCTAATAAAAGGATCCCATAACTATAGACATCACCATATATAGATATATCACCTCCCATGCCATACTCTGCCATTCATAAACCGATTTGTTTAGTAGAGTAAGGAGTAAAATTTCATAGACATGGACTCACACCCTACCCATTTTTTGAGCCATAAGGCCTTAACAAACCATACTTGTTATTTATAATATTTATAGAACTAAGCTGATATAAACCAAGGAGAACTTACCTCAAAATATGGAATTATGGAAAAACAATATTGTTAGCCCTCAATGCTTTATAAGGTTATGTGAATGCCTGAATGGTGAAATATTTTTTTATCTGAATGTCGAACTTGACAACATGAAAATGGGGAAAAACACTAGGAAATTTAATTGAACATATAAAACATTTAGTAAATATGCTCTTTGGTTGTTCATTGCAACATAGATCTAATCTTCATAATGCACAAGAACTTGTTACTCAATGACATGCTGCACCATATAAAATAAATGCATTCTACCATTCAGTTCATAAAACAATCTAGTATACGTTGTACATTGAGTTATGTATTTATTTTGGAATTTACAGATCCCAAATGATACATTATCAACGTGACTTTGGAAATCAACCACGGTAAGGTAACAAGCATATGTTATCTTAGCTAATGTTAACAAAAACTATATTTTTTTTACATTTAAAATTCAATGAATTAATAGATTCTGTCATATCAAAACTATAATTTTATAATCGCAAAGCATTAAAGTTTAAAAAAATGAGGTAAAAAGTGATTGTCAACCATTCAATGAAAATGCAAAGAAATTTGGATATTGCCAAGGTTTCTCCCGAGTGCATCTCTATATGTATTTTAGATCTAAATGGAGTAAAATCTTTGTTATTTTTGTAGGTTATTTGATTTTCTGTACATGGATGTGAAAAATATTATTTGAAATATAAGTTTGATTAGATTACGTGACTTAAATTTACTTTAAAATACTAAGTTTATAAAAATATAGTATATAGTAGAAGTTAGGGCAAAGTCTTATTTAGATCCTCTATATACAAGAATTAGATAAAAGACTAGAGAAGCGAAGAAATGGATGTTAGAAGAAAATTAATTACCTGGAGCAATGTACCCAATAGATCCCTTCACCAAGAGTGAACTAGATTGAGCCTCTGAGTATTTAGTTTCATCTTTTGAAAGAATTCTTGCCAAACCAAAGTCACTCACATGTGCAACCATGTCGTCATCAAGAAGAATGTTGCTTGGTTTCAGATCGCAGTGAACCACTGGTGTTTGCGAGTGGTGATGAAGATATTCGAGAGCACAAGCCACATCCATTGCTATACTTAGCCTTTGAGTGAAATTCAAATTTCTTGACTCATGTCCATCATTTTCATCTGGGTGTAGCCAACTGCCTAAATTTCCATTAGGCATGAACTCGAAAATTAATGCCTTAAAATCGTCACCTTTAAAATCAATGCTTGAGCAAACAGTTAAGACCTTGACGATATTCCGATGTTGAATGCTCCTCAAAGCTCTGCATTCGGCCATGAAACTCTTAGAAGCTCTCTGTAGCTGCAATTTCAAAACTTTAACGGCAACTGTTGTGCGAATACAATCTAAAATTCCTTTGTATACAAAACCAAAACTTCCCGCACCAATCAAGTTAGCAGGTGAGAATCCATTAGTTGCATTGAGAAGCTCTGCATAAGTAACCTCTAGAAATTGATCTTTAATGAAGTTCGCACTCTCAGGTTCTTTCCTCGATCTCTTCTTACAATAACGAGTAGTTATGAAACATGAAAATAAGACTAAACTGAGAGTTACTGCAACAACAACAGGCATTATTACTCTTAGAGAAGGAGCCCTTCCACGCTCTTTGGAAACTAGCTTTGGACATCTGGGCAGCTGTAGCTTTAGAATTCCCCCACAGAGATCTTTGTTCCCCTTGATTGAAATTGCACTTGCATTCTTAAAAATTCCACGAGTTGGCACTTCACCCTCAAGACTATTGGAAGATAAATTTAAATATTTTAGAGCCGCTAGTTGGTCTAAATATTTTGGAATTTGTCCAGATAAGTTATTTCTTGAAAGATCAAGTTCCACAATAACCTTTAGAGTACTTAGAGAAGGGGGAATGCTTCCTTGAAAGAAATTTCCGTACATGTAAAGCTTTTCCATTTTGATACAACTTCCAAGAGTGCTTGGAATTTCACCTGAGAATTTATTGTTTGAGATGACTAATTTCTCAAGATTTTGCAACTGACCAACTTCCATCGGTAATGAACCAATCAAAGAGTTCTCATGTAGAACAAGCTCTCTCAACGTTGGAAAATTGAAAATTTCTTTCGGTATGGTACCATTGAGTTTATTAAAAGAAAAGTTCAATCGTTGAAGTTGCTTGCAGTTTCCAAGACTTGCAGGAATTCCTCCCTGTAGATTATTCCTAGATAGATCTAAAGAAATCAGTTGAGTAAGATTTCCAAGGGAATCAGGAATTCGCCCTGAAAGTCTGTTATGTTCTGCATCAATGCGTACCAACTTTTGAAGTTTTCCCAATTGAACAGGAATAGTGCCTGTAAGATGGTTACCTGTGATGGTAGCCAATTTAAGCTAACAAGGTTCCCAATTCCCTCTGGCATTGTTCCTGATATTTGATTTCCTCCCAAAATGAGATATCTCATTTGGGTTGAAAGATTAGCAATTGAGTTGGGCAATATACTCCGAATCGATTGTCGCGTACCTCGAGAATTTCCAAATCACTGCAATTGGTTACAGAAGTAAAGAAATTCAAGTCGCCTTCTTTCCCCACACCTAGTTCATTGGCAGCCATATGAAGCCATTGGAGGCTATGCAACCTTCCGAAATTCATTGGAACGGACCCGCTGAAGTTGTTTTGACTGAACGCGAGTATTTTTATCCTTGAAGCATTGCCTAATGAAACTGGTATGGCTCCTTTGAATCTGTTATTTGGTACGTAAAGCTCTTCAAGATTTGGAAAAATAAGGCCTAGCTCCGGGGGAAGTCTCCCGTGGAAATGGTTATCCCCCAAATCAAGGACACTTATCAATGAGAGATTGTAAATAGAGCTAGGAACCATACCCGAAAGACTATTTTGAGCCATGGCTAGTATCTGCAAGTTGCCTAATTGGCCTAGATTGCTTGGTATGCTTCCCTCCAAGTTGTTTACTGATAGATAGAGAAGGGTGAGAGATGAAAGGTTTCCAAGTGATGGAGGGATGTAACCAGTGAAATTGTTGAAGCCAACATTCAAGTTGATGAGCTTCGACAAAGACCCAACGCCAGATGGAATTCTTCCAGTAAGCTTATTCCTGCGCAAGTAAACAACTCTGAGCTCCAAACAGTGAGTGAGATTGTTGGGGATCTCTCCATCGAAAGAGTTGATGGAAAGGTTGAGATATCGGAGCCTGAACAGACGATCAATTTCACTGGGAATATGGCCTTGAAAGTTGTTGTCTGAGAGGTCTAGTTTTCTGAGGAAGGAGAGATTTGCAATTTGGGGAGATAAGGTGCCTACCAAGCTTTGTCCCAGCAGGTTCAATGACACGACCCTTTGGGGATGTCGTTTACTGCAAATGACTCCACTCCACTTGCAGAAATGGAGGGAATTATTCCAAGAACTCAAGACACCATTAGGATCACTACTGGATATCCCATCTTTGATAGCAAGCAAAGAGAGCCTATCCGTCTCGTTTCTTTGGAGGGCAAAGCAAAACAAGTTCATGCAGAGAATGAAGAATGCATGAAAGAGAAAAGACTGAGATACTCTTATTAGCCTCGACTGTGAGAGTTCCATTTTTTTATTTGTTGTTTTGAGCTTTGGCATTATAAAACATGAGCAACTTCACTTGTATTTATAGGACACTTCTGTAATCATATTAAATTAATAAAGGAGACTTGCAACTTTAGTGACTTTGACTTGATTAGCCTTTAATAGTTGCATCCATTGTTTTTCACTGACTTGACTATACTTCACAGTAGGTTCACTTTCTTTCTCCATCTTTTCTCAATGAATAGAGAAAAAAAATCTTAACTTTAGAACATTCAATATTCAATTAACTTTATTAACCTAGTAAATTTTCAGTTTTTAACACTACACTCGCTAAATCCAATATTACAAAATTGACTTACGATAATTTGTCTTTTTTTTAGAGTTTTAAACTTTGGTTTACATGCAAATTTAATATGCTAGTATTTGCATAGCATGTGTAATGAGAGAATGATATCTTAATTTTTGAGTGGAATGAAATCTTGACCGTTGGATAATAAGTATTGGGTTGTATCTCAGAAATATATGTGATATTAAATATTACTTTAAACAATTGGATATGGCTCATAATGACTGGTTATAGCCTAATAGATTAATTGAAAAAAAAAAAAAAAACTTTTAAAAATATGTGCTCTTCAAAATTTGATGAGTTTAAATTATTTTGAATCTTTAAACTTTGCAGTATTAAAAAGCATGACTTAATCTATATCAATCAAGACTTTTTATAGATGTCATACTTAAACAAAGACATTTCTAGTAAACCCATTATCACCTCATTTGATTAGTTCGAAGTATAGGGTAATATTCCGTGTACCTGTGTACAGGTGATCATCCTTTAGAATCTGTTCGATTCACATGTCAACTAAAATTCACGTATAATTTTTTTTTTTTTTTTATATCTCCATATGTTTTTAACCTTTTTCACTTAAGTTGAAAGTTTGCATATCCTTTCAATAAATCATTCTTCTATGTTTACTTTATGATCAATTTTATAATCATTTGTGTTACACATATAAAAAAAGTGATTGATAAAAGTATTTGACAAGATAGGAAAATCAATGGATTTCTCTTCCTTTTTCCATGGTGCAGTTGTCGATATCACAAAAATCGATATTTCAATGTGAAAAACACTCTAACAATCATGAAAGAATCAAACCAATGTGAAAAGGCTCTAATTGCAAATAACACATGATGGCACTGTCTCATTCATGGAAATTGGTAGCTCAGTGGAATGGTCTCAAACTTTTCTCACTTGTCCAATTCACATTTAAGTATCAAAGGAAATACAATACTTCCTTTTCCGGTCTCATTACAGAGATTATCTAAAGACTAAGGAATCATATAAAGATCAAATTGTTGATTCAGAGTGAAGGAAATTAATGGATAGTGATAATTACTTGGTTTATTAATTTAGAAAGTCAAGTCATATTGCATAGAAATTTTAAGAAAAGCAAGATGAAAAACATTGCCGTATGAAAGCATTTAAAAAAAAATCAATGATCCGGTCAGTGAGCCGATTTCAGTGATCCGATTTGCTATTCTGTATGAAAAACACAGTCTCACTTAAATAAATTTCAGTGAGCCGGTCAGTGAGCCGATTTATATCCGGCAATGATCCGGCGAGCCGATTCGAAGGGTTCAGCGAGCCAGTTCGAATAGTAAAATGAGTAATATGATAAAAATCCGTGTCAAATTACACAAAATAACTATGGGAGGATCACTGCCGTTTATTATACGCAACTTGCCTCGAACAAAAGTACAAACGTGTGGGACCGGATGGCTCACACGTCTGAGGCTAACCAATCACTCTTTAATATCTTGTATCGAAAGGTTATTCTGTCTCTGACCCGTGAGAGATGGGCAATTTTAGTGACTTTGAATTGACTGACCTTCACTAGTTGCATCAATTGTTTTTCATCTGACTTGACCAGACTTCAGTAGGTTCACTTTCTTTCTCTTTCCTTTTCTCAATCAAGAAAAAAAATCTTTAACTTTAGAATATTCAATATTCAATTAACTTGATTAACCTTGTAAATTTGTTCAGATTTTTAAAAAATAACTGGCTAACTTTGTTGACTCAAAATCCAATATTACAAAATTCACTTAAAATAATTTGTCCCTTTTTACAGTTTTTAAACTATGGTTTACATGAAAATTTTAATACCCTAGTATTTGCATACATGTGCAATGAGAGAATGATATCTTAATTTTTGAGTATCAATGAAATCTTGACCATTCGATAATAAATATTGGACAGTATATCAGAAATATTTCTATTACTTTAAATAATTAGATATATGGCTTATCAATGGGTGGTTATAGTCTTATGGATTAATTGGAAAAGAATTCTTTTAAAAATATATAATCTATAAAAATTATGTGCTCTTTAAAATTTGATGAGTTTAAATTATGTTTAATCTTTAAACTTTGCAGTATTCAAAAGCATGACTTAATCGGTCTTGTTCAAGATGATTTTTAGACACACTTGGACAAGGATCTTTCTAATAAATTTATTAACGTCTCATTTGATTAGTCTTATATCTGTGCAAGATAACACCCCATGTACATTTGTATGGACAATGGATGATTATCCTTTAGAATCTATTAGGTTCACATGCCAACTAAAATTCGTGTATAATTTTTTTTCCTTTTTATCTCTGTATATTTTTAAACTTTTTCAGTTAAGTTGAAAGTTTACTTATCCTTTCAACTTTCAAGCATAATATTTTTAGTAATTTAGTTAGTGGAGTATTTTTCTAATAAAGCATTCTTCTATTTCTACTTTATCATCAATTTAATAATCATTCATGTTAGTTACATATAAAAAAAGTAATTGCAATTTTTTTTTGACAAAGTTGAAAAAAATCAATAGATTGCTTTTTTTTTTTGTCTCTTTCTTTGTTCATAAATTATAGAGAGCTATATAATGAAACCTTAAGTATACTCGTGATCAAATTTCATCATTGTCGTATGGAGAAGATAAAAGAGAATAAAAAAAAGTTAAGCGTAGCCAAATCGAAGCCTAATTTCAAGTCTTCTTGTATCCGTCTCCATCTACGTCTTCATAAATGAGTTTAATTATGTCGAAGAGTATTTCTCTGCAAATATATAGAAATAAAATCATTAAATGATGTAATTTTTTATATATTAAAATATCTATAATCTCTTAATCATATTAAAGAGTAATAGCTTCATTGACATACAACAAAACATTATTTCTCATAAAGGGGATTTCATTATTTTATTTTATTTGATGACCAAAGTGTCCAGAGGTCTCACTTATACTTGGACTGGAGATATTTTAACCTAACTAATATTTAGGACATGTGCAAGCTTCTTTATCCCACATACATCGAGTAAGCAACTACGAGAAGTGGTCTAAGGAGGTGTTGAGTGTGAATCAAACTCAAGACCTTCCTTCATGAGGGAAAGAGCTTCTTGACCGTCAAGTCAACTCCCTCTTGAGAGCTGGATGGCTCACTAAGACGTCTCATTAATGTCTTGACTTGTGACCGACTAAATATTAAATAGTTAGAATAATTTAATAGATTTTATTTTTAAAAATTTAAATATTACAATAGCCTATTAATTATATATATTTTTATCAATAAAGTGAATTTAACTGTTTAATATTAAATATTTCGGACCAAATATATATTAAACATTCCCTCGGTTAAGAGCTGGATCAAACCCCATACCAGTCCAAAGTTTCCAATCGGCTTGTCGAGTCCCTGACCAGCCATGTGACAGATGGGCAACTTTACTGACTTGACTTGACTAACCTTCAGTAGCTGTATCCATTGTTTTTCATTGACTTGACTACACTCCAGTAGGTTCTCTTTCTCTTTTCTCAGTCTATGGAGAAAAAACTTAACTTTAGAATATTCAATATTCAATTAACTTTGATTAATCTAGTAATTTTTTCAGTTTTTAAAAACCACTGAAGCTCGCTAACTTTGTTGATTCAAAATCCAATATTACAAAATTGACATAATAATTTGTTTTTTTTTTTTTTTGAATTTTTAAACCATGGTTTACATGCAAATTTCATATTCCAGTAATTGCATAGCATGTGTAATACGAGAATGATATCTAAGTTCGTAAATTTTAAGCATTCTTTCAGATATAATATACAGTGGATTCCAAAAATTTGATGTTTAAGTATGAAAGATAACACCAGGTGTATGTGTGTATGGGTGATTATCCTTTAGAATATATTAGGTTCGCATAACAATTAAAAACCATGTAATTTTTTTTTCTTTTTCTTCATTTATTTTTAGTCTTTTCAGTGAAATTGAAAGATTGTAGATCATTTCAAGCATAGTATTTTAATTAGTGGAGAATTTTTTTATTAAGACATTCTTCTATATCTATGTTACGATCAATTTGATAATCATTGGTGTTATTTACATATAAAAAATATTCTTAAAAAATATTTGGCAAAGATAAGAAAATCAATGGATTCTTCTTCGTTTATAGATTACAGTGAGCAATATAATGAATTCTTAAGTAAACTTGTGATCATTATTCATCATTAGCGTGAGCAGAAGATAAAAGAGAATAAAAAGTTGTAGTCTCAAGTCTTCTTCTCTAGTTTTAAGTCTTCTTCTCCATCTCTTTGCCTAAGTCTTCCACTATAGGTAAGTCTTAGTCTCTGCCTCCGTCTTTACAATTGTCGACATCAACAAAGCAATATTTCAATGTGAAACATTGTGAACATCACGAAAGAATCATACCAACGTGAAAAGGTCTTAATTTCAAATAATGGAAATTGCTTGGTTTAATGGAATTGTCTCAAACTTCTCCCACTTGTCCAATTCACATTTTTTTTTTACCCATGCATGAGAGTAGTGAATTAGTGTCTACATCAAAATTTGACAAGTACCAATTTATGAAGATAATGGTTAAATGAAGACTGAAAATAAATACAAAATGTTACCCACACTAAATCATGTACCGAGAGTGGCAAAGCAGAGTTTCCATGGATGATGAGATGCACCTACTGTGTTAACATCCTTATAGCAATAAATATATAAAGTTTGAAGGGTTTGATAATTGAAAGTTGAAACCTTGGCAATACAATTTTATTGTATAGACACTTGTGTGCCAAGAATCAAAATTCCTTCTCCATGCCTTGAGATCATACACTTGTTCAATATATGAATTCTGAGGTTTACAAATATCAGATGCTCTTTATCTACCCATTTCCATATGTTACATATCACTCATGGGAATTATTGGTAAGAATAAGAGAATGGGCTCAAATTAAAGGGTAGCAATCCTCCCATGGGAGGTTTGTGTAACCAAACATGGGAATTAGTGGATTCTCGATTTTACCCTTTTCATGAACAGTAAAATCTGACATTTTGCATGAACTGTAAAATTTCGACTAACTGAGATGAATTTCGACTAGTCGATTTACTGTTCATGTGAATTTTTGGCGAGCCGATGTTACTGTTCATGGGAATTTCGGCGAGCTGATGTTACTGTTCATGCAAATTTCGGATAGCCGATTTACTGTTCATGTGAATTTTGGCGAGCCGATTTATTGTTCATGCGAAGGGTTGGTGAGCTGATTTTACTCTTCATATGAAGGATAAAATCTAGAATCCACTAATTTCCTTGTCTAGTTACACAAAAAGCCCATAGGAGGATTGTTGGTCCCCTTAATCTTCCCAAATTGAAGTTGTGGCACTGGCATCATTGGTCCCCTTAATCCCTCTCTCTTTCAACTTCCTTTTCCATCATGATTTGATTTACGTGGAAATGGAAACAATGGTTCTTCCGCCTTTGAAGTCCTTGCCTTTCTTCCAACGACTTCAGTGACACATTACATCAAACCCTCAAGAATGTCTTGAAACTTGATCTTTTGGACAATAGTTAGTCTCTCCATCATCAATGGCAATTGCAATATGACTTGACTTTCTAAATTAATGAGACTTTTTACAATCAATTAATTTCCTTTGATACTTATGTGAATTGGACAAGTAGGAGAAGTTTGGGACCATTCCACTAAACTAGCTATTCTTTCATAATAAATTCGAGTGTTTTCACATTGAAATATTGCTTTGTTGACATCAACAATCGTCGAGTCGAAGGCAGGGACGAAGACTAGCATCATTTTCTTTGCAGGTGGTTGACCGCTGTGACTTTCATATATAAATCAAATTATTAAAGCCAGCAATAATTCTATAATTTCCTTTAAATATTCTCTTCACCTTCACCGTCACCGTATATGCTTGGGAATTGTTGTTTACTGACTCCATATTCTGATTTTAAATAAAGTTGAAACATTGTCATAAATCATCTCTGAGTAATTAAGTAACGATCTTTTCAAAATCTCAGGGTTTTCTATAATAAAAATCTTACAAAGAATTCTAAACCCAGAAAAACTATTCAAAAGTCTAAAATTTTAGACAAATTTCAAAAAATATTAAGCATCATATTACAAAAATAGCACAGCATCAATGAATTCATTTCTGATCGGGCTTCTCTCCTAAAAGTTTCATGAAATTATTTCTTTATCAAATCATTAACCATACGAGTGAGAGTATCACACTGATTTTGAAAACCTATGACCACAAGAAATGTGAAAAGTGATGGCCTTTACTCATGTCCTGCTCTACACCACAATATGTTATCATCATTCATCCCCATTGTCCACATGCCAACTAAATAATTTTTTTTTTCTTCTATCTCCGTACAGTTAAGTTGAAAGTTTGTGGATCCTTTCAAGCAGATTATTTTAGTTACTTGAGAATTTTTTAGTAAGACATTCTTCGACGATCAATTTGATAATCATTGATATTACTTATATATATATAAAAAAATTTATTGAAAATTTTATTTGGCAAAGATACGAAAATCAATAGATTGCTTCTTCTTTTTCTCTTTTTTTTTTTTTTGATAAATTACATATATGAAACCTTAAGTAATCTGGTGATCAAAATTCGTCGTTGGTGAGAGGAGAAGATAAAAGAAAATAAAAAGAAAATGATGTTATTGTAGGTTAAGGTGTAGCCAAGTTGAAGCCTAGTTTCAAGTCTTTGTCTCTGCTTTCATCTCCATGATTGTCGATGTCAACAAAGCAATATTTCAATGTGAAAACACTCGAACCCATTATGAAAGAATTGCTAGCTTAGTGGAATGGTCCCAAACTTCTCCCACTTCTCCAATTCACATTTAAGTATCAAAGGAAACTAATTGATTGTAAAAATCACTTCGTCTTATTAATTTATAAAGTCAAGTCATGTTGCAATTGCCATTGATGATGGACAGACTAACCATTGTTTCCATTTCCACGTAAATCAAATCGTGATGGAAAAGGAGTTGAAAGAGAGAGGGATTAAGGGGACCTGTGATGCCAGTGCCAAAGCCTCAATTTGGGAAGATTAGGTAGTGCAGAGGTTAAGGCAGGGCCCCAATCCTCTCCATGAATCCAAGGTTAGGCCGGCTTTGGACAAGTTTATTGAGGATCTTGCTTTACATAATTAAACATTTATTATTTTTTATATAAAAACAATACTTTTATAAAATTATTGACAAAACTATCAAAATTACATAAACATCCTACAAACCATATAAATTATATTAATATATCTCCATTTAATTCCACCTACCAATATCATTTCATTTAGTTTTGTTTAAAAAAAAAATGAAAATTATCTTAAAACAAATCATATTAAACCTCAATTTCATAAAAAAAAAAAAAAACTAAGAAAATCACAAAAACACTCTACAAACTTAACCTTCATTTAAATTCATAAACACTCATTATCATTTCATTAATTTTTTTCAAGAAACACTACAAAATTAAAATTATCTTAAAGCAAAAATTAATAAAAAATAACTCAAAATAGACAAATCTAAAGATGAAATAAAAATGGGCAAATACCTTTCAAACACCAAGAACTTATATCTAACCCTCTTCGTATGCATTAAAAAAAAGGCATACAACTACTTTTAAAAAAAAATAAAAATTTGAGCCCAACTTATATTTACAAACGCATGTCTTGTACTACGTATTTTCAAGGCAATACATATAATGTCAACTAGGGAAACAAATATCGGCCAATACGTATCATATTGGCGGTACAGAAATTTCATCAGCCGATATAATTAATATCGGTGTTTTTTTTATAAAAAAATCGATTTAGTGGTGGACCCGAGCAGATATCTCGACCGATATTTACATTTTCAATTTTTTTTTTTTAAAATCAGCTTCCTTTTGGATATTTTATTTATTTTTAATTCAGAAAAAATAAAATATATAATTACTGATATTTTCAAAAAAAAAAAAAAAACAAAAGAGGAGAGAAATTTATCAGCCCATATTTTGACCATGCCGAATTTTAAATCCCTGATGTCAACCATTTTTATTGCCCACGGTTTAATCTAACATACTGTACGACATTGGTTCTCTGAAATAACTAGTGACATGCTGCAACGTGAGGCCAAATAATTTGGACAAATCTTAGTGGCGTAGGTTTGTTGAATGTTAAACCAATGCAAGGGACCAATATGGGTTTGGGCCTGACTTGAGTCTCTATGCTTTCATGTTTTTCTAGCACTTAATAGCCAAGATAGGTCAATATGTTCTAACCAGAGATTTAAAAAAATGTTACCGATATTATATGGGCTGAAAAACGGACAATACGTTCATTTTTTTAATTTTTTAAATATGGAAAATAGTTATAAAATATTAATATAAATCTATTAATATCATATTTTAGTAAAAAAAAAAAATCTTGTTTACACAGTACTAAACTCTTAAAAAATTGTCTTAAAATTTAAAAAAAAAAAGAAGCCCAAAGACATCTAAAATTCTTTTCCTCTTGTTTTCCATAATTAATCATTTATGATTTTTCATATAAAAACATTAAAATTATTTGACAAAAATATCAAAATTGCACAAACATCCTATAAACTATATCAATTATATTAAGACATCTTATTTAATTCCACACACACTCCATAACATTTCATTAAGTTTTTCAAAAAAAAATCTAAAATGAAAATTATCTTAAAACCATAATGTCATAAAAAAAATTAAGAAAATCACAAAAAACGCTCTAAAAGCTTAATCTTCATTCAAATTCATAAACATTCAATATCATTTCATTAATTTTTTTAAGAAACACTCCAAAATTAAAATTATCTTAAAGTAAAAATTGAAAAATTAATAAAAATAAATCAGAATGAACAAATTTAAAGATGAAATAGAAATAGACAAATACATTTGTAATGACCTTCTTGACATGCACTGAAGAAAAAAGAAAATAGTCATACAAGTGTATGACTTTTAAAAAATAAAAATTTGTGCCCAACCTATACTGCTGTACATATAGTACATCATCTACCATTCATATCAGCTAATACATATCATATCAACCATTTTTATGATAGATGCCATTTTTATCTACCTTGGTTGTAATAGTATGCAGCAGTTAGAGCATTACTTGAGTCAATGGATACATAATGTACCACATCGGTTCTCTAAAATACCTTCATATATTTTGAGGATTAGTTGGGTGCTCTAAGAAACTTATATATCTTAGTCATTAAAAAAACTTATGTATAGATAGATAGTGAGAGGCAAAGAGAGGATATAAGCCATTTATGTAACATCAATCTAAAATACTTATACAAAACATACTCCTAAATACAAAACACAAAATTCAATAGGAAACATAAATGCTAAACATCAATACAAATACTTTTTAACATAACAAGCTTCTGATTAGATAACACACAATTCCTAAGAGGAACCTTTGGATGTTACTCTTTAGAATGATAGAAGACATCTCAATAGTGACTAAGATAAGATGGACCTTCAGCTGACAATAAGGTCTCATTGTGCTCTCCTACTGCTTTATCAACGCCAAGATACAAGTTTCTCACTCCATGAATTTCTTTCACCACATTCTTCATCTCCATTCGCTCTTTTGGTGATTCAACAGAACAAGATATACCTATTTTCATCATTGAAACTAGGCATTCTTGCCTTCTGCTTCTTATGTTGCTATTATTCCGGTTGACACCATTACTTTCGTCTTCTTCCAAGAGCAACCTTTCATCTATAATCTCCATATTTCGTTCAGCCACCATCATCTTAGCAAACTCATGAAAACTTATATTCTCCTCAAACACATCATCAGTAGGTCTCTTTCCAGTGAACATCTCTAATAAAAGGATCCCGTAACTATACACATCACCGTATATAGATATATCACCTCCCATGCCATACTCTGCCATTCATAAACCACTTTGTTTATTAGGGTAAGGAGTATAATTTCACTAAGATGGACTCACACGCACTCCACGTTACTTGTTATATATAATATTTATAGAACTAAGCTATAAAGATATAAACTAAGGAGAACTTATATCAAAAGATGGAAGTATGGACAAAACAATATTATTAGCACTCAATGCTTTACAAGGCTATGTGAATGCCTGAATGGTGAAATATTTTTTATCTGAAAATCGAACTTGAGAGCATGAAAATGGGAAAAAAAATAGTAGGGAATTCAATTTAACATACATAATATTTGGTAAATATGTCCTTTGGTCGTTCATTGCAACATAGATCTAATCTTTATAATGCACAAGAACTTGTAACTCAATGACATGCAGCACTCTATTAGATAAAATGTATTCTACCATTTAGTTCATAAAAAAAGCTAGTGTACGTTACAGATCAAGTTATTTATTTATTTGGCACTTACAAATGCCCAAATGGTATGTGCATAGAAAGAGTGTATTGTATTAACTTAATTGTTTGTATTTTACTTTTCCTTCTTTTGGTTCCAGGGTCCTTTAGGCTTTGTGAGTTGTAATGTTATTTCTTTTGTTTTCTGTATCTACACCTCTGGTACCGTCTTTTTATAAGTATAATAATCATTTAAAAAAAATGCATAAAAAGTATTATCAATTTCACTGTTAATTTTGATAAATCTTAATCTAATGTCTAATGTTTTTTAAAATTTTAATTTTAGAATGATCTATTGGTATTTCTTAATATATATTAGTCAGTGACCCACCTAATAATATATAAAATAATAAAAATTATTTCTGCTACTACACTAAATCGACAGCCATTTCAAAGCCATCCATCACCATATCCAAGGGCTATCAGACAGACACCAACTGAAATGCCAAATTTCTGTTGAACACATGCATTCTTAGAATAATAATGTATTTTAGATCTAACCAGAGTAAAATCTTTGTTATTTTTATTGGTAATTTGATATTGTGTTCATGGATGTAAAATATATTAATTGAAATGACTTAAATTTGTTGACATGAGTTGTAAATGAGGGTGTAATTCAGTAATTGTAGGGTACAGTTACCGATTATATAGCCTAAGTTAGTGTATAACTTATAGCAGTTTCCTATAATAGCTGACCTGTATTGTGCTATATAAGGGACATCTTGTACAGGGTTATGTGAATGAAAAATAGACTTGATATTTTGACATGCTATCAGAGCCACCGATCTTAGGGTTTATGTTATACTAGAAACACAAATCCCACCGATTGATCAGTTTTTTTTTTTTTTTCCTCAGCAAGTGGAACCCATCCAAAGGGGTTACCATTGCTGAGGTTGATTGGTCTTGCTGCCGGCTGAACTTGGCTGATCTGCGACCAACGCCGAGTGCACGCCGGGATTCCGTTCCGATCTGGGAGCCGATCTGCGATCGGCATCGGACCTGGCGACACCGGGCGCCTGCTGCCTTCCGCCTCTCCCCGCGGCGTCGTGCTCTGTTTTGTTTTCTCTGAACACCAGCTACTACCTTTCACCGAGCGCATGCCGTGCTGATCTGCGACGACCGCCGCACGCACGCCGGGATTCCGTTCAGATCTGGGCGCCGATCTGCGATTGAAATCGGACCTCGCGACACTGCCGACTGACCGTCTTCCACTGCGGCTTCTTGCTCTGTTTTTTTTTTCTCTGCTCGCCTGAACTCAGATCGCTGGCGCCTGCTGCCGCTGCTCCTCCTCCGGCTTCTGTTATGCTGTTGAAAACAGAGGAATAGCCGGCGGAAATCCGAACCGCGGCGGCATACTGGCAAGGGCCGGAAACCTATTTCCATCTTCGATTTGCTGCTCCCTGCGTCCCCAGATCTGTGTTCTTGTTCGGCCGCCCGTCACGCCTTGCCACCACCGAGCGGTCTCCGGCAGGCAGCCTTCCGGTCGCTTCCGCCCAGTAGGGACCGCGCGGTCTCTTTTCACGGCAGCAAACCACCGCGCGGCTCCCTCCTTTTGTCTATACCTGACCGACGGTCAGGCTTCCAACCGCACGAACTGCTTGCTACTCGGCCCTGCTGGTTGCAGATCTGCGATTTCCTACTCATGGCAGAAGATTCTGGTTCGTTCCTCGACCCCGCAGATCCTCGAAGATTTGTCCTCCAGACTTGCTCAAATTCTTCGTCAGAATCAGCACCCGACCCCGATCCCGACCTCCGACTCTTCCGCTGCACAGATTGGCATCAAGTTGACTGGTGCTAACTATGGCCTCTGGTCCCAAGTCGTTGAGATGTACATCTCCGGGAAAGACAAATTGGGATATATTAATGGCGAATTCCCACAACCCTTGGACACCGATCCGACGTTTCGAAAATGGCGAACAGAAAATTCGATTGTGAAAGGGTGGTTGATCAACTCGATGGAGCCGAGTTTGATTAGCAACTTCATTCGCTTTCCGACGGCAAAAGCGGTTTGGGACGCCATTGCCATGACTTACTTTGATGGCACCGATACATCTCAGGTCTATGATCTAAAACGAAGAGTAACTCGACTGAGACAAGATGGTGGGTCCATTGAGACATACTACAACAGACTTCAAGGTCTGTGGAGGGAGATTGACTTTCGTCGCCCCAACCCGATGGAATGTGAAACTGATATTCACCATTTCAATTCGATTATCCAGGAAGATAGAGTTTATACCTTCCTTGATGGTTTGGATGATCGTCTCGACAAAGTTCGGAGCGATGTGCTCCAAATGAAGCCCTTTCCTACTGTGGAACAGGCGTATGGGTATGTTCGACGAGAGGATACCAGACAGGCTGTGATGATGACAGGAACAGAAATACCGATTGGTGCTGGTATGACATCTCGGGGTGAATCCCGGTCTAGCCAGCAGTTCTCCCACAAGCCGCCATCCGTACCTCCGATTGGATCGAGTGCTGACTCCATCCAACCAACACAGTGGGCCTCTGTCCAACATGCTGCCAAGCCTGGGCCACCCCTTCTGGCTCCTAAACCCAAATCTCAGTCGGACAGTGGGGGTTGCACACACTGTGGGAATCCCAAACACACCCGTGATGATTGTTTTAAACTACATGGATACCCAGATTGGTGGAATGACCTCAAGGCCCGAAAGCAACGTGGCACTGCTACCAATAAGGGTTCGGGTCGGGTTGCCTTCGTCACTGCAGATCCTCAGTTATCTTTTATTTCACAGGTAGAATCCTCCAGTGCTTCGCCCCTTGGTGATGAGTCTACTCCTCTTAGCGATTCAGGTAACTGTGGTTATGCTTTCTTTAGCTCTACTCAGAGGGATTACAATGGGTGGATACTTGATTCCGGCGCGACTGATCACATGACGTTTGATTCTGCTGACTTTATTAGTACGACTCATCCGAGACGAACTAATATTGCCAACGCTAATGGGGTTACTTATCCAGTTACCGGAGCTGGCACTGTCGCCCTCTCACCCTCTCTTTCCTTATCCAACACTTTACTTGTTCCCTCTCTCTCCAATAAATTAATGTCTGTAGGCCAAGCCACTGAGGAATTGAATTGTTGTGCCCTAATCTACCCTGGTTTTTGTTTTTCAGGATATTCTCACCAAGGAGATCATTGGTCGTGGTACTAAACGAGGGGGCTGTATTATGTGGATGACCTCAGCACTGGCAGAGCAAATAGTATGCAACCTTCGTTGGACATCAAGCAGAGGCATATTTGGTTATGGCACCGTCGTTTAGGGCACCCATCCTTCAGTTATTTAAAGCATTTGTTACCTACTTTATTTTCAGATGTATCTGACTTGGAGTTTACATGTGACTCGTGTATTTTAGCCAAAATCACCGTGTGTCTTATCCGTTAAGTTTAAATAAATGTCTTACTCCTTTGCATTAATCCATTCTGATGTTTGGGGACCATCTCCCATCTCTACCTCTTCATTCGTTGGTTTGTCACTTTTGTCGATGATTGTACCCGTATGACCTGGCTTTACCTGATGAACATAAACATGAGGTGTTTCAAATCTTTCAGAATTTTCATACAATGATTCAGACTCAATTCTCCGCTACACCGAAAATCATCCGCTCGGACAACGGTGGAGAATATGTTAATCAAGACTTTCAGTGCTATTTCAGACTCACGGCATTCTTCATGAGACCACTTGTCCCCAGACACCACAACAGAATGGTATTGCCGAACGGAAAAACAGACATATTTGGAAACGGCTCGGGCTATCCTTATTGGCGCTCATGTTCCCCGCAGTTATTGGGACGATGCTGTTGTTACAGCTGTCTATTTGCTTAACCGCATGCCTTCTAACGTCTTGAAGTTTCAGACTCCACTTCAAGTCCTCTCACAGCATGGACCGCTTCCCTCAGTTTTGATGCTTCCTCCTCGTATCTTCGGATGTGTCGCATTTGTTCATCTACATAAAAATCAACGTACTAAGCTTGATCCATGTGCTATTCGTTGTATTTTCTGGGGTATGCCACTCATCAGAAAGGGTACCGCTGCTACCATCCTTCGACACGACGTACTTATGTTACTATGGATGTCACTTTCCTAGAGTCTGAAACATTCTTTACTGCCCGATAACCAATTCTCCTCTTCAGGGGGAGACAGGGTGAAGAGCAGAATTGGACAGAGCAGAATTGGACAGGTGGTGACAACATGGATATTAGATCTGTACATGAGGAAGATCGACCGACTGAACACCAACCAGGATTACATGAGGAAGACCAACTGACTGCTCTTCTTAGAAGTGACCCTGAAGAACCCCCCTCTCTCTCTCCAGTACCAGACGATCAATCCCTTGAGAATATCCCTGAGGTAAGCTCCCCTACTACTTTACCTGCTAATATATATGATACCCCTGTTGGTTATCAATTACCTCGCAGACATAATCGTGGAAATCCGCCAGATCGGTATTCTCCAGAATACAAGGTGAAGCAATCAAAATATCCGATTGCAAATCACGTATCATCTCAGAGATTATCAGAGTCTCTCAAGGCATTTGTGCACCAGTTGTCCTCTATTCATGTTCCCAGCGGAGTACAGGAAGCTGTAATAGATCCAAAGTGGACCCGGGCAATAAAAGAAGAAATGGAGGCGCTGCAGAAAAATCAGACATGGGATCTTGTTCCGCTACCGCAAGGAAAGAAGACAGTAGGATGCAAATGGGTCTTCTCTATTAAACACAAAGCAGACGGATCTATTGAAAGATACAAGGCAAGACTGGTGGCGAAGGGGTATACACAGACTTATGGTATTGACTATCAGGAAACTTTTTCTCCAGTAGCAAAACTGAATACTGTCAGGGTACTACTATCCCTTGCAGCCAATCTAGATTGGTCATTACATCAGTTTGATGTAAAGAACGCCTTTCTTCATGGGGAACTAAAGGAGGAAGTATACATGGACATTCCACCAGGATATACTATACCTTCACAGTCTGGAGTTGTGTGTAAATTGCAGAAAGCATTGTATGGCTTGAAGCAATCACCCCGTGCCTGGTTTGGACGGTTTAGTTTGGCTATGAGGAATTATGGGTTTAAGCAGAGCAATTCTGATCACACTTTATTCTTGAAGCACCAAAGTGGAAAGGTAACAGCACTGATAATTTATGTTGATGATATGATAATTACAGGAGATGATGTTGAAGAGATTTCTCGACTCCAGAAGTATTTGGCGACTGAATTCGAAATGAAAGATCTTGGAGGACTCAAGTATTTTTTAGGTATTGAGGTAGCTCGATCAAAGAAAGGCATATTTCTATCCCAAAGAAAATATGTGTTAGACTTACTTTCTGAAACAGGAATGCTTGATTGTAAGCCTGCTGACACTCCAATTGTTCAAAATCATCATCTGGGTGAGTATCCCGATCAGGTACCTACTAATAAAGAAAGATATCAAAGGTTAGTTGGAAAACTAATTTATTGTCACATACACGACCGGATATTGCTTATGCTGTTAGCATAGTAAGCCAATTTATGCATTGCCCTAGTGAGGATCATATGAATGCAGTTGTTCGAATTCTTCGATATTTGAAGTCAGCACCGGGGAAGGGACTTCTATTCTCAAAGAATAATCATCTAGATATCAGTGGATACACAGATGCAGATTGGGCAGGAAATATTACGGACAGGAGATCAACCTCAGGTTATTTTACCTTTGTGGGAGGTAACCTAGTCACTTGGAGAAGTAAGAAACAGAAAGTAGTAGCACTTTTCGAGTGCAGAAGCTGAATTTCGAGGAATGACCAAAGGCCTGTGAACTCCTTTGGCTAAAGAAGCTGCTTACAGAAATGGGTTATACACCCAACTCTGCAATGAGTTTACTCTGTGACAACAAGGCCGCCATAGATATTGCTCATAATCCAGTCCAACATGACCGCACAAAACATGTGGAAGTGGATCGACATTTCATCAAGCAGAACCTCGAGGCGAATATTGTTCAGTTTCCATTTGTTAAATCTGAAGACCAACTGGCGGATATGTTAACCAAAGCAGTTTCCAGTAAAGTATTCTACAACTCACTCGACAAGTTGGGCATCGGCGACATTTATGCACCAACTTGAGGGGGAGTGTTGACATGACTTGTAAATGAGGGTGTAATTCAGTAATTGTAGGGTACAGTTACCGATTATATAGCCTAAGTTAGTGTATAACTTATAGCAGTTTCCTATAATAGCTGACCTGTATTGTGCTATATAAGGGACATCTTGTACAAGGTTATGTGAATGAAAAATAGACTTGATATTTTTGACAAAATTTACCTTAAAATACTAAGTTGATAAACATATAGTATACAGTGTGTATCGAAAATAGGGCAAAGCCCTATTTTAACTCCTCTATATAGAAGAATCAGATAAAATACTGCATAAGTGAAGAAGTGCATGTTATAAGAAAATTAATTACCTGGAGCAATGTATCCAATAGATCCTTTCACCAAGAGTGAACTAGATTGAGCCTGAAAGTAATTAGTTTCATCTTTTGAAAGAATCCTTGCCAAGCCAAAGTCACCCACATGTGCAACCATGTCGTCATCGAGAAGAATGTTGCTTGGTTTCAGATCGCAATGAACCACTGGTGTTTGTGAATGGTGATGAAGATATTCGAGAGCACAAGCCACATCCATTGCTATATTTAGCCTTTGAATGAACTTCAAATTTCTTGACTCATGTCCGTCATTTTCATCTGGGTGTAGCCAACTGCCTAAATTCCCACTAGGCATGAACTCGAAAATTAATCCCTTAAAATCGTCACCTTTAAAATCAATGCTTGAGCAAACAGTTAAGACCTTGACGATATTTCGATGTTGAATGCTCCTCAAAGCTTTGCATTCAGCCATGAAACTCTTCGAAGCTCTCTGTAGCTGCAATTTCAAAACTTTAACGGCAACTGTTGTGTGAATACGATCTAAAATTCCTTTGTATACAAAACCAAAACTTCCCGCACCAATCAAGTTAGCAGGTGAGAACCCATTAGTTGCATTGAGAAGCTCTGCATAAGTAACCTCTAGAAATTGATCTTTAATGAAGTTCGCACTCTCAGGTTCTTTCCTCGATCTCTTCTTACAATAACGAGTAGTTATGAAACATGAAAATAAGACTAAACCTAGAGTTACTGCAACAACAACAACAGGCATTATTACTCTTAGAGAAGGAGCCCTTCCACGCTCATTGGAAACTAGCTTTGGACATCTAGGCAGCTGTAGCTTTAGGATTCCCCCACAAAGTTTTTTGTTCCCCTCGATTGAAAATGCACTTGCATTCTTAAAAATTCCGAGAGTTGGCACTTCACCCTCAAAACCATTGAAAGATAAATTTAAATATTTTAGAGTCACAAGTTGGTCTAAATATTTTGGAATATGCCCAGATAAGTTATTTCTTGAAAGGTCAAGTTCCACAATAACCTTTAGAGTACTTAGAGAAGGGGGAATGCTTCCTTGAAAGAAATTTCCGTACATGTAAAGGTTTCCATTGATAACTTCCAAGAGTGCTTGGAATTTCACCTGAGAAATTTATTGTTTGAGATGACTAATTTCTCAAGATTTTGCAACTGACCAACTTCCATCGGCAATGAACCAGCCAAAGAGTTCTCATCTAGAAAAAGATCTCTCAAAGTTGGCAAATTGAAAATTTCTTTAGGCATGGTACCGTTGAGTTTATTAAAATAAAAGTTCAATCGTTGAAGTTGCTTGCAGTTTCCAAGACTTGCAGGAATTCCTCCCTGTAGATTATTCCTAGATAGATCCAAAGAAATCAGTTGAGTAAGATTTCCAAGGGAATCCGGAATTCGCCCTGAAAGTCTGTTATGTTCTACATCAATGCGTACCAACTTTTGAAGTTTCCCCAATTGAACAGGAATAGTGCCTGTAAGATGGTTACCCGCGATGGCTAGCCAATTTAAGCTAACAAGGTTCCCAATTCCCTCTGGGATTGTTCCTGATATTTGATTTCCTCTCAACATAAGATATCTCACTTGGGTTGAGAGAGAGATTAGCAATTGAGTTGGGCAATGTACCTCCGAATCGATTGTTGCTTACCTCGAGAATTTCCAAATCACTGCAATTGGTTAAAGAAGTGAAGAAATTCAAGTCGCCTTCTTTTCCCACACCTAGTTCATTGCTACCCACACCAAGTTGTTGGAAGCCATGCAACCTTCTGAAATTCATTGGAACGGACCCGCTGAAGTTGTTTTAGAGTGAACTCCAGTATTTTTATCCTTGAAGCATTGCCTAATGAAACTGGTATGGGTCCTGTGAATCGGTTATTTGGTACGTAAAGCTCTTCAAGATTTGGAAAAATAAGGCCTAGCTCTGGGGGAAGTCTCCCGTGGAAATGGTTACCCCCCAAAGCAAGGACACTTATCAATGAGAGATTGTAAATAGAGTTAGGAACCAAACCCGAAAGCCTATTTTCACCCATGGCTAGTATTTGCAAGTTGCCTAATTGGCCTAGATTGCTTGGAATGCTTCCCTCCAAGTTATTTACTGATAGATAGAGAAAGGTGAGAGATGAAAGGTTTCCAAGTGATGGAGGGATGTCACCAGTGAAATTGTTGAAGCTAACATCCAACACATTCAGCTTCGACAAAGACCCAAAGCCAGATGGAATTTTTCCAGTAAGCTTATTGTTGCGCAAGTCAACAACTCTAAGCTCCAAACAGTGAGTGAGATTGTTGGGGATCTTTCCATTGAAAGAGTTGTCGCTAAGGTTGAGATATCGGAGCCTGAACAGACGATCAATTTCACCGGGAATATGGCCTTGAAAGTTGTTGTCTGAGAGGTCTAGTTCTCTGAGGAAGGAGAGATTTCCAACTTGGGGAGATAAGGTGCCTACCAAGCTTTGTCCCAACAGGTTCAATGATACAACCCTTTGGGGATGTCGTTTACTGCAAATGACTCTACTCCACTTGCAGAAATGGAGGGAATTATTCCAAGAACTCAAGACACCATTAGGATCACTACTGGATATCCCATCTTTGATAGCAAGCAAAGAGAGCATATCCGTCTCGTTTCTTTGGAGGGCAAAGCAAAACAAGTTCATGCAGAGAATGAAAAATGCATGAAGAGAAAAGACTGAGATACTCTTATTAGCCTCGAGTGTGAGAGTTCCATTTTTTTATTCGTTGTTTTGAGCTTTGGCATTATAAAACATGAGCAATTTCACTTGTATTTATAGGACACTTTTGTAATCATATTAAATTAATAATAGTTTCAGTGACATACAACATAACATTATTTCAAGAAACACTACAAAATTAAAATTATCTTAAAGCAAAAATTAATAAAAAAATAACTCAAAATTGACAAATCTAAAGATGAAATAAAAATGGGCAAATACCTTTCAAACATCAAGAACTTATATCTAACCCTCTTCGTATGCATTAAAAAAAAGTCATACAACTACTTTTAAAAAAAATAAAAATTTGAGCCCAACTTATATATACAAACGCATGTCTTGTACTACATATTTTCAAGGCAATACATATAATGTCAACTAGGAAAATAAATATCGACCAATACGTATCGTATCGGCCATACATAAAATTCATCAACCGACATAATTAATATCGGTGTGTTTTTTTTTTTTTAAATCGATTGAGAGGTGGACCCGAGTCGATATCTCGACCGATATTTACATTTTCAATTATTTTTTTAAAAAAAATCAGCTTCCTTTTGGATATTTTATTTATTTTTTAATTCAAAAAAAATAAAATATATAATTGCCGATATTTTCAAAAAAAAAAGTTTGACGGGTTTGATAATTGAAAGTTGAAACCTCGGTAATACCATTTTATTAGTTGCAAGGATAGAGGTGGCCACGATCTAATGACAATGGCTATAAACTCATATCAGGAATTGGGACTTTTGAGTTCAATTTTCATTCTACCTCAAAGTGTCATTCCTTTTAGAATTATCCGGTGTGTGTGGGTAGAGAGGCTTGCACATGTTCCGAGAATTAATCGAGTGCTCTAAAAAGTCTATACAGACACTTGGTTATAAAAAAAAAATGGTGGCTATAGTTGTGTGAGTTCTTTTAATAGTGAATGTTAAGAAGGCGAGATTTATCATTTCATTAAAAAAATTTAGATGATTAGATAGATAATCATGAGTTACCAAAATTTAAAGTAGAGTCCATTACACTTATAAAAATTGCACAACTAAATTCATTAGTAATATTTAGTGTCTCTGTAACATTTTTCTCTTCTTCTCTTCACTCTGCAGGTGAATTTAATACCCATGACACATCTCCAACATAATTTCAAGCAAAATTCATTTTCTGTTTGTAAAATTAGATTTCTTGTTGTAAATTTACCATTTGTAAAGTAAACAATTACATTTCCCCGCAATTACATAAAAATAAAGTCGTTTAGTGATATTGAAATATTTATAATCTCTTAATCATATTAAAGAATAATAGCTTCAGTGAGATACAACATAATATTATTTCTCATAAAAGGGAAATTTATTAGGATAGCGATCCTCCCACGAGCATTTTGTGTAACGAGACATAGGATTTAAGATATTGCCAATTTTACCCTTCCAATGCTTATGAAAGCATTTTAAAAAAATTCAGTGATCCTGTGAGTGAGTCGATTTCAGTGATCCGATTTACTGTTCTGTATGAAAAAACAGTTTTACTTAGATAAATTTTAGTGAACCGATCAGTGAGCCAATTTATACCGCAGTGAAAAGATCAGTAATCCGATCAATGATCTGGCGAGCCGATTCGAAGGGTTCAACGAGCCAGTTCAAAGGGTAAAATGGGTAATAGAAAAAAATTCTTATCAAATTATACAAAATAATCATGGGAGGATCGCTACCATTTATTATACGCAACTTGCCTCGAGCAAAAGTTCAAACGTGTGGGACCGGATGGCTCACACGTCTTAGGCTAACCAATCACTTTTTAATATCTTGAATGGAAAGGTTATTCTGTCTCTGACCCGGGAGAGATGGGCAACTTTAGTGACTTTGACTTGACTAACCTTCACTACTTGCGTCAATTGTTTTTCATCTTACTTGACTAGACTTCAGTAGGTGCACTTTCTTTCTCTTTCCTTTTCTCAATCAAGAAAAAAATCTTTAACTTTAGAATATTCAATATTCAATTAACTTGATTAACCTTGTAAATTTGTTCAGACTTTAAAAAAATAACTGGCTAACTTTGTTGACTCAAAATCCAATATTACAAAATTCACTTAAAATAATTTGCTCCTTTTTACAGTTTTTAAACTATGGTTTACATGAAAATTTAATACCCTAGTATTTGCATACATGTGCAATGAGAGACTGATATCTTAATTTTTGAGTAACAATGAAATCTTGACCATTCGATAACAAATATTGGACAGTATATCAGAAATAATTCTATTAAAAATATTTCTTTAAATAATTAGATATGGCTTATCAACCGGTGGTTATAGTCTTATGGATTAATTGGAAAAGAATTCTTTTTAAAATATATAATCTATAAAAATTATGTGCTGTTCAAAATTTGATGAGTTTAAATTATTTTTAATCTTTAAACTTTGTGGTATTCAAAAGCACGACTTAATCAATCTTATTCAAGATGGTTTTTATAAACGTCATAATTGGACAAAGACTTTTCTAATAAATTCATTACCGCCTCATTTGATTAGTCTTATCTCTGTGCAAGATAACACCCCATGTACATTTGTATGGATGATTATCCTTTAAAATCTATTAGGTTCACATGTCCACTAAGATTCACGTATAATTTTTTTTCTCTTTTTATCTCGGTATATTTTTAAATCTTTTCAGTTAAGTTGAAAGTTTACTCATCCTTTCAAGCATAATATTTTTAGTAATTTAGTTAGTGGAGTATTTTTCTAATAAAGCATTCTTCTATTTCTACTTTATCATCAATTTAATAATCATTCATGTTAGTTACATATAAAAAAAGTGATTGAAATTTTTTTTTTAACAAAGTTGAAAAAAATCAATAGATTGCTTTTTTTTTTTTTTTCTCTTTCTTTGTTCATAAATTATAGAGAGCTATATAATGAAAACCATAAGTATACTCGTGATCAAATTTCATCATTGTCGAAAGGAGAAGATAAAAGAGAATGAAAAGAAAATTAAGGGTAGCCAAATCGTAGCCTAGTTTCAAGTCTTCTTGTATCCGTCTCCATCTACGTCTTCATAAATGAGTTTAATTATGTCGAAGAGTATTTCTCTGCAAATACTTAGAAATAAAGTCGTTATATGATGCAATCTTTTTATATATTAAAATCTTTATAATCTCTTACTCATATTAAAGAGTAATAGCTTCATTGAAAGACAGGGGATTTCAATATTTTATTTTATTTGATGACCAAAGTGTTCAGGAGTCTCACTGTACTTGGATTGGGGACATTAAAACCTGACTAGTCGTTGGGACGTGTGCAAGTCTCTTAATCCCACATACATCGGCTAAGCAACTACGGGGAGTGGTCTAAGGGGGTATTGAGTGTGAGTCAAACTTAAGACCTCCCTTCATGAGGGGAAAAACTTCTTGATCGTCAGGCCAACTCCCTCTTGAGGACTGGATGGCTCACTAAGATGTAAGGGTAACAATCTCTCATTAATGTCTTGACTGTGACAAAGGCAAAGTCGACTAAATATTAAGTAGTTAGAATAATTTAATAGATTTTATTTTTAAAAATTTAAATATTACAATGGCCTTTTAATTATATATATTTTTATCAATAAAGTGAATTTAACTGTTTAATATTAAATATTTCGGACCAAATATATATTAAACATTCCCTCGGTTAAGAGCTGGATCAAACCCCTGACCAGACCAAAGTTTCCAATCGGCTTGTCGAGTCCCTGACCAGCCATGTGACAGATGGGCAACTTTATTGACTTTTACTTGACTAACCTTCAGTAGTTGTATCCATTGTTTTTCATTGACTTGACTAGACTTCAGTAGGTTCAATTTCCTTTTTCTCAGTCTATAGAGAAAAAAACTTAACTTTAGAATATTCAATATTCAATTATTAACTTTGATTAATCTAGTAATTTTTTTTCAGTTTTTAAAAACCACTGAAGCTCGCTAACTTTGTTGATTCAAAATCCAATATTACAAAATTGACATAATAATTTTTTTTTTTTAGAGTTTTTAAACCATGGTTTACATGCAAATTTAATATTCTAATATTTTGCATAGCATGTGTAATATGAGAATGATATCTAAGTTTGCAAATTTTAAGCATTCTTTTAGACATAATATACAGTGGAACCTAAAAAATTGTGGAGTTCTCTGGTAGTATAAATTGCGTCTAAGAACTAAGGAGATGATCTTCTAATTTTTTATTGGCAACGAAATCTTAATCATTAGATAATAAGTATCGATCATGGATTATTTGCAAAAAAAAAAATTCTTTTAAAAATATGACTCTTCAAAATTTGATGAGTTTATATTATTTTTAATCTTTAAATTTTACAGTAATTAAAAGTATGATTTAATCGATCTCAAATAAGACGATTTTTTTATAGATGTTATAATTGGACAAAGACCTTTCCACTAAACTCGTTACTGCCTCATTTCATTAGTTTGATGTTTAAGTATGAAAGATAACACAGGGTGTACGTGTGTATGGGTGATTATCCTTTAGAATCTATTAGGTTCGCATACCAATTAAAAACAATGTAAATTTTCTTTCTTTTTCCTTTTCTTCATATATTTTTAGCAATAAATATATAAAGTTTGAAGGGTTTGATAATTGAAAGTTGAAACCTTGGCAATACAATTTTAGTGTATAGACACTTGTGTGCCAAGAATCAAAATTCCTTCTCCATGCCTTGAGATCATACACTTGTTCAATATATGAATTCTGAGGTTTACAAATATCAGATGCTCTTTATCTACCCATTTCCATATGTCACACATCACTCATGGGAATTATTGGTAAGAATAAGAGAATGGGCTCAAATTAACGGGTAGCGATCCTCCCACGGGAGGTTTGTGTAACCAGACATGGGAATTAGTGGATTCTCGATTTTACCCTTCACATGAACAGTAAAATTGAACATTTTGCATGAACTGTAAAATCTCAGCTAGCCGAGGCGAATTTCGGCTAGTCGATTTACTGTTCATGCGAATTTTTGGCTAGTCGATTTACTGTTCATGGGAATTTCGGCGAGCCGATATTACTGTTCATGCAAATTTTGGTTAGCTGATTTACTATTCATGTGAATTTTGGCAAGCCGATTTATTGTTCATACGAAGGGTTGGTGAGCCGATTTTACTCTTCGTACGAAGGGTAAAATCAAGATTCCATTAATTCCCATATCTAGTTACACAAAAAGCCCACGGGAGGATTGTTGGTCCCCTTAATCTTCCCAAATTGAAGCTGTGGCACTGGCATCACTGGTCCCCTTAATCTCTCTCTCTTTCAACTTCCTTTTCCATCACGATTTGATTTACGTGGAAATGGAAACAATGGTTCTTTTTCCTTTGAAGTCCTTGCCTTTCTTCCAACGACTTCAGTGACACATTACATCATCAAACCAAGTCTTTGAAACTTAATCTTTGGACAGTTAAGTCTCTCCATCATCAATGGCAATTGCAATATGACTTGACTTTCTAAATTAATAAGACTTTTTACAATCAATTAATTTCCTTTGATACTTAAATGTGAATTGGACAAGTAGGAGAAGTTTGGGACCATTCCACTAAACTAGCTATTCTTTCATAATGAATTAAAGTGTTTTCACATTAAAATATTGCTTTGTTGACATCGACAATCGTCGAGACGAAGACTAGCATCATTTTCTTTGCAGGTGGTTGACCGCCGTGACTTTCTTATATAAATCAAATTATTAAAGCCGGCAATAATTCTACAATTTCCTTTAAATATGCTCCGAATTGTTGTTTACTGACTCCATATTCTGATTTTAAATAAAGTTGAAACATTGTCATAAATCATCTCTGAGTAATTAAGTAACAATCTTTTCAAAATCAGGGTTTTCTATAAAAATCTTACAAAGAATTCTAAACCCAGAAAAACTTTCAAAAGTCTAAAATTTTAGACAAATTTCAAAATAAGCATCATTTTACAAAAATAGCACAGCATCATGAATTCATTTTTGATCGGGCTTCTCCTAAAGTTTCATGAAATTATTTCTTTATCAAATCATTAACCATACGAGAGAGTATCACACTGATTTTGAACCTATGCCACAAGAAATATGAAAAGTGATGGCCTTTACTTGCCACATGTCCTGCTCTACACCACAATATGTTATCATCATTCATCCCCACCGTCCACATGCCAACTAAATAAATTTTTTTTTCTATCTCCGTACAGTTAAGTTGAAACTTTGTGTCCTTTCAAGCAGATTATTTTAGTTACTTGAGAATTTTTTAATAAGACATTCTTCTACGATCAATTTGATAATCATTGATATTACTTATATATATAAAAAAAAAATATTGAAAATTTTATTTGGCAAAGATACGAAAATCAATAGATTGCTTCTTCTTTTTCTCTTTTTTTTTTTTTTGACAAATTACATATATGAAACCTTAAGTAATCTGGTGATCAAAATTCGTAGTTGGTGAGAGGAGAAGATAAAAGAAAATAAAAAGACAATGATGTTATTGTAGGTTAAGGTGTAGCCAAGTTGAAGCCTAGTTTCAAGTCTTTGTCTCTGCCTTCATCTCCATGATTGTCGATGTCAACAAAGCAATATTTCAATGTGAAAACACTCGAACCCATTATGAAAGAATTGCTAGCTTAGTGGAATGGTCCCAAACTTCTCCAATTCACATTTAAGTATCAAAGGAAATTAATTGATTGTAAAAATCATTTCGTCTTGTTAATTTATAAAGTCAAGTCATGTTGCAATTGTCATTGATGATGGACAGACTAACCATTGTTTCCATTTCCACGTAAATCAATCGTGGTGGAAAAAGTTGAAAGAGAGAGTGATTAAGGGGACCAGTGATGCCAGTGCCACAACCTCAATTTGGGAAGATTAGGTAGTGCAGAGGTTAAGGCAGGGGCCCAATCCTCTCCATGAACCCAAGGTTAGGCAGGCTTGGACAAGTTTATTGAGGATCTTGCTTTACATAATTAATCATTTATTATTTTTTCATATAAAAACAATAATTTTATAAAATTATTGACAAAACTATCAAAATTACATAAACATCCTACATACCATATCAATTATATTAATATATCTCCATTTAATTCCACACTACCAATATCATTTCATTTAGTTTTAAAAAAAAATATATGAAAATTATCTTAAAACAAATCATATTAAACCTCAATTTCATTAAAAAAAAAAAACTAAGAAAATCACAAAAACACTCTACAAACTTAACCTTCATTCAAATCCATAAACACTCATTATCATTTCATAAATTTTTTTCAAGAAACACTGCAAAATTAAAATTATCTTAAAGCAAAAATTAATAAAAAAATAACTCAAAATAGACAAATCTAAAGATGAAATAAAAATGGGCAAATACCTTTCAAACACCAAGAACTTATATCTAACCCTCTTCATATGCATTAAAAAAAAGTCATACAACTACTTTTTAAAAAAATAAAAATTTGAGCCCAACTCATATATACAAACGCATGTTTGTACTATGTATTTTCAAGGCAATACATATAATGTCAACTAGGGAAACAAATATCGGCTAATACGTATCGTATTGGCGGTATAGAAATTTCATCAGTCGATATAGCCGACATAATTAATATCGGTGTGTTTTTTTTAAAAAAAATCGATTTGGTGGTGGACCCGAGTCGATATCTCCACTGATATTTACATTTTCAATTATTTTTTTTTTAAAAAAATCAGCTTCCTTTTGGATATTTTATTAATCTTTTAATTCAGAAAAAATAAAATATATAATTATTGATATTTTCAAAAAAAAAAAGGAGAGAAATTTATCAGCCAATATTTTGGCCAGGTCGAATTTTAAATCCCTGATGTCAACCATTCTTATTGCCCACGGTTTAATCTAACATAGTGTACCACATTGGTTCTCTGAAATACCTAGTGACATGCTGCAACGTTAGGCCAAATTACTTCGCCAAATCTTAGTGGCGTAGGTTTATTGAATGTTAAACCAATGCAAGGGGACCAATATGGGTTTGGGCCTGCCTTGAGTCTCTATGCTTTCATGTTTTTCTAGCACTTGATAACCAGAGATTTAAAAAAATGTTACCGATATTATATGGGCTGGAAAACGGACAATACGTTCTTTTTTTTAATTTTTTAAATATGAAAAATAATTATAAAATATTAATATAAATCTATTAAGATTATATTTTAGTAAAAAAAATCTTGTTTACGCAGTATTAAACTCTTAAAAAATTGTCTTAAAATTAAAAAAAAAAAGCCCAAAACATCTAAAATTCTTGTCCTCTTGTTTTCCATAATTAATCATTTATGATTTTTCATATAAAAACATTACAATTATTTGACAAAATTATCAAAATTGCACAAACATCCTATAAACTATATCAATTATATTAAGACATCTTATTTAATTCACACACACTCCATAACATTTCATTAAGTTTTTCAAAAAAAATCTAAAATGAAAATTATCTTAAAACCATAATGTCATAAAAAAATTAAGAAAATCACAAAAAACGCTCTAAAAGCTTAATCTTCATTCAAATTCATAAACATTCACTATCACTTCATTAATTTTTTTAAGAAACACTCCAAAATTAAAATTATCTTAAAGTAAAAAATTAAAAATTAATAAAAATAAATCAGAATGAACGAATATAAAGATGAAATAGAAATAGACAAATACATTTTAATGACCTTCTTGACATAGACTAAAGAAAAAAGTCATACAAGTGTATGACTTTTAAAAAATAAAAATTTGAGCCCAGCCTATACTGCTGTACACATAGTACATCATCTACCATTCATATCAGCTAATACATATCATATCAACCATTTTTATCTACCTTGGTTGTAATAGTATGCAGCAGTCAGAGCATAACTTGAGTCAATGGACACATAATGTACCACATCAGTTCTCTAAAATACCTTCATATATTTTGAGGATTAGTCGGGTGCTCTAAGAAACTTATATACCTTAGTCATTAAAAAAACTTATGTATAGATAGATAGTGAGAGGCAAAGAGAGGATATAAGCCATTTATGTAACATCAATCTAAAATACTTTTTTACATAACAAGCTTCTGATTAGATAACACACAATTCCTAAGAGGAACCTTGGGATGTTACTCTTTAGAATGATAGAAGACATCTCAATATTGACTAAGATAAGATGGACCTTCAGCTGACAATAAGGTCTCATTGTACTCTCCTACTGCTTTATCAACTCCAAGATACAAGTTTCTCACTCCATGAATTTCTTTCACCACATTCTTCATCTCCATTTGCTCTTTTGGTGATTCAACAGAACAAGATGTACCTATTTTCATCATTGAAACTAGGCATGCTTGCCTTCTGCTTTTTATGTTGCTATTATTCCCGTTGACACAATTACTTTCGTCTTCTTCTAAGAGCAACCTTTCATCTATAATCTCCATCTTTCGTTCAGCCACCATCATCTTAGCAAACTCATGAAGGCTTATATACTCCTCAAACACATCATCAGTAGGTCTCTTTCCAGTGAACATCTCTAATAAAAGGATCCCGTAACTATACACATCACCGTATATAGATATTTCACCTCCCATGCCATACTCTGCCATTCAAAAACCGCTTTGTTTAGTAGAGTAAGGAGTAAAATTTCATAGACATGGACTCACACCCTACCCATTTTCTGAGCCTTAAGGCCTTAACAAACCATACTTGTTATTTATAATATTTATAGAACTAAGCTGATATAAACCAAGGAGAACTTACCTCAAAATATGGAATTATGGACAAACAATATTGTTAGCACTCAATGCTTTATAAGGTTATGTGAATGCCTGAATGGATGGTGAAATATTTCAGTAGGTTCACTTTCTTTCTCCTCCTTTTCTTTTCTCTCAACCAATAGAGAAAAGAATCTTAACTTTAGAGTATTCAATATTCAATTAACTTGATTAACCTAGTAAATTTTTTCCACTGAAGCTCGCTAACTTTGTTGACTCAAAATCCAATATTACAAAATTAAACTGACATAATAATTTGTCCTTTTCTTAGAGTTTTTAAACCATGGTTTACGTGCAAATTTAACATTCTAGTATTTGCATAGCATGTGTAAAGAGAGAATGATATCTAAGTTCACAAATTTTAAACATTCCTTTAGACATGATATACAGTGGATCCCAGTAATGGGTTTACTGCCTCATTTGATTAATCAAAATATTTTTTTCTCTTTCTTTGCTGATAAATTATAATGAGACATATAATAGAACCTTAAGTAAACTCTTGATCACAATTCATCATTGTCGAGAGGAGAAGATAAAAGAGAATGAAAAGAAAACGATGCCACAGTCAAGTCAAGCACAGTTTCAAGTCAAGTCTCTATCTCCATCTAAGTCTTCGTCTTTGTCGGCCTCTTGTCTGAGTCTTTCTTAGGCTTTAATTTCAAATAATTCATGAAGTCACTGTCTCGGTCAATATCTAAACAGACTAAGCTTGGGCTACTATCGACAAATCTTAGTGGCGTAGGTTTGTTGATCTTTCTGTCAATATCTACGAAGGCTTGTATTAGTTTTATTGCTCTATCTTTGCTCTGCTCATAAGTCCATCATACATACAGAGAAATATCTAAATACTTGCATAGAAAACATATATACAATACATCCCATTTTTACCATTGTCTTTGTCAATGACTCAATGTTTCACTCGATTTAATCTAACAAACTATGCTAGGTGTAACACTTGTTTAATTATTAGGTTATTTTTTTTTTAATTTACGTGTGGGAAACCGTAAGATACCCAGCGTAAAACCCCCACAGGTGGACCTCTACCCGTAAGGCACACTAAGGTTAGGCCATGGGAGCTCGAACCCGTGACCTCTCGCTTCCTAAGGTGGGAGGTAATCAGCTGAGCTACACCCATGTGATATCAGAGTCATAGCTCGACACCAACTCATGTGAACTCAGGTTTAGAATCTTTAGAATATTTAAATATAGATGATATTCAATATTTAATTAACTTGATTAAACTAGTAATTCTTTTCAATGTTTTTTTTTTTTTTAAATACCACTGAAACTCAAATTCATGAGAGTTGGTTTGGCTATCAAGAATCCGCCAGGTAGATTTTGGATTCAAGTCACTCTTAATACAAAAGGGCTACTCTCTATTGTGTTACCTAGTGTATGTGGATAGAGTGATTTTTTTTTTTTTATATTATTTGGCAAAGATAAGAAAATCAATGGATTCTTCTTTGTTGATAGATTGCAGTGAGCCATATAATAGACATCGAGACTCTCAAGTCTTCTTCTCTAGTTTCAAGTCTTCTTCTCCATCTCAGTCTCCATCTCAGTCTTCGTCTACAAGTAAGTCTTAGTCTCTGTCTCCGTCTCTGCAGTTGTCGACATGAACAAAACAATATTTCAATGTGAAACATTGTGAACATCATGAAAGAATTATACCAATGTGAAAAGGCTTTAGTTTCAAATAATTCTCCATCCCACTGTCTCAGTCATGGAAATTGCTAGGTTATTGGAATGGTCTAAAACTTCTCCCACTTGTCTAATTCACCAAATTCACAAATATATCGGATCTGCCGATTTTTTTTAATCCATGCTTGAGAGTAGTGAATTAGTGTCTACATCGAAATTTTGACGAGTGCCAATTTATGAAAATAATGGTTAAATGAAGACTGAAAATAAATACAAAATGTTACCCACACTAAGTCATGTAGCGGGAGTGGCAAAGCAGAGTTTCCATGGACGATGAGATACACCTACTGTGTTAACATACTTATAGCAATAAATATATAAAGTTTGAAGGGTTTGATAATTGCAAGTTGAAACCTCGGTAATACAATTTTATTAGTTGCAAGGATAGTGGTGGCCACGATCTAATGACAATGGCTATAAACTGGGAGTCCAGAGTTCAATTTTCATTCTACCTCAAAGAGTCACTCCCTTTAGAATTATCCGGTGTGTGTGTGGATAGAGAGGCTTGCACATATCCCGAAGATTAATAGTGCTTTAGAGGGACACCTTGGTTATAAAAAAAAATGGTGGCTATAGTTGTGTGAGTTCTTTTAATAGTGAATGTTAAGAAGGTGAGATTCATCATTTCATTAAAAATATTTAGATGATTAGATACCACTGAAACTCGCTACCACTGTTGACTCAAAATCCAATAATACAAAATTGACTTATAATAATTCGTCCTTTTTAAAGTTTTAAACTATGGTTTACATGCAAATTTAATATCCTAGCATTTGCATAGCATGTGTAATGAGAGAATGATATCTTAATTGTTGAGTGGCAATGAAATCTTGACCATTAGATAATAAGTATCGAGCTGTATGTCAGAAATATCTATGATATTAATATTACTTTAAACAATTAGATATGGTTCATCAATGAGTGATTATAGCCTCATGGATTAATTGGAAAAAAAAAAGTTCTTTTAAAAATATATCATCTATAAAAATTATGTACTCTTCAAAATTTGATGAGTTTAAATTATTTTTAATCTTTAAACTTTGTAGTATTCAAAAACATGACTTAATCGATTTCAATCAAGATGATTTTTTATAGATGTCATACTTGGACAAAGTCCTTTCTAGTAAATCCATTACGGCCTCATTTTATAGATTACTTCTTCAGTTAAGTTGAAAGTTTTCATATCCTTTCAAGCATAATCATTTGTGCGGTTGTCGATATAAAAAAAAAAAAAACAATATTTCAATGTGAAAAACACTGACAATCATGAAAGAATTAAACCAATGTGAAAAGACTCTAATTGCAAATAACACATGATGCCACTGTCTCATTCATGGAAATTTGTAGCTCAATAGCATGGTCTCAAACTTTTCTCACTTGTCCAATTCACATTTAAGTATCAAAGGAAATACAATACTTCCTTTTGTGGTCTCATTACAGAGAATATCTAAAGATTAAGGAATCATATAAAGATCAAAATGTTGATTCAGAGTGAAGGAAATTAATTAATAGTAAAAAACAATTTGTCTCATTAATTTTTAGAAAATCAAGTCATATTGCATTGAAATTTTAAGAAAAATAAGATGAAGTGATAATTCAAAGGGAAGGAACATGACTTCACTTACATTCAATTTTCTTTTCTTTTTTTCCTTTTTATATTAGACCAAAATGCACCAACACCGTTATCATGAATAAATTAGAAATATCAGATTAGAAATATCAGTGTTGCTATAATTTAAATGAAATATTAAAAGTGTTTACAGAATATATCAAATCAGGGATTTAAAAAACATAATTGAGCCTTATCTTTGATTTATAATTCATATTTACTAAGTGTGTATGTGTCAGAGAGAGCACACCCTTAACATAGTTTTACGACTAAATATTAAATAGTTAGAATAATTTAATAGAATTTAATTTTAAAAATTAAATAAATTTGACGATAGTCGAGTGATTATATATTTTTTTTATCATAAAGTGAATTTTACTTTCTAATATTAAATATTTCGGACCATAGATATATTAAACCTGCCCTCGGTTAACCAGCTGGACCCAAGCTAAGGGAGCACCAGCCATGTTACACATGGGCAACTTTAATGACTTTGACTTGACTAGCTTTCAATTAACTTAGATTAACCTAGTAAATTTTTTCAGTTTTTTAAAAAGCCACTTAAGCTCGCTAACTTTGTTCCAATATTACAAAATTGACATAATAATGTCTTTTTTAAAAGTTTTTAAATCACGGTTTACATGCAAATTTAATACCCTAGTATTTGCATAGCAGTAGTCACCACACTTTTGATTCGGTGTACTTATATTAGACAATTGAATGCAATCTATAGTTGAACCCACGAATGGAGTGGTAATAGTTTTATGGATTAAATGGAAAATAATTTCCTTTAAAAATATCGTCTCCATTTAAGTCTTCCTCTCCGCCTCCATCTCTTCCTTCATCTCCGGCTGTCGACATCAAAAAACCAATATTTCAATGTGAAAAGGATTTAAATTTCAAATAATTCTCAACGCCTCTGTCTGAGTCATGGAAATTACTACTAGCTTAGCGGAATGGTCTTAAACTTGTCCAATTCACATTTAAGTATCAGAGGAAATACAATACTTCCTTTTGTGGCCTCATTAGGGAGAATATTTAAAGATTAAGGAACCATATAAAGATCAAAATGTTGATTTAGAGTGAAGGAAATTAATGGATAGTAACAATCACTAGGTTTATTAATTTAGAAATTCAAGTCATATTGCATAGAAATTTTAAGAAAAGCAAGATTAAAGGTTGATTCAAAGGGAAGGAACATTACTTCCCTTCTATTCATTTTTCTTTTTCTTTTTTCTTCTTTTATATTGGACCAGAATGTACCAACGTATGATGGATAAATTAGACATGGTCAGAGCTAATTTAAATGAAATAAATGTCATTGAAAATGTCTCGTTTTTGCCTCTCCATTCTTAAAAAGAAAAAAACTTTCCATATAAAATAAGCACCAAAATTCATTCCATGTGAATTTCCATAAATGAGTTTAATTATGTCCAAGAGTATTTCTCTGCAAATACATAGAACTAAAGTCTGTTAAATTATGTAATTTTTTTTATATATTAAAATATTTATAATCTCTTAATCATATTAAAAGAATAATAGCTTCATTGAGTTCAGCCACGTGAGAGATGGCTCACACGGTGGGAGAACTTTATTGATTTTGACTTGACTACAGTTGCATCCATTGCTTTTCATTGACTTGACTTGGTGGGTTCACTTTCTTTCTCTTTTTTAAAGGCGTCGTCTCCGTCTCCATGTAATTCTCTTCGTCTTTGCCTTCATCCCCACGATTGTCAATGTGAATAAAGTAATATTTCAATGTGAAAACACTCGAACCCATTATGAAAGATTTGCTAGCTTAGTGGGATGGTCCCACTTGTCCAATTCACATTTAAGTATCAAAGGAAATTAATTGATTGTAAAAATTACTTCATCTAATTAATTTAAAAAGTCAAGTCATGTTGTTATTGCCATTGATGATGGACAGACTAACCATTGTTTCCATTTCCACATAAATCAAATCGTGGTGGAAAAGGAAGTTGAATGATGCCAGTGCCGCAGCCTCAATTTGGGAAGATTAGGTAGTGCAGAGGTTAAGGCAGGGCCCGAATCCTCTCCATGAGTCCAAGGTTAGGCAGGCTTTTGACAAGTTTATTTAGGATCTTGCTTTACATAATTAATCATTTATTATTTTTCATATAAAAACAATACTTTTATAAAATTATTGACAAAACTATCAAAATTAAATAAACATCCTACCAACCATATCAATTATTTTAATATATCTCCATTTAATTCCACACTACCAATATCATTTCATTTAGTTTTTTTTTTAAATGAAAATTATCTTAAAACAAATCATATTAAACCTCAATTTCATTAAAAAAAAAAACTAAGAAAATCACAAAAACACTCTACAACCTTAACCTTCATTCAAATCCATAAACACTCATTATCATTTCATTAATTTTTTTCAAGAAACACTACAAAATTAAAATTATCTTAAAGCAAAAATTAATAAAAAATAACTCAAAATAGACAAATCTAAAGATGAAATAAAAATGGGCAAATACCTTTCAAACACCAAGAACTTATATCTAACCCTCTTCATATGCATTAAAAAAAAGTCATACAACTACTTTTTAAAAAAATAAAAATTTGAGCCCAACTCATATATACAAACGCATGTCTTGTACTACGTATTTTCAAGGCAATACATATAATGTCAACTAGGGAAGCAAATATCGGCCAATACGTATCGTATCGGCTGTACAGAAATTTCATCAGCTGATATAGCCGACATAATTAATATCGGTGTTTTTTTTTTTTTTTAAATCGATTCGGTGGTGGACCCGAGCTGATATCTGGAGTGATATTTACATTTTCAATTATTTTTTTAAAAAAAATCAGCTTCCTTTTGGATATTTTATTTATTTTTTTATTCAGAAAAAATAAAATATATAATTATCGATATTTTCAAAAAAAAAAAAGGAGAGAAATTTATCAGCCAATATTTTTGGCCAGGTCGAATTTTAAATCCCTGATGTCAACCATTCTTATTGCCCACGGTTTAATCTAACATACTGTACCACATTGGTTCTCTGAAATACCTAGTGACATGCTGCAACGTTAGGCCAAATTACTTCGCCAAATCTTAGTGGCGTAGGTTTATTGAATGTTAAACCAATGCAAGGGGACCAATATGAGTTTGGGCCTCACTTGAGTCTCTATGCTTTCATGTTTTTCTAGCACTTGATAGCCAAGATAGGTTAATATGTTGTAACCAGAGATTTAAAAAAATGTTACCGATATTATATGGGCTGGAAAACGGACAATACTTTCTTTTTTTTAATTTTTTAAATATGGAAAATAATTATAAAATATTAATATAAATCTATTAAGATCATATTTTAGTAAAAAAAATCTTGTTTACGCAATACTAAACTCTTAAAAAATTGTCTTAAAATTAAAAAAAAAAGGCCCAAAAACATCTAAAATTCTTGTCCTCTTGTTTTCCATAATTAATCATTTATGATTTTTCATATAAAAACATTACAATTATTTGACAAAATTATCAAAATTGCACAAACATCCTATAAACTATATCAATTATATTAAGACATCTTATTTAATTCCACACACACTCCATAACATTTCATTAAGTTTTTCAAAAAAAAAAATCTAAAATGAAAATTATCTTAAAACCATAATGTCATAAAAAAAATTAAGAAAATCACAAAAAGCTCTCTAAAAGCTTAATCTTCATTCAAATTCATAAACATTCAATATCATTTCATTAATTTTTTTAAGAAACACTCCAAAATTAAAATTATCTTAAAGTAAAAATTTAAAAATTAATAAAAATAAATCAGAATGAACAAATTTAAAGATGAAATAGAAATAGACAAATACATTCTAATGACCTTCTTGACATGCACTAAAGAAAAAAGAAAAAAGTCATACAAGTGTATGACTTTTAAAAAATAAAAATTTGAGCCCAGCCTAGTCATTAAAAAAACTTATGCATAGATAGATAGTGAGAGGCAAAGAGAGGATATAAGCCATTTATGTAACATCAATCTAAAATACTTATACAAAACATACTCCTAAATACAAAACACAAAATTCAATAGGAAACATAAATGCTAAACATCAATACAAATACTTTTTTACATAACAAGCTTCTCATTAGATAACACACAATTCCTAAGAGGAACCTTTGGATGTTACTTTATGATAGAAGACATCTCAATAGTGACTAAGATAAGATGGACCTTCTGCTGACAATAAGGTCTCATTGTGCTCTCCTACTGCTTTATCAATGCCAAGATACAAGTTTCTCACTCCATGAATTTCTTTCACCACATTCTTCATCTCCATTCGCTCTTTTGGTGATTCAACAGAACAAGATATACCTATTTTCATCATTGAAAGAAGGCAAGTGCTTCTTATGTTGCTATTATTCCCGTTGACACCATTACTTTCGTCTTCTTCCAAGAGCAACCTTTCATCGATAATCTCAATCTTTCGTTCAGCCACCATCATCTTAGCAAACTCATGAAGGCTTATATTCTCCTCAAACACATCATCAGTAGGTCTCTTTCCAGTGAACATCTCTAATAAAAGGATCCCGTAACTATACACATCACCGTATATAGATATATCACCTCCCATGCCATACTCTGCCATTCATAAACCACTTTGTTTATATCAAAATATGGAAGTATGGACAAAACAATATTCTTAGCACTCAATGACATGCAGCATTTTTTTATCTGAATATCGAACTTGAGAGCATGAAAATGGGAAAAAATAGTAGGGAATTTAATTGAACATACATAATATTTGGTAAATATGTCCTTTGGTCGTTCATTGCAACATAAATCTAATCTTTATAATGCACAAGAACTTGTAACTCAATGACATGCAGCACTCTATTAGATAAAATATATTCTACCATTCAGTTCATAAAACAAGCTAATGTACGTTACAGATCAAGTTATTTATTTATTTTGGCACTTACAAATGCCCAAATGGCAATCGACCACCGTAAAGTAACAAACATATGTTATCTTAAATATGTTAACAAAAACTATATCTTTTACACTTAATGATTTTCAGAATGTGTTGATGTCTGACGTCTTAGAAAGAGTGTATTGTATTATCTTAATTGTTTGTATTTTGCCTTTCCTTCTTTTGGTTCCAAAGTCCTTCAGGCTTTGTGAGTTGTAATGTTATTTCTTTGTTTTCTATATCTACACCACTGGTATTGTCTTTTTATAAATGTAGTAATCATTTAAAAAAAATGCATAAAAAGTATTATCAATTTCACTGTTAATTTTGATAAATCTTAATCTAATGTCTAATGTTTTTTAAAATTTTAATTTTAGAATGATCTATTGGTATTTCTTAATATATATTAATCAGTGACCCACCTAATAATATATAAAATAATAAAAAATATTTCTGCTACTACACTAAATCGGCAGCCATTTCAAAGCCATCCATCACTATATCCAAGGGCTATCAGACAGACACCAACTGAAATGCCAAACGTTTGTTGATCCCATGCATCCTTAGAATAATAATGCATTTTAGATCTAACTAGAGTAAAATCTTTGTTATTTTTATTGGTAATTTGATTTTGTGTTCATGGATGTGAAATATATTAATTGAAATGACTTAAATTTACTTTAAAATACTAAGTTGATAAACATATAGTATATAGTAGAAGTTAGAGTGTGTATCCAAACTAGGGCAAAGTCCTATTTAACTCCTCTATATACAAGAATCAGATAAAAGACTGCATAAGTGAAGAAGTGCATGTTATAAGAAAATTAATTACCTGGAGCAATGTATCCAATAGATCCTTTCACCAGGAGTGAACTAGATTGAGCCTGAGAGTAATTAGTTTCATCTTTTGAAAGAATCCTTGCCAAGCCAAAGTCACCTACATGTGCAACCATGTCGTCATCAAGAAGAATGTTGCTTGGTTTCAGATCGCAATGAATCACTGGTGTTTGTGAATGGTGATGAAGATATTCGAGAGCACAAGCCACATCCATTGCTATATTTAGCCTTTGAATGAAATTCAAATTTCTTGACTCATGCCTGTCATTTTCATCTGGGTGTAGCCAACTGCCTAAATTCCCATTAGGCATGAACTCGAAAATTAATGCCTTAAAATCGTCACCTTTAAAATCAATGCTTGAGCAAACAGTTAAGACTTTGACGATATTCCGATGTTGAATGCTCCTCAAAGCTTTGCATTCGGCCATGAAACTCTTAGAAGCTCTCTGTAGCTGCAATTTCAAAACTTTAACAGCAACTGTTGTGTGAATACGATCTAAAATTCCTTTATATACAAAACCAAAACTTCCCGTACCAATCAAGTTAGCAGGTGAGAACCCATTAGTTGCATTGAGAAGCTCTGCATAAGTAACCTCTAGAAATTGATCTTTAATGAAGTTCGCACTCTCGGGTTCTTTCCTCGATCTCTTCTTACAATAACGAGTAGTTATGAAACATGAAAATAAGACTAAACTGAGAGTTACTGCAACAACAACAGGCATTATTACTCTTAGAGAAGGAGCCCTTCCACGCTCATTGGAAACTAGCTTTGGACATTTGGGCAGCTGTAGCTTTAGGATTCCCCCACAAAGCTTTTTGTTCCCCTCGATTGAAAATGTACTTGCATTCTTAAAAATTCCCAGAGTTGGCACTTCACCCTCAAGACCATTGAAAGATAAATTTAAATATTTTAGAGCCGCTAGTTGGTCTAAATATTTTGGAATTTGTCCAGATAAGTTATTTCTTGAAAGGTCAAGTTCCACAATAACCTTTAGAGTACTTAGAGAAGGGGGAATGCTTCCTTGAAAGAAATTGTTGTGCATGTAAAGGTTTTCCATTTTGATACAACTTCCAAGAGTGTTTGGAATTTCACCTGAGAATTTATTGTTTGAGATGACTAATTTCTCAAGATTTTGCAACTGACCAACTTCCATCGGCAATGAACCAGTCAAAGAGTTCTCATCTAGAACAAGATCTGTCAAAGTTGGAAAATTGAAAATTTCTTTAGGCATGGTACCATTGAGTTTATTAAAATAAAAGTTCAATCGTTGAAGTTGCTTGCAGTTTCCAAGGCTTGCAGGAATTCCTCCCTGTAGATTATTCCTAGATAGATCCAAAGAAATCAGTTGAGTAAGATTTCCAAGGGAATCCGGAATTCGCCCTGAAAGTCTGTTATGTTCTACATCAATGCGTACCAACTTTTGAAGTTTCCCCAATTGAACAGGAACAGTGCCTGTAAGATGGTTACCTGCGATGGCTAGCCAATTTAAGCTAACAAGGTTCCCAATTCCCTCTGGGATTGTTCCTGATATTTGATTTTCTACCAACGTAAGATATCTCATTTGGGTTGAGAGATTAGCAATTGAGTTGGGCAATGTACCTCCGAATAGATTGCTGTTTAGACGTAGATCTTTCAAATCACTGCAATTGGTTAAAGAAGTGATGAAATTCAAGTCACCTTCTTTTCCCACACCTAGTTCATTGTGACTCACACCAAGCTTTTGGAGGCTATGCAACCTTCCGAAATTCATTGGAACAGACCCGCTGAAGTTGTTTAGAGTGAATTGGAGTATTTTTATCCTTGAAGCATTGCCTAATGAAACTGGTATGGGTCCTGTGAATCGGTTATTTGGTACGTAAAGCTCTTCAAGATTTGGAAAAATAAGGCCTAGCTCCGGGGTAAGTCTCCCGTGGAAATGGTTAACCCCCAAATCAAGGACACTTATCAATGAGAGATTGTAAATAGAGTTAGGAACCAAACCCGAAAGCCTATTTTCACCCATGGCTAGTCTTTGCAAGTTGCCTAATTGACCTAGATTGCTTGGAATGCTTCCCTCCAAGTTGTTAAATGATAGATAGAGCAAGGTGAGAGATGAAAGGTTTCCAAGTGATGGAGGGATGTCACCAGTGAAATTGTTGAAGCCAACATCCAACACATTCAGCTTCGACAAAGACCCAATGCCAGATGGAATTCTTCCAATAAGCTTATTCCTGCGCAACTCAACAACTATAAGCTCCAGACAGTGAGTGAGATTGTTGGGGATCTCTCCATCGAAAGAGTTGATGGAAAGGTTGAGATATCGGAGCCTGACCAGACGATCAATTTCACAGGGAATATGGCCTTGAAAGTTGTTGTCTGAGAGGTCTAGTTCTCTGAGGAAGGAGAGATTTGCAATTTGGGGAGATAAGGTGCCTACCAAACTTTGTCCCAATAGCTTCAATGCCACGACCCTTTGGGGATGTCGTTTGCTGCAAATGACTCCACTCCACTTGCAGAAATGGAGGGAATTATTCCAAGAACTACAGACACCATTAGGATCACTACTGGATATCCCATCTTTGATAGCAAGCAAAGAGAGCCTATCCGTCTCGTTTCTTTGGAGGGCAAAGCAAAACAAGTTCATGCAGAGAATGAAGAATGCATGAAAGAGAAAAGACTGAGATACTCTTATTAGCCTCAACTGTGAGAGTTCCATTTTTTTATTTGTTGTTTTGAGCTTTGGCATTATAAAACATGAGCAATTTCACTTGTATTTATAGGACACTTCTGTAATCATATTATATTAATAATAGCTTCATTATTTCTCATAAAGGAGACCTGCAACTTGCCTCGAATGTGAGTACAACTTGTGGGACCAGTCATGTGACACATGGGCAACTTTAGTGACTTTAATAGTTGCATCCATTGTTTTTCACTGACTTGACTATACTTCACAGTAAATTTTCAGTTTTTAACACTGCACTCGCTAAATCCAATATTACAAAATTGACTTACGATAATTTGTCTTTTTTTAGAGTTCTAAACTTTGGTTTACATGCAAATTTAATATGCTAGTATTTGCATAGCATGTGTAATGAGAGAATGATATCTTAATTTTTGAGTGGCAATGAAATCTTGACCGTTAGATAATAAGTATTGGGTTGTATCTCAGAAATATATGTGATATTAAATATTACTTTAAACAATTGGATATGGCTCATAATGAGTGGTTATAGCCTAATAGATTAATTGAAAAAAAAAAAAAATTTAAAAATATGTGCTCTTCAAAATTTGATGAGTTTAAATTATTTTTAATGTTTAAACTTTGCAGTATTCAAAAGCATGACTTAATCTATATCAATCAAGATGATTTTTTATAGATGTCATACTTAAACAAAGACCTTTCTAGTAAATCCATTACCACCTTATTTGATTAGTTCGAAGCAGGGGTGAAAAAAATGGCCCGACTGATAATTCGGCTGATGTGATTCTCTCTCCTATTTTTTTTTTTTTAATATCGGTATTATTTTATTATTTTATTTTTTCTGAATTAAAAAATATAAAAAAACCTAAAAAGAAACTGTTAAAACAAAAAAATTGAAAATGTAAATATCGGCCTATATATTGACTTGGGCCTATCACCGTTTTGTTTTTTTTTAAATACCGATATTAATCATATCGGCCGATATCGGACCGATATTAATCATATCGGCTATGATTCGGTGATATGTCGGCCATATCAGCCGATATGAAGTCTGTACGTGCGATACAATACGTATCGACCGATATGATAAGGGGCTTAAAATCTGATTCATATCGGCTGATACGTTTCGTATCGGCCGATATTATCACCCCTCGTTTGAAGCCTATGTGTGTAGGATAATATTCCGTGTACCTGTGTACAGGTGATCATCCTTTAGAATCTGTTCGGTTCACATGTCAACTAAAATTCAAGTATAATTTTTTTTCTTTATATCTCCATATATTTTTAACCTTTTTCACTTAAGTTGACAGTTTGCATATCCTTTCAATAAAGCATTCTTCTATGTTTACTTTATGATCAATTTTATGATCATTCTTGTTACACGTATAAAAAAAAAAAGTGATTGAAAAAATTATTTGAACGAAGATAGGAAAATCAATGGATTTCTCTTTCTTTTTCCATGGTGCGATTGTCGATATCAAAAAAGCAATATTTCAATGTGAAAAACACAGCAACAAACATGAAAGAATTAAACCAATGTGAAAAGGCTCTAATTGCTAGCTCAGTGGAATGGTCTCAAACTTTTCCCACTTGACCAATTCACATTTAAGTATCAAAGGAAATACAATACTTCCTTTTGTCCTCTCATTAGATAGAATATCTAAAGATTAAGGAATAATGTAAAGATCAAAATGTTGATTCAGAGTGAAGGAAATTAATTGATAGTAAAAATCAATTTTTCTTATTAATTTAGAAAGTGAATTCATATTGCATTGAAATTTTAAGAACAATAAGATGTAGTGATGATACAAAGTGAAGGAACATGACTTCCCTTACATTCAATTTTCTTTTCTTTTTTTTTATTTTTATATTAGACCAAAATGCGCCAACAGTGTTATGATGAATAAATTAGAAATATCAGAGTTGCTATAATTTAAATGAAATATTAAAAGTGTTTGCAGAATATATCAAATCAGGGATTTAAAAAACAGTAATGATCAATATATTAGTCGTTACATTTCTCTCTTATTTTTTTTTATAAATTAAAACGACCAATATCGGCTGATATCGCCGATATGTAAATGTATTAAAAACTGATACATATCGGTCGATATTTAAATCCCTGTATCAAATCACATACATTAATTGTTCAAATCCATGGATTTGAGTTTGCGAACCCTGGTGCTTGCCTGATAACCTCAATTGAAAATGTCATTGAACCTAGTGTCTAAGTCTTGTCTCTTTACTTGACGAGTAAAAAATCATGCCCAAGCTCAAAGTCATGGCCCAAAAAATTGTGGTTCAATCCTTGCCAGTAATTTTAATTTGAAAGTAAGTTGTCTCGATGTTTGTATTTTAAATGCAACCCTTGTATTTTAATTTGTTTCTAAGCTCAACTTATTCAACATAATTGAGCCTTATCTTTAATTTATAATTCATATTTACTAAGTGTGTATGTGTGAGACAGAGAGCACGCCCTTAACATAGTTTAACGACTACATATTAAATAGTTAGAATAATATGATAGATTTTATTTTTTAAAATTAAATAATTTCTACAGTAGTCTATTAATTATATATATTTTTATCATAAAGTAAATTTCACACTTTAATATTGAATATTTAGAACAAAACATATATTAATTAAATCTGCCCTCGGTTAACAGCTGGATCAAACCCTTTACCAGAGTCGACCAAAGTTTCCAATGAGCTAAGGGACCACCAGCTATGTCAGTATGTCACACATGGGCAACTTTAGTGACTTTGACTTGACTAGCTTTTCAATAGTTGCAGACATTGCTTTTCATTGACTTGACTAGACTCAGTAGGTTCACTTTCTTTCTCCTCCTTTTCTTTTTTATCAACCAATACAGAAAAGAATCTTAACTTTAGAGTATTCAATATTCAATTAACTTGATTAACCTAGTAATTTTTTTCCAATGAAGCTCGCTAACTTTGTTGACTCAAAATCCAATATTACAAAATTAAATTGACATAATAATTTGTCCTTTTTTTAGAGTTTTTAAACCATGGTTTACATGGAAATTTAACATTCTAGTATTTACATAGCATGTGTAAAGAGAGAATGATATCTAAGTTCACAAATTTTAAGCAATCCTTTAGACATGATATACAGTAGATCCCAGTAATGGGTTTCCTGCCTCATTTGATTAATCAAAATATTTTTTCTCTTTCTTTGTTGATAAATTATAGTGAGCCATATAATAGAACCTTAAGTAAACTCTTGATCACAATTCATCATTGCCGAGAGGAGAAGATAAAAGAGAATGAAAAGCAAACGATGCCATAGCCAAGTCAAGCCCAGTTTCAAGTCAAAGTCTCCGTCTCCATCTAAGTCTTCGTCTTTGTCGGCCTCTTGTCTGAGTCTTTCTTAGGCTTTAATTTCAAATAATTCATGAAGTCACTGTCTCGGTCAATATCTAAACAAACTAAGCTTGGGCTACTATCGACAAATCTTAGTGGCGTAGGTTTGTTGATCTTTATGCCAATATCTACGAAGGCTTGTATTAGTTTTATTGCTCTAACTATGCTCTGCTCATAAGTCCATCATACATACAGAGAAATATCTAAATACTTGCATAGAAAACATATATACAATACATCCCATTTCTACCATTGTCTTTGTCAATGACTCAATGTTTCACTCGATTTATTCTAACAAACGATGCTAGGTGTAACACTTGTTTAATTATTAGGTTTTTTTTTTTTTTTTGAATTTACGTGTGGAAAACCGCAGGATACCCAGAGTAAAACCCCTACGGGTGGACCTCTACCCCTAAGGCACACCAAGGTTAGGCCATGGGGGCTCGAACCCGTGACCTCCCGCTTCCTGAGGCGAGAGGTAACCAGCTGAGCTACACCCATGTGGTATCAGAGCCATATCTCGATACCAACGCATGTGGACTCAGGTTTAGAATCTTTAGAATACTTAAATATAGATGATATTCAATATTTAATTAACTTGATTAAACTAGTAATTCTTATTCAGGTTTTTTTTTTAAAAAAAATACCACTGAAACACAAATTCATGAGAGTTGGTTTGGCTATCAAGAATACACCAGGTAGATTTTGGATTCAAGTCATTCTTAATACAAAAGGGCTACTCTATTGTGTTACCTAGTGTATGTGGATAGAGTGATTTTTTTGTTTATATTATTTGGCAAAGATAAGAAAATCAATGGATTCTTCTTTGTTGATAGATTGCAGTGAGCCATATAATAGACATCGAGATTCTCAAGTCTTCTTCTCTAGTTTCAAGTCTTATTCTCCATCTCAGTCTCCACCTAAGTCTTTGTCTACAAGTAAGTCTTAGTCTCTGTCTCCGTCTCTGCGGTTGTCGACATCAACAAAGCAATATTTTAATGTGAAACATTGTGAACATCATGAAAGAATTATACCAATGTGAAAAGTCTTTAGTTTCAAATAATTCTCCATCCCACTGTCTCAGTCATGGAAATTGCTAGGTTATTGGAATGGTCTGAAACTTCTCCCACTTGTCTAATTCACCAAATTCACCGATATATCGGATGTGCCGATTTTTTAACCCATGCTTGAGAGTAGTGAATTAGTGTATCATACTTGGACAAAGACCTTCCCAGTAATGGGTTTACTGCCTAATTTGGTTAGTCCGATGGCTAAGTGTCCTGGATAACACTGCGTGTATATATGTATGGGTGATCATCATCCTTTGGAATCTATTAGGTTCACATGCAAGCTAAAAGCCACGCCTAATTTATTTTCTTTTATCTCCATATATTCTTAGCCCTCTTTAGTGGAGTTAAAAGTTTGGGATCCTTTCAAGCAGAGTATTTTAGTTAGTTATTTTTTTCCCTTTCTTTGTTGATAAATTACAGTGAGCCATATAATAGAACCTTAAGTAAACTCTTGATCAAAATTCATCATTGCCGAAAAGAAAATAATGTCATTGTAGTTTCAAGTCTTCTTGTCCATCTCAGTCTCCGCCTAAGTTTTCGTCTAATAATGTAAGTCTTAGTCTCTGCAGTTGTCGACATCAACAAAGCAATATTTCAATGTGAAACACTGTGAACATCATGAAAGAATTATATCAATGTGAAAAGCCTTTAATTTCAAATAATTCTCCATGCCACTGTCTCATTCATGGAAATTGCTAGCTTAGCGGAATGGTCTCAAACTTGTCCAATTCACATTTAAGTATCAAAGGAAATACAATACTTCCTTTTGTGGTCTCATTACAGAGAATATTTAAAGATCAAGGAACCATATAAAGATCAAAATGTTGATTTAGAGTGAAGGAAATTAATGGATAGTAATAATCACTTGGTTTATTAATTTAGAAATCAAGTCATATTGCATAGAAATTTTAAGAAAAGCAAGATGAAAGGTTGATTCAAAGGGAAGGAACATTTCTTCCCTTCTAATCATTTTTTTTTTCTTCATTTATATTGGACCAGAATGTACCAACGTATGATGAATAAATTAGACATGGTCAGAGTTGCTAATTTAAATGAAATAAATGTCATTGAAAATGTTTGGTAATTTCAGTTGAAAATGTCATTGAACCTAGTGTCAAGTCCTACATCTTTATTTGCCAAGTAAAAAATCAAGCCCAAGATCAAAGTCATGGCCCAAAAAAATGTGGTTCAAGCCTTACCAGCAATTTTAATCTGAAAGTAAGATGTCTGGATGTTGGTATTTTAAATGCAGCCCTTATATTTTAATTTGTTTCTAAGCCCAACTTAAAAGAAAATTATTGTTAGCAAATGAATAAGCAGGAGTTCAAATTGTAATTTTTTCCTTAAAATATACACATGGAATGTGTTGTGCAAATTTTAAATTTATAACTCGCAAGCGCACGAACCATTAGATAGTATAGCGATTAAGTGCGAGGTCGAACCCATCGGAACTTAGGAAAATATATATCCATGAAAATACACCATTCAATTACGTATTTTAAGAACTTTGAGAAATATGGAGAAAAATCATAAATATGAAAACGTGGCTTAGGACCGGGTCATATCAAAGAAGGATAAAAAGACTCTAAAACTAATATTTTGAACAGAAAAGTTAGAGGTCTTCAATAATTCATAAACGGGATATTTCTTCCTCTATTTTTTTTAGCACTCAGAATCTTCAAAGCATTTCTCTTCTTTTCAAATTCAATTTTTTTTTTCACTTTTTTTTTTCACATCCTTCATTTATGATGTATGGATGTTCCCTTTCTTTTCTTTTTTCATTTCCTTTTGATGCTCTTTTTTTTCTTTTCTTTTTCAACTACCATAATTTTCTTAGAGTACCATCCCAATAACAATCATCTCTAACCTTTTCCGGGGCTCTAGAATAGATCACAGATTTTTCAATGTAAGCTCAAACTCCACAACCGGAGTTGGGTATGGATAACATGGTTAATCAATAAAAACATGCTAAATTTACATTCAAAGCTCAAAAGTGGGAACTAACATGATAATATGACGAAAATAGGTAGGCTTCAAAGACTCAAACGATCCAAAATAATGGCCTATATCACTTCCTAAGCTTAATATGACTATTTCATTAGCTTCAAATAAATTCAGAAAAATATCTGGTGTAATAATCCAAAATTTGATTTCATTCTCAGTAATTTGACCAAAACAAAGAATAATGAGATCCAACAACAAATATAATGCGCACATCAAAGAAAATAAGAATTTACTTATAACCCTCAAAAAAATAGAATGGCTCAAAAGCTCACTGGGTCGCAAGTCTCCACTGATATTCTTCCAGTGATCACTTAACTCATAAATATTTAGCTTTTTCAAGCTAATATTAATATGGCTGTGTAAAAATTTCCAAGCATAAATTTCACAAAATTCAAATGGAAAAGCATGATATAAAAATTTTAATCCACATATTAATGCTAAAATCAAGATTTTTAAAATTTTTTTTTTTTTTACTCAAAACAAAACATAAGACTGGTTTTTTTGTTTTTTTCAAATTGACTCTAAAACGGACACAAGAATGAAAACAAACACAGTGTAAACCCTCAATACCCACAAACTTAAATTGAACATTGTCCTCAATGTGCTCTAATCTACAGTGATCAGTTGCAAATTAGAAGAAAATAACAGAAACGAACAACTAAAAATTCAAAAAAATACCTGAGTGGGCTCTCTTTATTCAAAACTTGCAAAAACAAACAGATAACAAAAACACAAACACACAACAAAGATTCTATACTGACACAAAAACACAAAAACTGACTCAACAAAAATGAAAACCTGAACTAGACATTGACAAACATTGACTCACAGACAAACTCAGACATAGAATGACGGGTAGATGGATGAATGGATGGATATGGATGGGCGGACCTTCCTATCAATCCTTGGGAGACGTTTGAACCACATGCTGACCCTTGGGGTTCGGGATAGGCTGACTAGGGAATTTACCTTTCTCCCTATCTCCTATTACGGTGGCTAATTGTCCAAACTGTGTTTCAAGCTTGTGCATAGCCTGTTGGGTGGACTGAATGAACTGCTGTAACGTATCCTCCAGAGAGGGCTTACGTTGTTGAGATAGACTGGACGGATAGGATGGATGTGGCTGGGGTGGATGTTTTTGAGGTGGATGGCATGGTTGGTTGGGTGGTTGGTACTGGAGAGGTTGATATGGTTGGCCTTGATATTGAGGAGGTTCTTGACCTACTGGAGGTTGATTCTGACGCCATGAAAAATTTCGATGATTCCGCCAATTAGGATTGTATGTGGCAGAAAACGGGGTTCCTTGGTGTTTTCCAAAATTATTAAATGCGTTAGCCTCCTCGGTTGAGCACTCAGCATTTGATCCTATGGAAGGACAGTTTTGGGCAGTGTGTCCTGGGTTAGAACACAATGCGCAAACCTCAGCATGCATTCCTAATGATGGGTTTATCGCTTGAGACATCGCCAAAACATCAACTTTTTTCGTTAGGTTTGCTATCGCAATCTTAACTTCAAAGTCATTGTTAACTTCGTACAAACCTCCTCTCTTTAATGTTTGTGCTGAAATCTCTTTTTTGGAGAAGTCCCATCGCTGAGAACTTTCCGACAATGATTCTAAGAAATTCCATCCATTGTTTGCAATTAGCTGTAAAAATTCTCCACCTTTCATAGATTCGACCATTGTTCGGTTCGATGTGGTTAAACCATCATAAAAGAATTGTATGAGTCTCCCTGTTTCATAGCCGTGGTGGGGGCATTTGCTCAACGAATCTTTGAATCTTTCCCATGACTCACAGAATTGTTCACCCTCCTTTTGATTAAAGTTTGAAATTTCTTTTCCTGAGGGCGTTAGTTTTTGATACAGGGAAAAATTTGTTTAAAAATTTGTTGGCCAACTGATCCCATGTTGTGATGGAATTTGCTGGTAGAGAATTTAGCCAAGATTTTGCTTTTTCTTTGAGAGAAAAAGGAAATAAACGAAGTCTAATTGATTCATCAGTGATGTGATGCCTTGAAGTTTGATGGTGGCGCAGATTTCTAAGAATTCCTTAACATGTAGGTAAGGGTCCTCACGATCAAGTCGATGGAATGCGGGTAAAAGATGTAACAGGACTGGTTTCAGTTCAAACGCCACATTAGTTGCTGAAACAACTATGCCAGATAGTGTATTGGGCGTGACTGATGAGAAGTAGTCTTGGAGGGTTTTCTCTTCGACTCTCTCTTCGGCCATGTTAGGTGATGGTGGTGGTGAAGGTGGACTGTCTATGTCTATGGCTGTGCTGGACTGGGCTCCGGATGCAACGATCGGTAAATCGACGAAAAACGAAACTCGAACCAAATGATTGTTAGAGTCACGAACCCAATAATTCATACACATACACGATCATTCACGCTCAATCAAATCCACACAAAATATGACCTAAACCTATACTGACACAGGGATCCTAATGGACATGAACAACCCTAAACAATGGTTCTAGACTGATTTTAATTGGGTAATGCATGAACCAATTTTTACTAATCTTTTTTTTTTTTTTCTATTTTGTGAATGCAAGGCTAAGCTACCAATGCAAGATTCAAGCAAATATGAAAACAATAAGCAAACATTTTAACCTAATGCATGAACTAGCAACCTAAATGCATGAGCAAATTAAATATGCAATTTTTTTTTATATATATGCAAAATAAATGCAAGACAACCTAATAAAAACTATATGAATGCATGAAAATTAAAAATTAAAGAAAGAGATTGAACGCGTGTACCTTGGCTTTTTATTTTTATTTATTGGCAAGCGCAATTTTTATTTTTTTAGCAATTTTTTTCCGCAAGAATTTTCAAAGCACCTGCACAAAACAAAACTCAAAACCATAGTGAAGCATTTAATCACATAAAACATGCATGATTTCTAAACTAAATGTAGATTTCCTAATGTTATAACTAGTGAAGGAAATTAAATGATTATAACCTAACTAAGAAGTCTAAATTAAATTAAGACCATAAAAATTTCTAAATTAATATCCACCAAAATTAATCCAAATCAGATTTTCAAGTAAATTCAAAGTTGTTCCATGATATTTTTTTTTTTCGACACTGTAACTGGAACATTCCAAATTTAGATCTACTTTCTAAAAATAGAATATGAATAAATTGGATTAAAATTCTAAGATTAGAGAATGCTTAAAATAGAAACTAGATATCTTTGGAAGTTTCTAAAAATAGAAATCTCCAAAAATAAAAAATTTCTAAATTTAACAGTGATTCCAAATTTAGATAATCTCCTGATTTTTTATTATTTTTAGAACTTCTAAATAAGGTAACCTTCTAAAATTAGAATTTCTAAGAAAAATAGAAACTTCTAATTTTAAAGAGTTGCCAAAAATAGATATTTCTAAAATTAACATTATTTCTAAAAATAAATAATTCAATTGCGATTTTTTTTAAGTTCCCCGGCAACGGCGCAAAAAACTTGTTGTGCAAATTTTAAATTTATAACTCGCAAGCGCACGAACCATTAGATAGTATAGCGATTAAGTGCGAGGTCGTGCCCATCGGAACTTAGGAAAATATATCAATGAAAATACACCATTCAATTACGTATTTTAAGAACTTTGAGAAATATGGAGAAAAATCATAAATATGAAATAATTTATTTAATTTATGACTTTTAATCTTAATTTAGAAACATTCTAGATTTAAACATAGAATCTAACAATTTAATTAATTTTAATTAAGATGGTGGATTTAATCTAAAAATATAACAATCTCAATTTAATTTAAAATACAAAATTAAGATGCAATTAAATTATTTCCAACCTAGTTCATCAATTTTAAGGATTTGAGTTTTTATAAACAAAAGAAAACATAAATAACATCTAAATTACCTATATACATATTTACAATCGAACTGGATCAAAGAATCAAGGAGGCATTATCATCCAAATTTTAGTGATAAAATAACGGCCTAGAACATGGAGCTAACATAAATTATTTAACATGCATTCAAATCTCAAATTCATTAAAATTCTAAATATGAAATCTATGAAATCCATTTAACTAAGAAAATTTAATTCCGGCCTTAAGCTTAGGTAAAATTTATACTTGTAATTCCGAATCTAAAATAATCTCACTCTTAAAAAGAGCCTTAGACTGGAAAAATCAAGTTAAACCAATCCTAAAATAATCTCACTTTCCTTGAATTTCTTAGAAAAGTAAATAACATAAAATCATTAAGATAATGTAAGTAAAATTGAAATTTTCATTACACATGAAAGAATAATTGGAAAACCATAATTCTAATTCTCACCTTCTCTTATTGATTAAAACATGGAATTAAAAATTACAAATCAATTGGAATCTTGGAATAAAGACACAAGAAAAATACAATGGAAATCAAAATCCACCAACCTTAGAACCCAATGTGGATTGAAAATCCCACAGTTTTTCTCCTTTGTTTCTTCCTCTCCTCTCCTTTTCTTCATTGCCCAAGTTCAGTTTTCTCAACGGGAGATGGCTAGTATTTATAGATGAAAAGAGGTGGAATGAATGGATTGGATTCAAAGATTTAAATAAAGTAAGGGACACATGGAGGGCGGATATGATTTGTGTTAAATATAGAATGAGTTAAAGGAGGCAAGGAGCTAAATTCGTACAAGGAAAGTGGGTGCATAATCTCATTTTTTACACATACACCATCTTACAGCTCAGTTTTGACCTTGTTAGCTTCTGAATCAGAAAAAGTTGTAAACTAAAAAGTTGTAGCCCTTGAAGTCTTCTTTCCAACGCAAAAAGAATCAAGGAATCGGACATTGGAGTGGAAATTTATGACTAAAATACCGAACATGTGTCAAACCTTCCTTATTTTTCTCCCTTTCTTATTTTCTTTCTCTTTCCTTAATCCACTTGTCAAATTCGAAAATGCTCTTATATTGACTTCTACATTTCTAATTTCCTCTTGAGATAATGAATATAGTATTCACACATGTGGATTTCTTCACGGGCTTTTTTTAATGGGCTTAATAATTGGGCTTTTCAAAGTATGGAAAATTTAATAATTAATTTTACCACTTACAATCAATTCTAAAAATGTACTAAATTAATTCAAACTCTCATAATTGGATTTGAATTAATTAGTTTACAAATAAAACCCCTAAAATTGTGGTAAAATAATTATTAAAAATTCTAACTTTTCAAAATATAAACTTATGCCTATAAATTGCAAAATTCTCCTTTTTAATTCTCATGTCTTGCATTTCCCTATAAATCCTGTAAAACATCCAAAATCTCATTAAACATATTCTAAAACACACAAAACAAGAGGCTAACTAGTCCAAATATAAGGGTAGAATAGTCATTTTTCTGTGCTTATCAGAATGATTGTTAAATTCGAAAGACTTTGTGAGATGGCTCACACGGTGGGAGAACTTTATTGATTTTGACTTGACTACAGTTGCATCCATTGCTTTTTATTGACTTGACTTGGTGGGTTCACTTTCTTTTTCTTTTTTAAAGGTGTTGTCTCCGTCTTCGTCTCAGTCTCCGTTTAAGTCTCTTCGTTTTTGCCTTTATCTCCACGGTTGTCGATGTCAACAGAGCAATATTTTAATGTGAAAACACTCGAACCCATTATGAAAGAATTGTTAGCTTAGTGGAATGGTCCTACTTGTCCAATTCACATTTTAGTATCAAAGGAAATTAATTAATTGTAAAAATTACTTTGTCTTATTAATTTATAAACTCAAGTCACGTTGCAATTGCCATTGATGATGAACAGACTAACCATTGTTTCCATTTCCACGTAAATCAAATTGTGGTGGAAAAGGAGTTGAAAGAGAGAGGGATTAAGGGGACCAGTGATGCCAGTGCCACAACCTCAATTTGGGAAGATTAGATAGTGTAGAGGTTAAGGCAGGCCCCAATCCTCTCCATGAGTCAAAGGTTAAGCAGGCTTTGGACAAGTTTATTGAGGATCTTGCTTTACATAATTAATCATTTTTCATTTTTCATATAAAAACAATACTTCTATAAAATTATTGACAAAACTATCAAAATTACATAAACATCCTACAAACCATATCAATTATATTAATATATCTCCATTTAATTCCACACTACCGATAGCATTTCATTTAGTTTTTTTTTTTTAAATGAAAATTATCTTAAAACAAATCATATTATACCTCAATTTCATAAAAAAAAAAAAACTAAGAAAATCACAAAAACACTCTACAAACTTAACCTTCATTCAAATCCATAAACACTCATTATCATTTCATTAATTTTTTTCAAGAAACACTACAAAATTAAAATTATCTTAAAGCAAAAATTAATAAAAAGATGAAATAAAAATGGGCAAATACCTTTCAAACACCAAGAACTTATATCTAACCCTCTTCATATGTATTAAAAAAAAGTCATGCAACTACTTTTTAAAAAAATAAAAATTTGAGCCCAACTCATATATACAAACGCATGTCTTGTACTACGTATTTCCAAAGCAATACATATAATGTTAACTAGGGAAACAAATATCAGCCAATACGTATCGTATCGGCTGTATAGAAATTTCATCAACCGATATAGCCAACATAATTAATATTAGTGTGTGTTTTTTAAAAAAAATCGATTCGGTGGTGGACCCGAGTCGATATCTCGACCGATATTTACATTTTCAATTATTTTTTTAAAATAATCAGCTTCCTTTTGGATATTTTATTTATTTTTTAATTCAGAAAAAATAAAATATATAATTGATATTTTCAAAAAAACAAAAAACAAAAGAGGAGAGAAATTTATCAGCCGATATTTTGGCCATGCCGAATTTTAAATCCCTGATGTCAGCCATTTTTATTGCCCACGGTTTACAAAGTATAAGAAACCTTGGAATCGGTGGTCTTGATTCTTTTCTATATTTTCTAATTTCTGTTAGTATTTACTATTTAGAATTGTTTCTATGATGATTACTATGGTCGGTGTTAGGTTTCTTTATACATATAAAACTTTGTTATCCCATTGAATGTTAAACCAATGCAAGGGGACCAATATGGGTTTGGGCCTGACTTGAGTCTCTATGCTTTCATGTTTTTCTGGCACTTGATAATGTTACCGATTATATGGGCTGGATAACGGACAATACGTTCATTTTTTTAATTTTTTAAATATGGAAAATAATTATAAAATATTAATATAAATCTATTAAGATCATATTTTAGTAAAAAAAAATCTTGTTTACACAGTACTAAACTCTTAAAAAATTGTCTTAAAATAAAAAAAAAAAAAAAGCCCAAAGACATCTAAATTTCTTGTCCTCTTGTTTTCCATAATTAATCATTTATGATTTTTCATATAAAAACATTAAAATTATTTGACAAAAATATCAAAATTGCACATCAATTATATTAAGACATCTTATTTAATTCCACACACACTCCGTAACATTTCATTAAGTTTTTCAAAAAAAAATCTAAAATGAAAATTATCTTAAGACCATAATGTCATAAAAAAAATTAAGAAAATGACAAAAACCGCTCCAAAAGCTTATTCTTCATAAACATTCAATATCATTTCATTAATTTTTTAAGAAGCACTCCAAAATTAAAATTATCTTACAGGAAAATTTTAAAAATTAATAAAAATAAATCAGAATGAACAAATTTAAAGATGAAATAGAAATAGACAAATACATTTTAATGACCTTCTTCGCATGCACTAAAGAAAAAAGAAAAAAGTCATACAAGTGTATGACTTTTAAAAAATAAAAATTTGAGCCCAGCCTATACTGCTGTATATATAGTACATCATCTACCATTCATATCAGCTAATACATATCATATCAACCATTTTTATCATAGATGCCATTTTTATCAGAGCATTACTTGAGTCAATGGGTACATAATGTACCACATCGGTTCTCTAAAATACTTTCATATATTTTGAGGATTAGTCGGGTGCTCTAAGAAACTTATATACCTTAGTCATTAAAAAAACTTATGTATAGATAGATAGTGAGAGGCAAAGAGAGGATATAAGCCATTTATGTAACATCAATCTAAAATACTTATACAAACATACTCCTAAATACAAAACACAAAATTCAGTAGGAAACATAAATGCTAAACATCAATACAAATACTTTTTTACATAACAAGCTTCTGATTAGATAACACACAATTCCTTAGAGGAACCTTTCGATGTTACTCTTTAGAATGATAGATAACATCTCAATAGTGACTAAGATGGCCCTTCAGCTGACAATAAGGTCTCATTGTGCTCTTCTACTGCTTTATCAACTCCAAGATACAAGTTTCTCATTCCATGAATTTCTTTCACCATATTCTTCATCTCCATTCACTCTTTTGGTGATTCAACAGAACAAGATATACCTATTTTCATCATTGAAACTAGGCATTCTTGCCTTCTGCTTCTTATGTTGCTATTATTCCCGTTGACACCATTACTTTCGTCTTCTTCCAAGAGCAACCTTTCATCTATAATCTCCATCTTTCGTTCAGCCACCATCATCTTAGCAAACTCATGAAGGCTTATATTCTCTTCAAACACATCAGTAGGTCTCTTTCCAGTGAACATCTCTAATAAAAGGATCCCGTAACTATACACATCACCGTATATAGATATATCACCTCCCATGCCATACTCTGCCATTCATAAACCTCTTTGTTTATTAGGGTAAGGAGTATAATTTCATTGAGACGGACTCACACGCACTCTACCTATTTTTTGAGCCTTAAGGCCTTAACAAACCTTACTTGTTATATATAATATTTATAGAACTAAGCTATAAAGATATAAACTAAGGAGAATTTATATCAAAATATGGAAGTATGGACAAAACAATATTATTATTAGCACTCAATGCTTTACAAGGCTATGTGAATGCCTGAATGGTGAAATATTTTTTTATCTGAATATCGAACTTGAGAGCATGAAAATGGGAAAAAAATAGTAGGGAATTTAATTGAACATACATAATATTTGGCAAATATGTCCTTTGGTCGTTCATTGCAACATAGATCTAATCTTTATAATGCACTAAAACAAGCTAGTGTACGTTACAGATCAAGTTATTTATTTATTTTGGCACTTACAAATGCCCAAATGGTAACAAACATATGTTATCTTAAATATGTTAACAAAAACTATATTTTAAATGCCCACATGGGTGTAGCTCAACTGGTTAACCTCCCGCCTCAAGAAGCGAGAGGTGCCAAGTTCGAACCCCCATGGCCTAACTTGGTGTACCCTAAGGGCAGTGGGTATCGCCCGTAGGGGTTTCCCGCGGTTTCCCACAAGTAAATTCAAAGAAAAAAAAACTATATCTTTTACACTTAAATTTTAATGAACTATAATTTTATAATTGCAGAATATTAAAGTTTGAAAAAAATGAAGTAAAAAGTGATTTGTCAACCATTTGATCAAAATGTATAGAAATTTGGATATTGCCAAGGTTTCTCTCAAGTGCTCCTCTATGTGAAGTGAGACTGCAAAATTAGAGCTTACAAGAAAACAAAGAAAAGTCCACAATAAGTCAGCAATCGGATCTTTACCAGCTTGAGCCTCTTCCTCTGATGATTTTCAGAATGTGTTGATGTCTGACATCGTATGTGCCTAGAAAGAGTGTATTGTTTGTATTTTACCTTTTCCTTCTTTTGGTTCCAGAGTCCTTTAGGCTTTGTGAGTTGTAATATTATTTCTTTTGTTTTCTGTATCTACACCTCTGGTACCGCCTTTTTATAAATATAGTAATTATTTAAAAAAATGCATAAAAAATATTATCAATTTCACTGTTAATTTTGATAAATCTTAATCTAATGTCTAATGTTTTTTTTAAATTTTAATTTTAGAATGATCTATTGGTATTTCTTAATATATATTAGTCAGTGACCCACCTAATATATAAAATAATAAAAAATATTTCTGCTACTACACTAAATCGGCAGCCATTTCAAAGCCATCCATCACTATGTCCAAGGGCTATCAGACAGACACCAACTGAAATGCCAAATTTCTGTTGAACACATGCATCCTTAGAATAATAATGTATTTTAGATCTAACTAGAGTAAAATCTTTGTTATTTTTATTGGTAATTTGATATTGTGTTCATGGATGTAAAATATATTAATTGAAATGACTTAAATTTACCTTAAAATACTAAGTTGATAGACATATAGTATACAGTGTGTATCGAAACTAGGGCAAAGCCCTATTTAACTCCTCCATATATAAGAATCAGATAAAATACTGCATAAGTGAAGAAGTGCATGTTATAAGAAAATTAATTACCTAGAGCAATGTATCCAATAGATCCTTTCACCAGGAGTGAACTAGATTGAGCCTGAAAGTAATTAGTTCCATCTTTTGAAAGAATCCTTGCCAAGCCAAAGTCACCCACATGTGCAACCATGTCATCATCAAGAAGAATGTTGCTTGGTTTCAGATCGCAATGAACCACTGGTGTTTGTGAATGGTGATGAAGATATTCGAGAGCATAAGCCACATCCATTGCTATATTTAGCCTTTGAATGAAATTCAAATTTCTTGACTCATGTCCGTCATTTTCATCTGGGTGTAGCCAACTGCCTAAATTCCCATTAGGCATGAACTCGAAAATTAATGCCTTAAAATCGTCACCTTTAAAATCAATGCTTGAGCAAACAGTTAAGACCTTGACGATATTCCGATGTTGAATGCTCCTCAAAGCTTTGCATTCGGCCATGAAACTCTTAGAAGCTCTCTGTAGCTGCAATTTCAAAACTTTAACGGCAACTGTTGTGTGAATACGATCTAAAATTCCTTTGTATACAAAACCAAAACTTCCCGCACCAATCAAGTTAGCAGGTGAGAACCCATTAGTTGCATTGAGAAGCTCTGCATAAGTAACCTCTAGAAATTGATCTTTAATGAAGTTCGCACTCTCAGGTTCTTTCCTCGATCTCTTCTTACAATAACGAGTAGTTATGAACCATGAAAATAAGACTAAACCGAGAGTTACTGCAACAACAACAGGCATTATTACTCTTAGAGAAGGAGCCCTTCCACGCTCATTGGAAACTAGCTTCGGACATCTTGGCAGCTGTAGCTTTAGGATTCCCCCACAAAGCTTTTTGTTCCCCTCGATTGAAAATGAATTTGCATTCTTAAAAATTCCGAGAGTTGGCACTTCACCCTCAAGACCATTGAAAGATAAATTTAAATATTTTAGAGTCGCAAGTTGGTCTAAATATTTTGGAATATGCACAGATAAGTTATTTCTTGAAAGGTCAAGTTCCACAATATCCTTTAGAGTACTTAGAGAAGGGGGAATGCTTCCTTGAAAGAAATTGTTGTGCATGTAAAGGTTTTCCATTTTGATACAACTTCCAAGAGTGATTGGAATTTCACCTGAGAATTTATTGTCTGAAATGACTTAGTTCTCAAGATTTTGCAACTGACCAACTTCCATCGGCAATGAACCAGTCAAAGAGTTCTCATCCAGAAAAAGATCTCTCAAAGTTGGAAAATTGAAAATTTCTTTAGGCATGCTTCCATTGAGTTTATTAAAATAAAAGCTCAATCGTTGATGTTGCTTGCAGTTTCCAAGACTTGTAGGAATTCCTCCCTGTAGATTATTCCCAGATAGATCCAGAGAAATCAGTTGAGTAAGATTTCCAAGGGAATCCGGAATTCGCCCTGAAAGTCTGTTATATTCTGCATCAAATTGTACCAACTTTTGAAGTTTCCCCAATTGAATAGGAATAGTGCCTGTAAGATGGTTGGCTGCGATGACTAGCCAATTTAAGCTAACAAGGTTCCCAATTCCCTCTGGGATTGTTCCTGATATTTGATTTCCTCTCAACATAAGATATCTCAGTTGGGTTGAGAGATTGGCAATTGAGTTGGGCAATATACCTCCGAATCGATTATTTCTTACCTCGAGAATTTCCAAATCACTGCAATTGGTTAAAGAAGTGATGAAATTCAAGTCGCCTTCTTTTCCCACACCTAGTTCATTGTGACCCATACCAAGCCGTTGGAGGCTATGCAACCTTCCGAAATTCATTGGAACGGACCCGCTGAAGTTGTTTAGACCGAAGCCGAGTAGTAAAATCTTTGATGCATTGCCTAATGAAACTGGTATGGGTCCTGTGAATCGGTTATTTAATACGTAAAGCCTTTCAAGATTTGGAAAAATAAGGCCTAGCTCAGGGGGAAGTCTCCCGTGGAAATGGTTACCCCCCAAATCAAGAACACTTATCAATGAGAGATTGTAAATAGAGTTAGGAACCAAACCCGAAAGCCTATTTTCACCCATGGCTAGTATTTGCAAGTTGCCTAATTGGCCTAGATTGCTTGGAATGCTTCCCTCCAAGTTGTTATATGTAAGATAGAGAGAGGTGAGAGATGAAAGGTTTCCAAGTGATGGAGGGATGTCACCAGTAAAATTGTTGTAGCCAACATCCAACACATTCAGCTTCGACAGAGACCCAAAGCCAGATGCAATTCTTCCAGTAAGCCTATTCCTGCGCAAGTAAACAACTCTGAGCTCCAAACAGTGAGTGAGATTGTTGGGGATCTCTCCAACGAAAGAGTTGCTGCTAAGGTTGAGATATCGGAGCCTGAACAGACGATCAATTTCACAGGGAATATGGCCTTGAAAGTTGTTGTCTGAGAGGTCTAGTCTTCTGAGGAAGGAGAGATTTCCAACTTGGGGAGATAAGGTGCCTACCAAGCTTTGTCCCAACAGGTTCAATGATACGACCCTTTGGGGATGTCGTTTGCTGCAAATGACTCCACTCCACTTGCAGAAATGGAGGGAATTATTCCAAGAACTCAAGACACCATTAGGATCACTACTGGATATCCCATCTTTGATAGCAAGCAAAGAGAGCCTATCCGTCTCGTTTCTTTGGAGGGCAAAGCAAAACAAGTTCATGCAGAGAATGAAGAATGCATGAAAGAGAAAAGACTGAGATACTCTTATTTGCCTCAACTGTGAGAGTTCCATTTTTTTATTCGTTGTTTTGAGCTTTGGCATTATAAAACATAAGCAATTTCACTTGTATTTATAGGACACTTCTGTAATCATATTAAATTAATAATAGCTTCATTATAGGGCAACTTTAGTGACTTTGACTTGATTAGCCTTTAATAGTTGCATCCATTGTTTTTCACTGACTTGACTATACTATAGCTTTGGCATTATACAGTAGGTTCACTTTCTTTCTCCATCTTTTCTCAATGAATAGAGAAAAAAAATCTTGACTTTAGAACATTCAATATTTATTTAACTTTATTAACACTACACTAAATCCAATATTACAAAATTGACTTACGATAATTTGTCTTTTTTTAAGAGTTTTAAACTTTGGCTTACATGCAAATTTAATATGCTAGCATTTGCATAGCATGTGTAATGAGAGAATGATATCTTAATTTTTTGAGTGGCAATGAAATCTTGACCGTTAGATAATAAGTATCGGGTTGTATCTCAGAAATATATTGATATTAAATATTACTTTAAACAATTGGATATGGCTCACAATGAGTGGTTATAGCCTAATGGATTACTCTTCAAAATTTGATGAGTTTAAATTATTTTTAATCTTTAAACTTTGCAGTATTCAAAAGCATGACTTAATCTATCTCAATCAAGATGATTTTTTATAGATGTCATACTTGAACAAAGACTTTTCTAGTAAACCCATTACCACCTCATTTGATTAGTTCGAAACCTAAATGTGAAAAGCAATATTTCAATGTGAAAAACACTCTAACAATCATGAAAAAATTAAACCAATGTGAAAAGTCTCTAATTGCAAATAACACATGATGCCACTGTCTCATTCATGGAAATTGCTAGCTCAGTGGAATGGTCTCAAACTTTTCTCACTTGTCCAATTCACGTTTAAGTATCAAAGGAAATACAATACTTCCTTTTGTGGTCTCATTACAGAGAATATCTAAAGATTAAGGAATCATATAAAGATCAAAATGTTGATTCAGAGTGAAGGAAATTAATTGATAGTAAAAATCACTTGGTTTATTAATTTAGAAAGTCAAGTCATATTGCATTGAACTTTTAAGAAAAATAAGTTGAAGTGATAATTCAAAGGGAAGGAACATGACTTCCCTTACATTCAATTTTCTTTTCTTTTTTTCCTTTTTATATTAGACTAAAATGCACCAACATGGTTATGATGAATAAATTAGAAATAGTAAGAGTTCAAGCCTTGCCAGAAATTTTAATTTGAAAGTAAGATGTCTAGATGTTTGTATTTTAAATGCAGCCTTTGTATTTTAATTTGTTTGTAAGCCCAACTTAAAAGAAAATTATTGTTAGTAAATGAATAAGGAGGAGTTCAAATTGTAATTTTTTCCTATAGAAAAAATATACACATGGAATGATTGTTGAATTCAAAAGACTTTGTGAAATGAAAAATAATATCTAAATAAGCCCTCTCGTTTTTACCTCTCCATTCTTAAAAAAAAAAAAAACTTCCCAAATAAAATAAGCACCAAAATTCATTCCAAGTGAATTTCCATAAATGAGTTTAATTATGTCCAAGAGTATTTCTCTGCAAATACATAGAACTAAAGTCTGATAAATGACGTAATTTTTTTTATATATTAAAATATTTATAATCTCTTAATCATATTAAAAGAATAACAGCTTCGTTGAGATACAACATAACATTTCTCATAAAAGAGAATTCATAATAGGCAACTTGCAATAAATCGAAACGTTCACAAGGTGTCATAAATCGAATGGTTCAGCCACGTGAGAGATGGCCCACACGGTGTGAGCACCAGCCAGCCATGTGCAGCTTTATTGATCTCTGTCAAAAAAATTTAAAGGGTGTCATACTTTATCTCTCTCCAACTAAGTCTTCGTCTCAGTCTCCTTTTCTACATCGATGGAAAAGGAAGTTGAAAGAGAGAGGGATGAAAGGGAGCAGTGATGCCACAACCACCACGAGCTCAATTTTCTAAGATTAGGTAGTGCAGAGGTTAAGGCATGACCCCAATCCTCACCATTTACTGACAAATTTATATAAACGAGGTAGGGTTCTCTAAGGTTAGGCAGGCTTTGGAGAAGTTTATTGAGGTTCAGCTTTTTGAGTTCGAATGATGGGACAGTCAAAGTTGATAGATCCAAAGAAATATGCTTATTTTTTTTCCCACAGTACTAAACTCTTGAAAAGTATGTTTTATTTTAAAAAAAATATATCTAAAAATCAATAATAGCAAATATCTAATATAAAATTCATGTCCACTTATTTACTATAATTAATCATTTAATATTTTTCATATAAAACATTAATTTTATAAAAACATTGAAAAATTATCAAAATTACACAAAATCCTTTAAATATATCAATTATATTAAGACATCTCCATTTAATTCCACACATTCAATACATTCCATCAAGTCTTTCAAAAAAAAATCTAAAATGAAAATTGTCTTAAAACAAATCATATAAAACTCAATTTCAATAAAAAAATAAATTAAGCAAATCACAAAAGCGTTCTACAAACTCAATTTTCACTCAAATCCACGAACATTCATGATCATTTCATTGTTTATGTCAAGAAACACTCCAAAATTAAAATGATCTTGAAGCAAGAAATTTAAAATTAATAAAAATGACTCAAAATGAACAAATCTAAAAAAATAGAAATAGACAAATAGCTTTCAAACCCCAAGAACTGACATCTAACCTTCTTGATATGCATTAAAAAAGAGTCTACAACTAACTTTTAAAAAATAAAAATTTAAGCCCAGCCTATATAGACAAACACATGCCCTGTACTACCTATTCTCTGAAGGCAAGTCATACAGACACCGAGGGATATTCGTTCGAACGAATGAAAATTGTGAGAATATGCATGTATTCATTTGAACGAATGCCAAAATGAACTGGGCATTCGTTCGAATGAATGAAAATGTGGGGGTATCGTGGTAATTTGCCACCCGAATACGGAATCGGGTGTGTAGAGGCAGATTTTCCGGGTGTGTGAATGTCGAGCCATCCTTTAGAATCTAGTAGTTCACATGCCAACTAAAATTCACATATAATTTTTTTTCTTTTTATCTCTGTATATTTTTTAACCTTTTTCAGTTAAGTTGATAAGTTTACTTATCCTTTCAAGCAGTGCCGTCTAAACACAAGTTGAGGCCTAAGGCAAAAAATTTAAATAGGGCCTTCTTGGTATTTAACATAATATTATATAAGTAATATTTAATTAATTTTTTATTATATAATAAAATAAATTATTCTATATAATAATTTTTTTAACTTAAAAAGATCAAGAGGCCAACAATACAGAGCATTGAAAAATTTACCCATCCGAGTGAAATTAGCATATTTAGCAATTAAAACAGAATAAGAACACTTTAAAAGATCAGTATACTGAGTGGGCCGAAGTGCAAACAGAGAGTGAGAGATGAGTTATCTCTATCATTTTTTTTAATATATATAATCTGAATAATTTACAATCAATTAGCTGAACAATGGCAGTGGAAAAAACAAACCCAAATCATTTCCTTCTTTTTTTTTCAATCCCATTTACAATATCAAATTTAACAAAACATTTAAGGAAAACCTACCTAAGAAACGAAATGGGGATGGAGGAATAACAGAGAGAAGGGTTTTCTTGGACTTACTTTCATGGTTTTAAACGTCTTTTGAAAATAATCTTAACAAGTTTTGAGAATAAAACTGATTCTAATTAAAACTAACATTAGCATTAAATCAAGAAGTAAAAGAGATAAAATGATTACTATGAGAATCATTTACAAAAATCTGAAAGAGAAAGAAGAGGGATTTCGACCAATCTGGGTTTCAGAACGAATTTTCATTTCGACTTTAACATGAATTTTCCAAAACTACCTTATGTCATAAATTCATTAATCCAAATAGTTTATCAATTAAAATTGAAATTTTAAACTAATAAATAATAAAGAAATGAAATGGGAAAGACTTGTAGAAGTCAGAGAAAGAGAGTGAAGATTGTTGGGTTCCAATAATAAGCAAAGACAGGGGTTGAAAAGAGATTGAGAGTTTTAAAGAGAGAAACAAGAACCCTTTTATAGGTACATCGAGGTTCAGCCCCCATGGCGATAGAGACTTGGATAGGAGCCCAGCCACGGATAGAGGGGCCTTTTTCATCCGGGGCCTAAGGCGATTGCCTTTCGTGGCAAAGGGTGTAGATGGCCCTGCTTTCAAGCATAATATTTTTAGTAATTTAGTTAGTGGAGTATTTTTCTAATAAAGCATTCTTGTATTTCTACTTTACCATCAATTTAATAATCATTCATGTTAGTTACATATAAAAAAAAGTGATTGAAAAAATTATTTGACAAAGTTAAAAAAATCAATAGATTGCTTTTTTTTTTTCTCTTTCTTTGTTCATAAATTATAGAGAGCTATATAATGAAACCTTAAGTATACTCGTGATCAAATTTCATCATTGTCGAAAGGAGAAGATAAAAGAGAATGAAAACAAAATTAAGGGTAGCCAAATCGGAGCCTAGTTTCAAGTCTTCTCGTAACTGTCTCCATCTACGTCTTTGTAAATGAGTTTAATTATGTCGAAGAATATTTCTCTGCGAATACATAGAAATAAAGTCATTAAATGATGTAATTTTTTATATTTTAAAATAATTTGAAAAATCTTTCCTTACACAGTTTTTCAAAAATTGATGGAAATTACCCTTTTACCGAAATAAAGAAGAGAAAGGTGCTGGTTGATTCGATGGATACAGCTGAGAATAGAAGAAGTTTTCATGATAAGACGGTGGCTGAAATAAAAAAGAAAAAGAAAGCAGAGCATGAAACAGGCCGATCCATACATGCGCTGAGAAAAGAACGTTTACGAACGGTTTTTATAAATATTACTTCCCTTCTATTCATTTTTTTTTTCGTCTTTCTTCTTTATATTGGATCATATGCACCTAACGTATGATGAATAAATTAGACATGGTCAGAGTTGCTAATTTAATTGAAATAAATGAAATATCTGGTAATTTCAGTTGAAAATGTCATTGAATCTAGTGTCAAGTCCTGCATCTTTACTTGACAAGTCAAAAATCAAGCCTAAGATCAAAGTCATGGCCCAAAAAACTGTGTTTTCAACCCTTGCCAGCAATTTTAATTTGAAAGTAAGGTATTTTAAATGCAGCCCATGTATTTTAATTTGTTTCTAAACCCAACTTATTCAACATAATTGAGCCCTAACTTTGATTTATAATTCATATTTACTACGTGTGTATGTATGTGAGAGAGAGCACGCGCTTACCATCAATGCAAAATATACTTCTACATAAGACAGTCCTAATGAGAAGCCCACAGTACAGTTCATGAAGGAAACCTTCAATATTATCACTGTAAAAAAAAAAAAAGGAAACCTTTCAATATTACTCTTTGAAATCACAAAAGCCGGCTATCGGAATCGAACCGACGACCATCGCTTCTCAATAATAACTAAGATAAGATGGATCTTCAGCCAACAATAAACTCTCATTGTGCTCTGTTAGATGTGTGAATTGAGCATGTCTATGAAATGAAATGAAGGTTCTGAGTTGTGTCCACAAAAGGTAGAGAAGTTGACAATGGCGAAATATATATATATTTTTTTGAATTTACGTGTGGGAAACCCAGCATAAAACCCCCGCGGGCGATACCCACTGCACTTAGACTACACCAGGTTAGGTCATGGGGGCTCGAACTTAGCACCCATGGGGTCTCGAAATGGCGAAATATTTGATGAATCATGAGAAAGAAAATGCTGATTGAAATTGGGTCTTTCACCATTTGACTGGATTGGATTTGGAAGCATGAAAAAGAAATCGTTATATACAAACTACAGAGACTTCCGATGTTCTATTCTAAATCCTTAACAGGGGAGTCTACATGAATTCTGCCCAACTGTGCGGTCATGATGTGGGGCTGATTGAATGATGATTTTAGATAATTGAGTGTGTTAGTAGTTGACCTACTATGCTTCTCTCTCTCTCTCTGGACAACGGGAGCAAATGGAAGCTACATAGATCTGTATTTTAAGGCCATGGACAGTCAGTGTGTGAGTGGTCATAGACAAACACGGAAAATGGTGGGATGAGCCCGTTTGTTGGTGTTAGTAGTTGACCTACTATGCTTCTCTCTCTCTCTATCTATCTATCTATATATATACTTTGAAACAGTTGTTTCTTCTCAATATTTAGCCTTACTATTCAAAAAAAAAAAAAAACTTGCATGTTTAGCCATACCATTTATCTTCTATACATATAGTTGCAGTTTAAAGCAGTCCACCTCGATCCTTGAGTACACTCTGGATGGTGGATGGACTTGGAAGTGTTGTTGTTAGTGACTTTTTTCCCTTTTTCCCCAAGATAGGATACAGCTTTTAAAAGGTTCTATAAAAGATTTTGGGAGATTAGACCTCAATTGATCTTGGTTGTTGAATGATACAGAAGATCTGAGAATGTAGGAGTTCCAAGATAGAGAATGCTTATATCTTATCAAGTATAGCCCACATAAACTTGTCCAAATGTATTAGTGTTTTAAAGTCGTTGAATTTATGCCAAGAAGATAGGAAATTTGATGGGTAGTTTTTAATTTGGTTTGTGTTGGGTATGGGTCCAAACTCCTCATTCCACATTTATTTTGGATCAGTTCAAGTTGGGTCAAATTGAAATTTTGGGTTGGGTCTTCATTTGAGGTTTGAAATTGCCACCCCTGATTTATTTATTTATACTTGTAATTACTAAGTTGCATGGGTATGGGTGTGAGTGCTAGATTCTGAGATAGGTGCAACGTATCGTAGTTGGGTTCACAACACAAAATTTAAATAAAATCAAATCTAATTTTTAAAAAATAAAAAAGTTGCAATAATAACACAAATAGGAAATAATGTACTAGTTTTACTCTAAACAAATAAGTGCCAAACATATCTATATTTCAATTAGGTTTTAAGAGGAGAAAGGTGTTATAATATTTTTGTTATTTTGGAAACAATGTTAAAAGAAACTGGAAGAATTCATGAATGGGGTGCAAGTGTCCTAGAGTTTCTAACGAGGGTGTGTTACACATTTTGAAGAGCCCATGCAACATAGGTAATTTCTCATCACATTTTTTGAATGTGCAAACAAAAACTAAAAACATCATTTCATAGGAAAATGTTTCTTACTGCAATTTCCTATGAAATGTCCCTTTTCTTTTGTCATGGAAAAATAAATAACAACTCTAACGAGAAAGAGTCACTAAGAGGAAAGAAGCTACAACGAGTCCATATCTTAACCTTTATTTGCAAAATCACTCTCAGGTCATCTTGGTTTACTAGAAGTTAGAACTAGTGTCAATTTATAAAGCTCCCATCCATTTCTGCCCTAGAGCTTCTCCCATAAGGTTAGCATGTTCCTTTAAATTTTGAATTACCTTTATCCATTTTAAAAATTACTAATTCCATTTTGAAAGGTAAATAAAGCTAAAAAAATGTGATTTCATTTACATATATAGAAATGATAGTTTCATGCTAAGCGGGTCTAAAACTGAGAATAATTAATTGAAATTTTGAATCACTCAAATTTTTTTTTTCTTAGATTGGAACTTGGAATATCCCAACCCTGAACTAATTACATGTTGTACTTTGACATTAAGCCCAACATTGAGTCAATCTATGTTCCACTTGTTCTAAATTGAGTTGCTCGTTTTTGTTTTTGAAATATTAGTGTGGTGTTTGGATGCGGCATTGAGCAGAAAATTGCACACCCGATTAACATTAGGTTTGATCTCTGGAGTAGGGCATTCAGTGGTGAAGTTGGGAATGGATGCAGAAGCAGCACGCAATGCACGCGAATCACTGGAGTTGGTGTTTCAGATGGCGAACATACTGGAGACAGGCCTCGATCGCCATACACTGTCCATCCTCATCGCTCTCTGCGACTGTGGCATCAATCCTGAAGCCCTTGCTGCCCTTGTCATGGAACTCCGCAAGGACTCACCCTCTCAACAACCTTCTTCCCATCCTCACAGCCAATCTCATTTCTGAATCCCCCTTTCCCTCTCTGTGGGTGTGTATAGTTTTTTTTGTTGCCCCCATTGCTTCTCTTTTTCTTTATTGATGATTGCATGAATGTTATGTGTTTGATGTGCCCTGAATTACAATTTCTTTTGAACATTGTTTTGGTGGAGAATCATTTATCACATCAACCCCTGTTGCCAAGTACTGATTTGGTAAATTGAACTCTTCAGATTCCATTTTGCCTTTGTTATTTTAATTTCAAACTGAATGTGGTTTGGGATTCATCTTGATGCCATTATTCAGTAGAGAATTCCAAAGAATTTATGTTGGGTATTTGTATAATTCCTGAAATAGCATTTTTTGTGTTGGTAGACATCATCATCCTCGTCTAAATCATTTATCTCATCAATCTGTAAAAACTTTTATTTTTTAAATTAAAATAAAGACTTTTAAATTTAGCCATCATATTTTATTTCAAATTGGAGGAACATTTTTTTAAAAGATTTATGTTCAAGTGCATCAAAATTTATATTTTAATCAATGTGGTTAATGGTTTCCAAGATATGTTTTATGAAATTATTATTAGAAGAAAAAAAAAATCTAATAACACAAAATGAAACCTCACTAATAAGCCTTTTTATCTTATCTTATATTTTTAATTTTTAACATATTATAGTGTAATGTTATGGGTTAATCTGATTTGTATTGTTCATCAAATCAAAGTTTTAAACTGTTTAATAAGTATTTCAGATTCTAAAACATTAATGATACTCCCACCCTGAGCAAGCTTTCATGTCAAGCCTCAAGTGAAGTCCTGATGCACTTTATGTTCAAATAACTTTGCCATTAATGCATTAATAGTTTAACATTAATATTATTAATAACAATTCTAACATGGGTATTCTACTAAGTGTTGCATGGCACCACATGAAACACATGAATTTTGGGCCGGTTTTGAGCAACGGGCTTGAGCAAGTATAAGTTTGAGCCCAGCTCAATTTTCAATCGGGTTTAATTTGTATGCGTAAGCTTGAACCAGGGGTAGAAAGTTCGGCTGAATTGAGATTTCGGCCAAATTTTCGTATCGGCTAAGATATCGGTTGAGTTTTTTCTCTCTCAATTTTTTTTTTTTTTTTTTGAAAATCTTGTTGGCTTTTCTTTTTTCTTTTTTGAAAAAAATCATTTTAAAAAATAAAAATACTATTTTAAAAAAATATAAAATATAAATATCAGCCGAGATATCAACTGGGCCCACAACCGATATTTGTTTTTTTTATAAAAAAAAATTGGCTGAATTTTATACCCCTGGCTTGAGCCCATTTTAAATGAGGCCGAAAGCCCTCGTTTATCCACGGGAAACTCTTGGGCTTCAAAGCTTTCGAGCCAAATTCTCATCCCTCAGCTATACCCATTTTAAATGAGGCCGAAAGCCCTCGTTTATATTGGATCAGAATGCATCAACAGGGTTATCATGAATAAATTAGAAATAGTGAGAGTTGCTATAATTTAAATGAAATATTAAAAGTGTTTGTAGAATAGATCAAAGGCATCAAACCACATACATTAATTGTTCAAATCCATAAATTGGATGATTGAGTTTGCAAACCCTGGTTCTTGCCTGGTAATTTCAGTTGAAAATGTCAGTGAACCTAGTGTCAAGTCCTGCCTCTTTACTTGCCAAGTCAAAAATCAAGCCCAAGATCAAAGTCATGGCCCAAAAAAATGTGGTTCAAGCATTGCCAGCAATTTTAATCTGAAAGTAAGATACCTGGATGTTTGTATTTTAAATGCAGCCCTTGTATTTTAATTTGTTTCTAAGCCCAACTTACTCACCTTGAGAAAATAAATTTTATGATTTCGAGTGATGGAACATGAAATCTCTCTCTCTCTCTATCTATCTATCTATCTATATATATATATATTAAGTTTAATTGTTTGGACTTTTATACCATGAGTTGATTAGAAATGAAATATTAACTTGAAAATTTAATTAATGTAATAGATGTAATTGTAGCTCTAATGATGATTTGTATGATAAAAAGTAGTTCTTACTTAAATTCTAAGTCTTATAAAAATCTGTGTACAATAAATGATGAATAATTATCACTTAATGTCATATCTAATATTACTAATTAGATTAGACTATATTGAGTAAGGGTTCAAAAACTTGAAGGCCCATATAGGCCCTTACTTATTTTTAAGACCTTACATGGCCCAATCTGAGCATGAATTTTAGACAGGGAAGTTATGATAACATCCTTCCACCAAAATTAAAAAGGAAGAAAAAATGTCTTTCAATGGTTTTCTTTAAAAAAAAAAAAAATAGATAAAATAAAAGGGAAACTACTTCCCGCTTTTGACAAATGAATTGGACAAGAATTTTTTCTTTGAATTATTTTGGATATAAGAATGAATTTTGTTAAAATAGTGATATGTGGTAATTCTATAAAAGAATTTTAGATTTACAATATTTTATAGTGTAAAGTGTTTAATTAAAAAAGAAAAAGAAAAGATAAATAGACAAAGTTGAGGTAATAAAGACGTATATGCAACATTTGATTAGTGATTTAATTCTAAAGATAGAAATAAGGTAGATGATTATACTAAGGACAATTTAAAAGTGACATTAATTTGCAGCCTCCCGCTTCCTAAGATGGGAGACAACCAGTTGAGCTACACCCATGTGTGTAAACCCAAGGAATACTTTGGTTTACATGCAAATTTAATATTCTAGCATTTGCATAGCATGTGTAATGAGAGAATGATATCTTAATTTTTGAGTGGCAATGAAATCTTGACCATTAGATAATAAGTATCGGGTTGTATCTCAGAAATATATGTGATATTAAATATTAGTTTAAACAATTGGATATGGCTCATAATGAGTGGTTATAGCCTAATAGATTAATTGAAAAAAAAATCTTTTAAAAAAATGTGCTCTTCAAAATTTGATGAGTTTAAATTATTTTTAATCTTTAAACTTTGCAGTATTCAAAAGCATGACTTAATCTATCTCAATCAAGATGATTTTTTATAGATGTCATACTTGAACAAAGACTTTTCTAGTAAACCCATTACCACCTCATTTGATTAGTTCGAAACCTAAATGTGAAAAGCAATATTTCAATGTGAAAAACACTGTAACAATCATGAAAAATTAAACCAATGTGAAAAGTCTCTAATTGCAAATAACACATGATGCCACTGTCTCATTCATGGAAATTGCTAGCTCAGTGGAATGGTCTCAAACTTTTCTCACTTGTCCAATTCACGTTTAAGTATCAAAGGAAATACAATACTTCCTTTTGTGGTCTCATTACAGAGAATATCTAAAGATTAAGGAATCATATAAAGATCAAAATGTTGATTCAGAGTGAAGGAAATTAATTGATAGTAAAAATCACTTAGTTTATTAATTTAGAAAGTCAAGTCATATTGCATTGAAATTTTAAGAAAAATAAGATGAAGTGATACATGGCTTCCCTTACATTCAAGTATTGCCAGCAATTTTAATTTGAGAGTAAGATGTCTAGATGTTTGTATTTTAAATGCAGCCCTTGTATTTTAACTTGTGTCTTGGTAAATTCTGGAAATTAAAATTTTGATTAGGATGACATATGTTGCATGAGTATCTTTACCGGTCAAATCTCACTTTAAATTGATTAAGCTACCCATGATTTTGTGTCTCTAAATCAATATTATTATTCAAATTAGATAAACTTTACTTAATAATGAGTTTCAAGTAGACATAGTAGAAAAATGGAAAGAGTATAGAATGTAAAAAAATGATAGATAACCCAAAGGGATTTGAGTGATTGTTAAGAATTCACTTTAAGAAGCAGAACTTTTAAGTTTGATTCTCACTCTAATCCAAAGGGTCACCCCTATAAAGTTAGTGATTATATGTGGGTAGAGAATCTTTCACATTTCCCAAGGATTATTCAGGTGCTCAGAGAAACCTATATAGCTGGTCAAAAAAAAATAATGAATAGATAGATAGTGAGAGACAGAGAGAGGATACAAGTAATCCTATTTGACATCAATAAAAAATACTTACATAAAACATACTCCTAAATACAAAACACAAAATTCAATAGGAAACATAAATGCAAAACATCAATACAAATACTTTTTTACATAACAAGCTTCTAATTAGATGACACACAATTCCTAAGAGGAACCTTTGGATGTTACTCTTTGGAATCAATAGTGACTAAGATAAGATGGACCTTCAGCTGACAATAAGGTCTTATTGTGCTCTCCTACTGCTTTATCAACTCCAAGATACAAGTTTCTCACTCCATGAATTTCTTTTACCACATTCTTCATTTCCATTCGCTCTTTTGGTGGTTCAACAGAACAAGATATACCTATTTTCATAATTGAAACTAGGCATTCTTGCCTTCTGCTTCTTACGTTGCTATTATTCCCGTTGACACCATTACTTTCGTCTTCTTCCAAGAGCAACCTTTCATCTATAATCTCGATCTTTTGTTCAGCCACCATCATCTTAGAAAACTCATGAAGGCTTATATTCTCCTCAAACATATCATCAGTAGGTCTCTTTCCAGTGAACATCTCTAATAAAAGGATCCCATAACTATAGACATCACCGTATATAGATATATCACCTCTTATGCCATACTCTGCCATTCATAAACCACTTTGTTTAGTAGAGTAAGGAGTAAAATTTCATAGACATCGACTCACACCCTATCCATGTTTTGAGCCTTAAGGCCTTAACAAACCATACTTGTTATTTATAATATTTATAGAACTAAGCTGATATAAACCAAGGAGAACTTACCTCAAAATATGGAATTATGGACAAACAATATTGTTAGCACTCAATGCTTTATAAGGTTATGTGAATGCCTGAATGGTGAAATATTTTTTATCTGAATGTCGAACTTGACAACATGAAAATGGGGAAAAACACTATGAAATTTAATTGAACATATAAAACATTTAGTAAATATGCTCTTTGGTTGTTCATTGCAACATAGATCTAATCTTCATAAATGCATTCTACCATTCAGTTCATAAAACAATCTAGTGTACGTTGTACATTAAGTTATTTATTTTATTTGGAATTTACAGATCCCAAATCATATATAAAACTTTAAAATCACACCAGGTAAGGTAACAAGCATATGTTATCTAAGCTAATGTTAACAAAAACTATATTTTTTACATTTAAAATTCAATGAATTAATAGATTATGTCATATCAGAACTATAATTTTATAATCGCAAAGCATTAAAGTTTAAAAAAATGAGGTAAAAAGTGATTGTCAACCATTCAATGAAAATGCAAAGAAATTACTTTAAAATACTAAGTTTATAAAAATATATTATATAGTAGAAGTTAGGGCAAAGTCTTATTTAGATCCTCTATATACAGGAATTAGATAAAAGACTAGAGAAGCGAAGAAATGGATGTTAGAAGAAAATTAATTACCTGGAGCAATGAACCCAATAGAGCCCTTCACCAAGAGTGAACTAGATTGAGCCTGTGAGTATTTAGTTTCATCTTTGAAAGAATCCTTGCCAAGCCAAAGTCACCCACATGTGCAACCATGTCGTCATCAAGAAGAATGTTGCTTGGTTTCAGATCGCAGTGAACCATTGGTGTTTGCCAGTGGTGATGAAGATATTCGAGAGCACAAGCCACATCCATTGCTATACTTAGCCTTTGAATGAAATTCAAATTTCTTGACTCATGTCCATCATTTTCATCTGGGTGTAGCCAACTGCCTAAATTCCCATTAGGCATGAACTCGAAAATTAATGCCTTAAAATCGTCACCTTTAAAATCAATGCTTGAGCAAACAGTTAAGACCTTGACGATATTCCGATGTTGAATGCTCTTCAAAGCTCTACATTCGGCTATGAAACTCTTAGAAGCTCTCTGTAGCTGCAATTTCAAAACTTTAACGGCAACTGTTGTGTGAATACGATCTAAAATTCCTTTGTATACAAAACCAAAACTTCCCACACCAATCAAGTTAGCAGGTGAGAACCCATTAGTTGCATTGAGAAGCTCTGCATAAGTAACCTCTAGAAATTGATCTTTAATGAAGTTCGCACTCTCGGGTTCTTTCCTCGATCTCTTCTTACAATAACGAGTAGTTATGAAACATGAAAATAAGACTAAACCGAGTGTTACTGCAACAACAATAGGCATTATTACTCTTAGAGAAGAAGCCCTTCCACGATCATTGGAAACTAGCTTTGGACATCTGGGCAGCTGTAGCTTTAGGATTCCCCGACAAAGCTTTTTGTTCCCCTCGATTGAAAATGCACTTGCATTCTTAAAAATTCCGAGAGTTGGCACTTCACCCTCAAGACCATTGAAAGATAAATTTAAATATTTTAGAACCGCTAGTTGGTCTAAATATTTTGGAATATGCCCAGATAAGTTATTTCTTGAAAGGTCAAGTTCCACAATAACCTTTAGAGTACTTAGAGAAGGGGGAATGCTTCCTTGAAAGAAATTACTGTGCATGTAAAGGTATTCCATTTTGATACAACTTCCAAGAGTGCTTGGAATTTCACCTGAGAATTTATTGTCTGAGATGACTAATTTCTCAAGATTTTGCAACTGACCAACTTCCATCGGCAATGAACCAGTCAAAGAGTTCTCATGGAAGTCAAGCTCTCTCAACGTTGGAAATTTGAAAATTACTTTCGGTATGGTACCATTGAGTTTATTAAAAGAAAAGTCCAATCGTTGAAGTTGCTTGCAGTTTCCAAGACTTGCAGGAATTCCTCCCTGTAGATTATTAATAGATAGATCCAGATAAATCAGTTGAGTAAGATTTCCAAGGGAGTCCGGAATTCGCCCTGAAAGTCTGTTTTGTTCTACATCAATGTGTCCCAACTTTTGAAGTTTCCCCAATTGAACAGGAATAGTGCCTGTAAGATGGTTACCTGCGATGGCTAGCCAATTTAAGCTAACGAGGTTCTCAATTCCCTCTGGCATTGTTCCTGATATTTGATTTGCTACCAAGAAAAGATATATCATTTGGGTTGAGAGATTAGCAATTGAGTTGGGCAATATACCTCCGAATCCATTGTTGTCTGCCTCGAGAATTTCCAAATCACTGCAATTAGTTAAAGAAGTCAAGAAATTCAAGTCGCCTGCTTTCCCCACACCTAGTTCATTGCTACCCACAGCAAGCAGTTGGAGGCTATGCAACCTTCCGAAATTCATTGGAACGGACCCGCTGAAGTTGTTTAGAGTGAACTCGAGTGTTTTTATCCTTGAAGCATTGCCTAATGAAACTGGTATGGGTCCTGTGAATCGGTTATTTCTTACGTGAAACTGTTTAAGATTTGGAAAAATAAGGCCTAGCTCCGGCGGAAGTCTCCCGTGGAAATGGTTACCCCCCAAATCAAGGGCAACCATCAATGAGAGATTGTAAATAGAGCTAGGAACCATACCCGAAAGACTATTTTCAGCCATGGCTAGTAGGTACAAGTTGCCTAATTGGCCTAGATTGCTTGGAATGCTTCCCTCCAAGTTGTTATATGATAGATAGAGAAAGGTGAGAGATGAAAGGTTTCCAAGTGATGCAGGGATGTAGCCAGTGAAATTGTTGTCGCCAACATCCAACCTATCCAGCTTCGACAAAGACCCAAAGCCAGATGGAATTCTTCCAGTAAGCTTAGTCCTGCGCAAGCCAACAACTCTAAGCTCCAAAAAGTGAGTGAGATTGTTGGGGATCTCTCCATCGAAAGAGTTGTAGCTAAGGTTGAGATATGGGACCCTGAACAGACGATCAATTTCACCGGGAATATGGCCTTGAAAGTTGTTGTCTGAGAGGTGTAGTTCTCTGAGGAAGGAGAGATTTCCAACTTGGGGAGATAAGGTGCCTACCAAGCTTTGTCCCAACAGGTTCAATGATACGACCCTTTGGGGATGCCGTTTACTGCAAATGACTCCACTCCACTTGCAGAAATGGAGGGAATTATTCCAAGAACTAAAGACACCATTAGGATCACTGGATATCCCATCTTTGATAGCAAGCAAAGAGAGCCTATCCGTCTCGTTTCTTTGGAGGGCAAAGCAAAACAAGTTCATGCAGAGAATGAAGAATGCATGAAAGAGAAAAGACTGAGATACTCTTATTAGCCTCGACTCTGAGAGTTCCATTTTTTTGTTTGTTGTTTTGAGCTTTGGCATTATAAAACATGAGCAACTTCACTTGTATTTATAGGACACTTCTGTAATCATATTATATTAATAATAGCTTCATTATTTCTCATAAAGGAGACTTGCAACTTGCCTCGAATGTGAGTACAACTTGTGGACCAGTCATGTGACACATGGGCAACTTTAGTGACTTTAATAGTTGCATCCATTGTTTTTCACTGACTTGACTATACTTCACAGTAAATTTTCAGTTTTTAACACTGCACTCGCTAAATCCAATATTACAAAATTGACTTACGATAATTTGTCTTTTTTTAGAGTTTTAAACTTTGGTTTACATGCAAATTTCATATGCTAGCATTTGCATAGCATGTGTAATGAGAGATTGATATCTTAATTTTTGAGTGGCAATGAAATCTTGACCGTTAGATAATAAGTATTGGGTTGTATCTCAGAAATATATGTGATATTAAATATTACTTTAAATAATTGGATATGGCTCATAATGAGCGGTTATAGCCTAATAGATTAATTCAAAAAAAAATCTTTTAAAAATGTGCTCTTCAAAATTTGATGAGTTTAAATTATTTTTAATCTTTAAACTTTCCAGTATTCAAAAGCATGACTTAATCTATATCAATTAAGATGATTTTTTATAGATGTCATACTTGAACAAAGATTTTTCTAGTAAACCCATTACCACCTCATTTGATTAGTTCGAAGCATAAATGTAAAAAGCAATATTTTAATGTGAAAAACACTCTAACAATTGATGAGTACAAAATAAATACATATTTTATTCCTAAATTTATTATTGTTAGTATCTCATTTTATTTAATTTTATCTAATTAGTATAATTTTGTGTTTTGCAGGTTTAAAAGTGAGGATGACAGAAAAAATGCTTAAATATAAAGTCTGGGCCCATTATGAGTTATTTTGGACCTCAAGCCCAATTATTGAGCCTATTAAGAAAAGCCCATGAAGAAATCCACATGTGTGAATAATATTTTCATCATCTAAAGAAGAAATTCGAAATTTATAAGCTAATATAAGAGGATTTTCGAATTTGGCAAGTGGATTAAGGAAAGAGAGAAAATAAGGAAGGGAGAAAAATAAGGAAGGTTTGATACATATTCAGTATTTTGGTCATAAATTTCCACTCCGATGTCTGATTGCTTTGATTCTTTTTGCGTTGGAAAGAAGACTTCAAGAGCTACAACTTTGTAGTTTACAACTTTTCCTTATTCGGAAGTTAAAAGGGTCAAAACTGAGCTGCAAGATAGTGCATGTGTAAAAAACGGGATTCTACACCCACTTTCCTTATACAAATTTAGTTCATTGCCTCTTTTAAGTCATTCTATATTTAGCACAAATCAAATCCGCCCTCCATGTGTCCCTTGCTTTATTTAAATCTTTGAATCCAATCCATTCATTCCACCTCCTTTCATCTATAAATACTAGCCATCTCCCATTGAGAAAACTGAACTTGGGCATTGAAGAAAAGGAGAGGAGAGGAAGAAGAGAAGGAGAAAGACTGTGGCATTTTCAATCCACATTGGGTTCTAAGGTTGGTGGATTTTGATTTCCATTGTATTTTTCTTATGTCTTTATTCCAAAATTTCATTGATTTGTAATTTTTAATTCCATGTTTTAATTAATAAAAGAAGGTGAGATTATTAGAATTATGGTTTTCCAAATTTTGATTTTTATTATGATGGTTTGAATCATTTTAGTTCTTGACTCCTTCCTTGGTAGTTAATTTGGACATATGAAATAGTTAGATCTTTGATTAACATTACTATTCTAGGTCTAAGGTTCTTTGGGACATGAAATATTTAGATCGGAGAATTGCATGATTAATCTAGATCTAAGGTTCAGATTAATTAGGGAACTAATTTGATGAAAGACTTGAATAAGATTGAAATTTTACGTGAGCTCCATGTTCTAGGCCGTTATTTTATTATTAAAATTTGGATGATAATGCCTCCTTGATTCTTTGATCCAGTTCCATTGTAAATATGTATATAGGTAATTTAGATGTTATTTATGTTTTCTTTTGTTTATAAATACAAATTCTTGAAAATTGTGGAACTAGGTTGGAAATAATTTAATTGCATCTTAATTCTGTATTTTAAATTAGATTGAGATTGTTTATATTTTTATATTAATGCCACCATTTTAATTAAAATTAGTTAAATTGTTAGATTCTATGTTTAAATCTAGAATGTTTCTAAATTACGATTAAAACTCATAGATTAGATAAATTATTCTATATTTATGATTTATCTTCATATTTTCCAAAGTTCTTAAAATACATAATTGAATGGTGTATTTTCATGGATATATTTTCCTAAATTCCGATGGGTTCGACCTCGCACTTAATCGCTATACTATCTAAATGGTTCGTGCGCTTGCGAGTTATAAATTTAAAATTTGCACAACAAGTTTTTGGCGCCGTTGCCGGGGAACTTAAAACAAATCGCCATTGAATTATTTATTTTTGGAAATAATGTTAATTTTAGAAATATCTATTTTTGGCAACTCTTTAAAATTAGAAATTTCTATTCTTCTTAGAAATTCTAATTTTAGAAGGTTACCTTATTTAGAAATTCTAAAAATAATCAGGAGATTATCTAAATTTGGAATCACAGCTAAATTTAGAAATTTTTTATTTTTGGATATTTCTATTTTTAGAAATTTTCAAAAATATCTACTTTCTATTTTTAATATTTTCTAATCTTAGAATTTTAATCTAATTTAGTCATATTCTATTTTTATTAAAGTAGACCTAAATTTGGAAAGTTCCAGCTAAAAAATTTCAAAAAGAAAGGGAAAAAAAATTTGATCAACTTTGAACTTATTTGAAAATCTGATTTAGATTAATTTGGTGGATATTAATTTAGAAATTTTTATGGTCTTAATTTAATTTAGAGTTCATAATTAGGTTCCAATCATTTAATTTCCTCCACTAGTTATAACATTAGGAAATTGCATTTAGATTAGGTTTCATGCATTTTTTTATGAGATTCAGAATCTTCACCAAAGTTTGTGGTGTTATATTTTGCAGGATTTTAATCGTGCGCTCCAAAATTTTTGCGGAAGTAAACACTACAAGCTAAGGTAAGTGCCTAAATCTCTTTTCTTTAAATATTTAATTTTTTCATACATTCATATAGATTTTCTTAGGTTGTCTTGCATTTATTTTGCATAAAAAAAAATTTAAAAAAGGTAATTACATATTTAATTTACTCATGCATATTAAGGTATTAATTTCATGCATTAGCTTAGTTATTTGATTATTGTTTGCATGTTTGCTTTGAGTATTTCATTGTTAGATTATGATGCATTAAAAAAAAAAAAAAACTTTTGTGAGTATTTGATAAGTAGATTAGGATTTGATTGTTCGTGTTTGAGTCTGTCAGTGTCCGTGTGTCCATTTTGTCCAGTCTGTTTAGATTAGGTTTTTGCATTTTGTGTTGTCTCTGAGTCTATGTTGAGTTTATCTGTGCGTCAGTATGTGTTTGTGTTGATGTTGGACTAGTTTAGGTTTTTACTTTTGTTGAGTCAGTTTTTTTGTTTTTATATCAGTATAGAGTCTTTGTTGTTTGTGTTTTGTTATCTGTTTGTTTTTGTAGGTTTTGAATAAAGAGTGCCCACTCAGGTATTTTTCTGAATTTTTAGTTGTTCGTTTCTGATATTTTCTTCTAATTTGCAACTGATCACTGTAGATTAGAGAACATTGAGGACAATGTTCAATTTAAGTTTGGGGTATTGAGGGTTTACAGTGTGTCTATTTTCAGTTTTGTGTCCGTTTTAGAGTCAATTTGAAAAAAAAAAAATCAGTTTTAAAAATTACTCTTATGTTTTGTTTTTGAGTAAAAAAAAAAAATTTTTTTAAAAAAAAATTGATTTTTAGCATTAATATGTGGATTAAAATTTTTATATTATGCTTTTCCATTTGAATTTTGTGAAATTTATGCTTGGAAATTTTTACACAGCCATATTAATGTTAACTGGAGAAAGAAAAATATTCATGAGTGAAGTAATCACCGGAAGAATACCAGTGGAGACTTGTGACCCAGTGAGCTTTTGAGCCATTCGATTTATCTGAGTGTTATAAGTAAATCTTTATTTTCTTTGATGTGCGCATAATCATTATTGTTGTTAGATCTCATTATTCTTTGTTTTGGTCAAATTACTGAGAATGACATCAAAATTGGATTATTACACCAGATATTTTTCTGAATTTATTTGAAGCTAATGAAATAGTCATATGAAACTTAGGAAGTGATATAGGCCATTTTTTTGAATCGTTTGAGCCTTTGAAGCCAACCTATTTTCGTCATATGTTATCATGTTAGTTCCCACTTTTGAGCCTTGAATATAAATTTAGCATATTTTTATTGATTAACCATGTTATCCATACCCAACTCCGGTTGTGGAGTTTGAGCCTACATTGAAAAATCTATGACCTATTTTAGGGCCCGGAAAAGGTTAGAGATGATTGTTATTGGGATAGTATTCTGAGAAAACTATGGCACTTGAAAGAAAAAAATGATGATGAGAGATGCAAAAGAAAGAAGAAAATCATCAATGAAAAAAAAAGAAAAAAAAGGAAATGAAAAAAAAAAAGGAGAACATCCGTACATGAAAAGAAGGATGTGAAAAAAAAAAAGACAGACAAAAATGTTGTGAAAGTGATAAAAAAATCGAGGAAAAAGAATCCCATTATAAAATTTCGAAGACCTCTAACTTTTTTTTATTCAAAATATTTATATTAGAGTCTTGTTATCCTTCTTTGATATGACCCGGTCCTAAGCCACGTTTCGTCCTACAGTAAGTCCTATTGATTCTCAGTTAATATGGCATTTAAGTGGAGAATAGATGAAGAAGAATAATGGTGTTTGATTCAACGTTCTCAGGAAAATGGCATCCTTTCATGAGATCTATATTATTCTTTGTTATTAATCGTTCTTTGATGATAAATATGTAAGATATTTGTATTTGAGAAATTATTCCGCTCACATATACTATTGAGAGAAAATTCATCCAATCTCTGAGCGAAAATCTTTCTGAGAGATATACCATTGTGAGATTTGGAGTCGAAGCGCATTTTCAGCCGGTGGTTGCAAAACTTGTGTGTATTTTGAAAAAGAAGGCTAAGTTAATGTTGGCTATATCACACACTACACTCCGAGTATAAATTTTGTGAAATAATTTTGGAGTTGTATGATTTTTAAATTTTGATTTATATATTTTTGCTGAAATTTGATGTTTGTGGGTATCATCACTGAAAGCCCTCACGAGACTATAACTCGTCCACTAGTGGTGAGCTAGGGGTTTAAAGGCTTGTTGCATGCGCTAAATGCAATCGAAAGTGCCAGCGAAAGTGGTGTAGTTTAGGATTTTTGTTTTTGTTTTTAGAGTTTTTTAGTTTTTGTTTTGCTCGAGGACTAGCAAAATGTAAGTTTGGGGGTATTTGATGAGTACAAATAATACATATTTTATTCCTAAATTTATTATTGTTAGTATCTCATTTTATTTAATTTTATCTAATTAGTATAATTTTTGTGTTTTTTTTTTTTTTTTTTTAAAAATGCTTAAATATAAAGTCTGGGCCCATTATGAGTTATTTTGGACCTCAAGCCCAATTATTGAGCCTATTAAGAAAAGCCCATGAAGAAATCCACATGTGTGAATAATATTTTCATCATCTAAAGAAGAAATTCGAAATTTACAAGCTAATATAAGAGGATTTTCGAATTTGGCAAGTGGATTAAGGAAAGAGAGAAAATAAGGAAGGGAGAAAAATAAGGAAGGTTTGATACATGTTCAGTATTTTGGTCATAAATTTCCACTCCGATATCTGATTGCTTTGATTCTTTTTGCGTTGGAAAGAAGACTTCAAGAGCTACAACTTTGTAGTTTACAACTTTTCCTGATTCGGAAGTTAAAAGGGTCAAAACTGAGCTGCAAGATAGTGCATGTGTAAAAAACGGGATTCTACACCCACTTTCCTTATACAAATTTAGCTCATTGCCTCTTTTAAGTCATTCTATATTTAGCACAAATCAAATCCGCCCTCCATGTGTCCCTTGCTTTATTTAAATCTTTGAATCCAATCCATTCATTCCACCTCCTTTCATCTATAAATACTAGCCATCTCCCATTGAGAAAACTGAACTTGGGCATTGAAGAAAATGAGAGGAGAGGAAGAAGAGAAGGAGAAAGACTGTGGCATTTTCAATCCACATTGGGTTCTAAGGTTGGTGGATTTTGATTTCCATTGTATTTTTCTATGTCTTTATTCCAAAATTTCATTGATTTGTAATTTTTAATTCCATGTTTTAATTCATAAAAGAAGGTGAGATTATTAGAATTATGGTTTTCCAAATTTTGATTTTTATTATGATGGTTTGAATCATTTTAGTTCTTGACTCCTTCCTTGGTAGTTAATTTGGACATATGAAATAGTTAGATCTTTGATTAACATTACTATTCTAGGTCTAAGGTTCTTTGGGACATGAAATATTTAGATCGGAGAATTGCATGATTAATCTAGATCTAAGGTTCAGATTAATTAGGGAACTAATTTGATGAAAGACTTGAATAAGATTGAAATTTTACGTGAGCTCCATGTTCTAGGCCGTTATTTTATTATTAAAATTTGGATGATAATGCCTCCTTGATTCTTTGATCCAGTTCTATTGTAAATATGTATATAGGTAATTTAGATGTTATTTATGTTTTCTTTTGTTTATAAATACAAATTCTTGAAAATTGTGGAACTAGGTTGGAAATAATTTAATTGCATCTTAATTCTGTATTTTAAATTAGATTGAGATTGTTTATATTTTTATATTAATGCCACCATTTTAATTAAAATTAGTTAAATTGTTAGATTCTATGTTTAAATCTAGAATGTTTCTAAATTACGATTAAAACTCATAGATTAGATAAATTATTCTATATTTATGATTTATCTCCATATTTTCCAAAGTTCTTAAAATACATAATTGAATGGTGTATTTTCATGGATATATTTTCCTAAGTTCCGATGGGTTCGACCTCGCACTTAATCGCTATACTATCTAAATGGTTCGTGCGCTTGCGAGTTATAAATTTAAAATTTGCACAACAACAATCATGAAAGAATTAAACCAATATGAAAAGGCTCTAATTGCAAATAACACATGATGCCACTGTCTCATTCATGAAAATTGGTAGCTCAGTGGAATGGTCTCAAACTTTTCTCACTTGTCCAATTCACGTTTAAGTATCAAAGGAAATACAATACTTCCTTTTGTGGTCTCATTACAAAGAATATCTAAAGATAAAGGAATCATATCGAGATCAAAATGTTGATTCAGAGTGAAGGAAATTAATTGATAGTAAAAATCAATTTTTCTTATTAATTTAGAAAGTGGAGTCATATTGCATTGAAATTTAAGAAAAATAAGATGTAATGATGATTCAAAGTGAAGGAACATGACTTCTCTTACATTCAATTTTCTTTTCTTTTTTTCCTTTTTATATTAGACCAAAATGAGCCAACAACGTTATGATGAATAAATTAGACCAAAATGAGCCAACAACGTTATGATGAATAAATTAGAAATATCAGAGTTGCTATAATTTAAATGAAATATTAAAAGTGTTTGCATAATACATCAAATTAAGTATTTAAAAAACAATAATGATCGATATATCAGCTGTTACATTTCTCTCTCTTATGTTTTTAAAAATTAAAACGACCAATATCAGCTGATATCGCTGATATGTAAATGTATTAAAAACCGATACATATCGGTCGATATTTAAATCCCTATATCAAACCACATACATTAATTGTTTAAATCCATGGATTTGAGTTTGCGAACCCTGGTGCTTGCCTGATAACCTCAGTTGAAAATGTCATTGAACCTAGTATCTAAGTCAAATATCATGCTGAAGCTCAAAGTCATGGCCCAAAAAATGTGGTTCAAGCCTTGCCAGCAATTTTAATTTGAAAGTAAGATGTCTGGATGTTTGTATTTTAAATGCAGCCCTTGTATTTTAATTTGTTTCTAAGCTCAACTTATTCAACATAATGAGCCTTATCTTTGACTTATAATTCATATTTACTAAGTGTGTATGTGTGAGAGAGAGAGCACGCCCTTAACGTAGTTTAACGACTAAATATTAAATAGTTTAAATAATTTAATAGATTTTATTTTTAAAAATTGAATAAATTTTACGATAGTCGAGTGATTATATATATTTTTTTTATCATAAAGTGAATTTTACTCTTTAATATTAAATATTTCAGACCATACATATATTAAACCTGCCCTCGGTTAACAGCTGGATCAAACCCCTAACCAGAGTCGACCAAAGTTTCCAATGGGCTTGTGGAGTTCTTGACCAAACGATCCAAGCTAAGGGAGCACCAGCCATGTAAATTTTTTCAGTTTTTTAAAAAGCCACTTAAGCTCGCTAACTTTGTTCCAATATTACAAAATTGACATAATAATGTCTTTTTTAAAAGATTTTAAATCACGGTTTACATGCAAATTTAATACCTTAGTATTTACATAGCAGTAGTCACCACACTTTTGATTCGGTGTACTTATATTAGACAATTGAATGCAATCTATAGTTGAACCCACGAATGGAGTGGTTATAGTTTTATGGATTAAATGGAAAATAATTTCCTTTAAAATTATCGTCTCCATTTAAGTCTTCCTCTCCGCCTCCATCTCTTCCTTCATCTCCGGCTGTTGACATCAAAAAACCAATATTTCAATGTGAAAAGGCTTTAAATTTCAAATAATTCTTAACGCCACCGTCTCAATCATGACAATTGCTAGCTCCAGCAGAATGGTCTCAAACTTGTCCAATTCACATTTAAGTATCAAAGGAAATACAATACTTCCTTTTGTGGTCTCATTAGAGAGAATATTTAAAGATCAAGGAACCATATAAAAATCAAAATGTTGATTCAGAGTGAAGGAAATTAATGGATAGTAATAATCACTTGGTTTATTATTTAGAAAGTCAAGTCATATAGCATGGAAATTTTAAGAAAAGCAAGATGAAAGGTTGATTCAAAGGAAATGAACATTACTTCCCTTCTAATCATTTTTCTTTTTCTTTTTTCTTCTTTTATATTGGACCAGAATGCTAATTTAAATGAAATAAATGTCATCGAAAATGTCTGGTAATTTCAGTTGAAAATGTCATTGAAAGTAAGTTTATGGTGTCAAATTTTGCCTCTTTACTTGCCCAGTCAAAAAGTCGTGGCCCAAAAAAATGTGGTTCAAGCCTTGCCAGCAATTTTAATCTGAAAGTAAGATGTCTGGATATTTGCATTTTAAATGCAGCCCTTGTATTTTAATTTGTTTCTATGCCCAACTTAAAAGAAAATTATTGTTAGCAAATGAATAAGGAGGAGTTCAAATTGTAATTTTTTCCTTAAAATATACACATGGAATGATTGTTGAATTCAAAAGACTTTGTGAAATGAAAAATGATTTCTAAATAAGCCCTCTCGTTTATACCTCTCCATTCTTTAAAAAAAAAATCCAAATAAGATAAGCACCAAAATTCATTCCATGTGAATTTCCATAAATGAGTTTAATTATGTCCAAGAGTATTTCTCTGCAAATACATAGAACTAAAGTCTGTTAAATGATGTAATTTTTTTATATATTAAAATATTTATAATCTCTTAATCATATTAAAAGTATAATAGCTTCATTGAGATACAACATAACATTTCTCATAAAAGAGAATTCATAATAGGCAACTTGCAATAAATTGAAAGGTTCACAAGGTGTCATAAATCGAAAGGTTCAGCCACGTAGTGATGGCCCACACGATGTGAGCACCAGCCAGCCATGTGCAACTTTATTGATCTCAGTCAAAAAAATTTAAAGGGTGTCATACTCTGAACAAAGACCATTCCAGTAAATCCATTATTGCCTTATTTGGTTAGTCTGATGCATAAGTGTACAGGATAACATATGGGTGATCATACTTAGGAATCTATTAGGTTTTACATGCCAACAAAAAGCCACGTCTAATTTTATTTTTTTCTTTTTACCCCCATATATTCTTAGTCCTCTTGAGTGAAGTTGAAAGTTTGTGAATCCTTTCAAGTAGAGTATTTTAGTTAGTTGAGAATTTTTTTAGTAAGACATTCTTCTATGTCTATTTTACTATCAATTTGATAATCATTAGTATTAGTTATATATAAAAGAATTTATTTGGCAAAGATAAGAAAATCAGTAAATTGCTTTCTTTCTTCTCTTTCTTTGTTGATAAATTACAGTGAACTATATAATGAAACGTTTAAGTAAACTCAAGATCAAAATTCATTGCTGCCGAGAGGAGAAGATAAAAAAAAAAAAAGGAATGCAAAGAAAATGCTTAAGGAGTGACCACATTGAAGCCTAGTTTCCAGTGTTCGTCTCAGTCTTTATCTAAGTCTCCACTTCATTTAAGTCTTCAGTCTCTCTCTCCAGCTAAGTCTTCGTGTGTGTCTCCTTTTCTACATTGATGGAAATGGAAGTTGAAAGAGAGAGGGATGAAGGGGAGCAGTGATGCCACAACCACTACAAGCTCAATTTTCTAAGATTAGGTAGTGCAGAGGTTAAGGTATGGCCCCAATCCTCACCATTTACTGACAAATTTATATAAACGAGGTAGGGTTCTCTAAGGTTAGGCAGGCTTTGGAGAAGTTTATTGAGGTTCAGCTTTTGAGTTCGAATGATGGGACAGTCAAAGTTGATAGATCCAAAGAAAATGCTAATCTTTTTTTCCCACAGTACTAAACTCTTGAAAAGTGTGTTTTATTTAAAAAAATATATCTAAAAATCAATAATAGCAAATATCAAATATAAAATTCATGTCCACTTATTTACTATAATTAATCATTTTATTTTTCATATAAAACATTAATTTTATAAAAACATTGAAAATTTATCAAAATTACACAAAATCCTTTAAATATATCAATTATATTAAGACATCTCCATTTAATTCCACACATTCAATACATTCCATCAAGTCTTTCAAAAAAAAATCTAAAATGAAAATTGTCTTAAAACAAATCATATAAAACTCAATTTCAATAAAAAATAAATTAAGCAAACCACAAAAGCGTTCTACAAACTCAATCTTCACTCAAATCCACGAACATTCATGATCATTTCATTGTTTATGTCAGTCAAGAAAACTCCAAAATTAAAATGATCTTAAAGCAAGAAATTTAAAATTAATAAAAATAACTCAAAATGAACAAATCTAAAAAAATAGAAATAGACAAATAGCTTTCAAACACCAAGAACTGACATCTAACCTTCTTGATATGCATTAAAAAAGAGTCTACAGCTAACTTTTAAAAAATAAAAATTTAAACCCAGCCTATATAGACAAACACATGCCCTGTACTATCTATTCTCTGAAGGTAAGTCATATAGACACTCAGGTTTTCTTTCTGTACACACCTGATTTCAAAAAAAATTGGATGAAATCACCATTTTGCCCTTCCTTTTTAAAGGAAAAAATGACTTTACGCATCCTTCAAACGAACGTGTGGTTCGTTCGAATGAATTCTTCGAATGGGTTCCTTCGAACGATGGTTGTGGCATAGGATTTTCAAGCAAGCCTGTTTCTCGACCAATTTTGACAAACAAGGTATCAAAATTCATCTAATCTGAATTTTACGAACTCCAGTATTGATTTTAAGTGAAAAATGTATAATTTTGTGCTTTAAAAATTTTACCCAAAGAATTAAGAAAAAATAGCCTTCTCTCTTAATTCGTTAGGTACGATATTTGAAGCCTAAAACCATATCATTTTCAGTTACAATCAGTTCCAGAGTTAATAAAATTTACATGAATTTTGATACCTTATTTGTAAAAATTGTCCTGCTTTGAACAAAGACCTTTCCAGTAAATCCATTATTGCCTCATTTGGTTAGTCTGATGCATAAGTGTACGGGATAACATATGGGTGATCATCCTTAAGAATCTATTAGGTTCACATGCCAACAAAAAGCCACGTCTATTTTTTTTTTTTCCTTTTTATCCCCATATATTCTTAGTCCTCTTGAGTGAAGTTGAAAGTTTGTGGATCCTTTCAAGTAGAGTATTTTAGTTAGTTGAGAATTTTTTTAGTAAGACATTCTTCTATGTCTATTTTACTATCAATTTGATAATCATTAGTATTAGTTATATATAAAAGAATTTATTTGGCAAAGATAAGAAAATCAATAAATTGCTTTCTTTTTTCTCTTTCTGTGTTGATAAATTACAAAATTCATCGCTGCCAAGAGGAGAAGATAAAAAAAAGCAATGCAAAGAAAATGTTTAAGGAGTGGCCACATCGAAGCCTAGTTTCAAGTGTTCGTCTCTGTCTTTATCTAAGTCTCCACTCCATTTAAGTCTTCAGTCTCTCTCTCCAGCTAAGTCTTCGTATGTGTCTCCTTTTCTACATTGATGGAAATGGAAGTTGAAAGAGAGAGGGATGAAGGGGAGCAATGATGCCACAACCACTACAAGCTCAATTTTCTAAGATTAGGTAGTGCAGAGGTTAAGGCATGGCCCCAATCCTCACCATTTACTGACAAATTTATATAAACGATGTAGGGTTCTCTAAGGTTAGGCAGGCTTTGGAGAAGTTTATTGAGGTTCAGCTTTTGAGTTCGAATGATGGGACAGTCAAAGTTGATAGATCCAAAGAAATATGCTAATCTTTTTTTCCCACAGTACTAAACTCTTGAAAAGTGTGTTTTATTTAAAAAAAATATATCTAAAAATCAATAATAGCAAATATCTAATATAAAATTCATGTCCACTTATATACTATAATTAATCATTTAATATTTTTCATATAAAACATTAATTTTATAAAAACATTGAAAATTTATCAAAATTACACAAAATCCTTTAAATATATCAATTATATTAAGACATCTCCATTTAATTCCACACATTCAATACATTTCATCAAGTCTTTCAAAAAAAAATCTAAAATGAAAATTGTCTTAAAACAAATCATATAAAACTCAATTTCAATAAAAAATAAATTAAGCAAATCACAAAGTTCTACAAACTCAATCTTCACTCAAATCCACGAACATTCATGATCATTTCATTGTTTATGTCAGTCAAGAAACACTCCAAAATTAAAATGATCTTGAAGCAAGAAATTTAAAATTAATAAAAATAACTCAAAATGAACAAATCTAAAAAAATAGAAATAGACAAATAGCTTTCAAACACCAAGAACTGACATCTAACCTTCTTGATATGCATTAAAAAAGAGTCTACAACTAACTTTTAAAAAATAAAAATTTAAGCCCAGCCTATATAGACAAACACATGCCCTGTACTACCTATTCTCTGAAGGCAAGTCATACAGACACCGAGGGATATTCGTTCGAACGAATGAAAATTGTGAGAATATGCATGTATTCATTTGAACGAATGCCAAAATGAACTGGGCATTCGTTCGAATGAATGAAAATGTGGGGGTATCGTGGTAATTTGCCACCCGAATACGGAATCGGGTGTGTAGAGGCAGATTTTCCGGGTGTGTGAATGTCGAGCCATCCTTTAGAATCTAGTAGTTCACATGCCAACTAAAATTCACATATAATTTTTTTTCTTTTTATCTCTGTATATTTTTTAACCTTTTTCAGTTAAGTTGATAAGTTTACTTATCCTTTCAAGCAGTGCCGTCTAAACACAAGTTGAGGCCTAAGGCAAAAAATTTAAATAGGGCCTTCTTGGTATTTAACATAATATTATTATAAGTAATATTTAATTAATTTTTTTATTATATATAATAAAATAAATTATTCTATATAATAATTTTTTTAACTTAAAAAGATCAAGAGGCCAACAATACAGAGCATTGAAAAATTTACCCATCCGAGTGAAATTAGCATATTTAGCAATTAAAACAGAATAAGAACACTTTAAAAGATCAGTATACTGAGTGGGCCGAAGTGCAAACAGAGAGTGAGAGATGAGTTATCTCTATCATTTTTTTTAATATATATAATCTGAATAATTTACAATCAATTAGCTGAACAATGGCAGTGGAAAAACAAACCCAAATCATTTCCTTCTTTTTTTTTCAATCCCATTTACAATATCAAATTTAACAAAACATTTAAGGAAAACCTACCTAAGAAACGAAATGGGGATGGAGGAATAACAGAGAGAAGGGTTTTCTTGGACTTACTTTCATGGTTTTAAACGTCTTTTGAAAATAATCTTAACAAGTTTTGAGAATAAAACTGATTCTAATTAAAACTAACATTAGCATTAAATCAAGAAGTAAAAGAGATAAAATGATTACTATGAGAATCATTTACAAAAATCTGAAAGAGAAAGAAGAGGGATTTCGACCAATCTGGGTTTCAGAACGAATTTTCATTTCGACTTTAACATGAATTTTCCAAAACTACCTTATGTCATAAATTCATTAATCCAAATAGTTTATCAATTAAAATTGAAATTTTAAACTAATAAATAATAAAGAAATGAAATGGGAAAGACTTGTAGAAGTCAGAGAAAGAGAGTGAAGATTGTTGGGTTCCAATAATAAGCAAAGACAGGGGTTGAAAAGAGATTGAGAGTTTTAAAGAGAGAAACAAGAACCCTTTTTATAGGTACATCGAGGTTCAGCCCCCATGGCGATAGAGACTTGGATAGGAGCCCAGCCACGGATAGAGGGGCCTTTTTCATCCGGGGCCTAAGGCGATTGCCTTTCGTGGCAAAGGGTGTAGATGGCCCTGCTTTCAAGCATAATATTTTTAGTAATTTAGTTAGTGGAGTATTTTTCTAATAAAGCATTCTTGTATTTCTACTTTACCATCAATTTAATAATCATTCATGTTAGTTACATATAAAAAAAGTGATTGAAAAAATTATTTGACAAAGTTAAAAAAATCAATAGATTGCTTTTTTTTTTTCTCTTTCTTTGTTCATAAATTATAGAGAGCTATATAATGAAACCTTAAGTATACTCGTGATCAAATTTCATCATTGTCGAAAGGAGAAGATAAAAGAGAATGAAAACAAAATTAAGGGTAGCCAAATCGGAGCCTAGTTTCAAGTCTTCTCGTAACTGTCTCCATCTACGTCTTTGTAAATGAGTTTAATTATGTCGAAGAATATTTCTCTGCGAATACATAGAAATAAAGTCATTAAATGATGTAATTTTTTATATTTTAAAATAATTTGAAAAATCTTTCCTTACACAGTTTTTCAAAAATTGATGGAAATTACCCTTTTACCGAAATAAAGAAGAGAAAGGTGCTGGTTGATTCGATGGATACAGCTGAGAATAGAAGAAGGTTTTCATGATAAGACGGTGGCTGAAATAAAAAAGAAAAAGAAAGCAGAGCATGAAACAGGCCGATCCATACATGCGCTGAGAAAAGAACGTTTACGAACGGTTTTTATAAATATTACTTCCCTTCTATTCATTTTTCTTTTTCGTCTTTCTTCTTTTATATTGGATCATAATGCACCTAACGTATGATGAATAAATTAGACATGGTCAGAGTTGCTAATTTAATTGAAATAAATGTCATTGAAAATATCTGGTAATTTCAGTTGAAAATGTCATTGAATCTAGTGTCAAGTCCTGCATCTTTACTTGACAAGTCAAAAATCAAGCCTAAGATCAAAGTCATGGCCCAAAAAACTGTGGTTCAACCCTTGCCAGCAATTTTAATTTGAAAGTAAGGTATTTTAAATGCAGCCCATGTATTTTAATTTGTTTCTAAACCCAACTTATTCAACATAATTGAGCCCTAACTTTGATTTATAATTCATATTTACTACGTGTGTATGTATGTGAGAGAGAGCACGCGCTTACCATCAATGCAAAATATACTTCTACATAAGACAGTCCTAATGAGAAGCCCACAGTACAGTTCATGAAGGAAACCTTCAATATTATCACTGTAAAAAAAAAAAAAGGAAACCTTTCAATATTACTCTTTGAAATCACAAAAGCCGGCTATCGGAATCGAACCGACGACCATCGCTTCTCAATAATAACTAAGATAAGATGGATCTTCAGCCAACAATAAACTCTCATTGTGCTCTGTTAGATGTGTGAATTGAGCATGTCTATGAAATGAAATGAAGGTTCTGAGTTGTGTCCACAAAAGGTAGAGAAGTTGACAATGGCGAAATATATATATTTTTTTGAATTTACGTGTGGGAAACCCAGCATAAAACCCCCGCGGGCGATACCCACTGCACTTAGACTACACCAGGTTAGGTCATGGGGGCTCGAACTTAGCACCCATGGGGTCTCGAAATGGCGAAATATTTGATGAATCATGAGAAAGAAAATGCTGATTGAAATTGGGTCTTTCACCATTTGACTGGATTGGATTTGGAAGCATGAAAAAGAAATCGTTATATACAAACTACAGAGACTTCCGATGTTCTATTCTAAATCCTTAACAGGGGAGTCTACATGAATTCTGCCCAACTGTGCGGTCATGATGTGGGGCTGATTGAATGATGATTTTAGATAATTGAGTGTGTTAGTAGTTGACCTACTATGCTTCTCTCTCTCTCTCTGGACAACGGGAGCAAATGGAAGCTACATAGATCTGTATTTTAAGGCCATGGACAGTCAGTGTGTGAGTGGTCATAGACAAACACGGAAAATGGTGGGATGAGCCCGTTTGTTGGTGTTAGTAGTTGACCTACTATGCTTCTCTCTCTCTCTATCTATCTATCTATATATACTTTGAAACAGTTGTTTCTTCTCAATATTTAGCCTTACTATTCAAAAAAAAAAAAAAAACTTGCATGTTTAGCCATACCATTTATCTTCTATACATATAGTTGCAGTTTAAAGCAGTCCACCTCGATCCTTGAGTACACTCTGGATGGTGGATGGACTTGGAAGTGTTGTTGTTAGTGACTTTTTTCCCTTTTTCCCCAAGATAGGATACAGCTTTTAAAAGGTTCTATAAAAGATTTTGGGAGATTAGACCTCAATTGATCTTGGTTGTTGAATGATACAGAAGATCTGAGAATGTAGGAGTTCCAAGATAGAGAATGCTTATATCTTATCAAGTATAGCCCACATAAACTTGTCCAAATGTATTAGTGTTTTAAAGTCGTTGAATTTATGCCAAGAAGATAGGAAATTTGATGGGTAGTTTTTAATTTGGTTTGTGTTGGGTATGGGTCCAAACTCCTCATTCCACATTTATTTTGGATCAGTTCAAGTTGGGTCAAATTGAAATTTTGGGTTGGGATTTGAGGTTTGAAATTGCCACCCCTGATTTATTTATTTATACTTGTAATTACTAAGTTGCATGGGTATGGGTGTGAGTGCTAGATTCTGAGATAGGTGCAACGTATCGTAGTTGGGTTCACAACACAAAATTTAAATAAAATCAAATCTAATTTTTAAAAAATAAAAAAGTTGCAATAATAACACAAATAGGAAATAATGTACTAGTTTTACTCTAAACAAATAAGTGCCAAACATATCTATATTTCAATTAGGTTTAAGAGGAGAAAGGTGTTATAATATTTTTGTTATTTTGGAAACAATGTTAAAAGAAACTGGAAGAATTCATGAATGGGGTGCAAGTGTCCTAGAGTTTCTAACGAGGGTGTGTTACACATTTTGAAGAGCCCATGCAACATAGGTAATTTCTCATCACATTTTTTGAATGTGCAAACAAAAACTAAAAACATCATTTCATAGGAAAATGTTTCTTACTGCAATTTCCTATGAAATGTCCCTTTTCTTTTGTCATGGAAAAATAAATAACAACTCTAACGAGAAAGAGTCACTAAGAGGAAAGAAGCTACAACGAGTCCATATCTTAACCTTTATTTGCAAAATCACTCTCAGGTCATCTTGGTTTACTAGAAGTTAGAACTAGTGTCAATTTATAAAGCTCCCATCCATTTCTGCCCTAGAGCTTCTCCCATAAGGTTAGCATGTTCCTTTAAATTTTGAATTACCTTTATCCATTTTAAAAATTACTAATTCCATTTGAAAGGTAAATAAAGCTAAAAAAATGTGATTTCATTTACATATATAGAAATGATAGTTTCATGCTAAGCGGGTCTAAAACTGAGAATAATTAATTGAAATTTTGAATCACTCAAATTTTTTTTTTCTTAGATTGGAACTTGGAATATCCCAACCCTGAACTAATTACATGTTGTACTTTGACATTAAGCCCAACATTGAGTCAATCTATGTTCCACTTGTTCTAAATTGAGTTGCTCGTTTTTGTTTTTGAAATATTAGTGTGGTGTTTGGATGCGGCATTGAGCAGAAAATTGCACACCCGATTAACATTAGGTTTGATCTCTGGAGTAGGGCATTCAGTGGTGAAGTTGGGAATGGATGCAGAAGCAGCACGCAATGCACGCGAATCACTGGAGTTGGTGTTTCAGATGGCGAACATACTGGAGACAGGCCTCGATCGCCATACACTGTCCATCCTCATCGCTCTCTGCGACTGTGGCATCAATCCTGAAGCCCTTGCTGCCCTTGTCATGGAACTCCGCAAGGACTCACCCCCTCTCAACAACCTTCTTCCCATCCTCACAGCCAATCTCATTTCTGAATCCCCCTTTCCCTCTCTGTGGGTGTGTATAGTTTTTTTTGTTGCCCCCATTGCTTCTCTTTTTCTTTATTGATGATTGCATGAATGTTATGTGTTTGATGTGCCCTGAATTACAATTTCTTTGAACATTGTTTTGGTGGAGAATCATTTATCACATCAACCCCTGTTGCCAAGTACTGATTTGGTAAATTGAACTCTTCAGATTCCATTTTGCCTTTGTTATTTTAATTTCAAACTGAATGTGGTTTGGGATTCATCTTGATGCCATTATTCAGTAGAGAATTCCAAAGAATTTATGTTGGGTATTTGTATAATTCCTGAAAATAGCATTTTTTGTGTTGGTAGACATCATCATCCTCGTCTAAATCATTTATCTCATCAATCTGTAAAAACTTTTATTTTTTAAATTAAATAAAGACTTTTAAATTTAGCCATCATATTTTATTTCAAATTGGAGGAACATTTTTTAAAAGATTTATGTTCAAGTGCATCAAAATTATATTTTAATCAATGTGGTTAATGGTTTCCAAGATATGTTTTATGAAATTATTATTAGAAGAAAAAAAAATCTAATAACACAAAATGAAACCTCACTAATAAGCCTTTTTATCTTATCTTATATTTTTAATTTTTAACATATTATAGTGTAATGTTATGGGTTAATCTGATTTGTATTGTTCATCAAATCAAAGTTTTAAACTGTTTAATAAGTATTTCAGATTCTAAAACATTAATGATACTCCCACCCTGAGCAAGCTTTCATGTCAAGCCTCAAGTGAAGTCCTGATGCACTTTATGTTCAAATAACTTTGCCATTAATGCATTAATAGTTTAACATTAATATTATTAATAACAATTCTAACATGGGTATTCTACTAAGTGTTGCATGGCACCACATGAAACACATGAATTTTGGGCCGGTTTTGAGCAACGGGCTTGAGCAAGTAAGTTTGAGCCCAGCTCAATTTTCAATCGGGTTTAATTTGTATGCGTAAGCTTGAACCAGGGGTAGAAAGTTCGGCTGAATTGATTTCGGCCAAATTTTCGTATCGGCTAAGATATCGGTTGAGTTTTTTCTCTCTCAATTTTTTTTTTTTTTGAAAATCTTGTTGGCTTTTCTTTTTTCTTTTTTGAAAAAAATCATTTTAAAAAATAAAAATATTTTAAAAAATATAAAATATAAATATCAGCCGAGATATCAACTGGGCCCACAACCGATATTTGTTTTTTTTAAAAAAAAATTGGCTGAATTTTATACCCCTGGCTTGAGCCCATTTAAATGAGGCCGAAAGCCCTCGTTTATCCACGGGAAACTCTTGGGCTTCAAAGCTTTCGAGCCAAATTCTCATCCCTCAGCTATACCCATTTTAAATGAGGCCGAAAGCCCTCGTTTATATTGGATCAGAATGCATCAACAGGGTTATCATGAATAAATTAGAAATAGTGAGAGTTGCTATAATTTAAATGAAATATTAAAAGTGTTGTAGAATAGATCAAAGGCATCAAACCACATACATTAATTGTTCAAATCCATAAATTGGATGATTGAGTTTTGCAAACCCTGGTTCTTGCCTGGTAATTTCAGTTGAAAATGTCAGTGAACCTAGTGTCAAGTCCTGCCTCTTTACTTGCCAAGTCAAAAATCAAGCCCAAGATCAAAGTCATGGCCCAAAAAAATGTGGTTCAAGCATTGCCAGCAATTTTAATCTGAAAGTAAGATACCTGGATGTTTGTATTTTAAATGCAGCCCTTGTATTTAATTTGTTTCTAAGCCCAACTTACTCACCTTGAGAAAATAAATTTTATGATTTCGAGTGATGGAACATGAAATCTCTCTCTCTCTCTATCTATCTATCTATCTATATATATATATATATTAAGTTTAATTGTTTGGACTTTATACCATGAGTTGATTAGAAATGAAATATTAACTTGAAAATTTAATTAATGTAATAGATGTAATTGTAGCTCTAATGATGATTTGTATGATAAAAGTAGTTCTTACTTAAATTCTAAGTCTTATAAAAATCTGTGTACAATAAATGATGAATAATTATCACTTAATGTCATATCAATATTACTAATTAGATTAGACTATATTGAGTAAGGGTTCAAAAACTTGAAGGCCCATATAGGCCCTTACTTATTTTTAAGACCTTACATGGCCCAATCTGAGCATGAATTTTAGACAGGGAAGTTATAACATCCTTCCACCAAAATTAAAAAGGAAGAAAAAATGTCTTTCAATGGTTTTCTTTAAAAAAAAAAAAAATAGATAAAATAAAAGGGAAACTACTTCCCGCTTTTGACAATGAATTGGACAAGAATTTTTCTTTGAATTATTTTGGATATAAGAATGAATTTTGTTAAAATAGTGATATGTGGTAATTCTATAAAAGAATTTTAGATTTACAATATTTTATAGTGTAAAGTGTTTAGATATAAAAAGAGAAAGAAAAGATAAATAGACAAAGTTGAGGTAATAAAGGCGTATATGCAGCATTTGATTAGTGATTTAATTCTAAAGATAGAAATAAGGGAGATGATTATATTAAGGATAATTTAAAAGTGACATTAATTGACAGCAAAATGAGAAAAGTCCATTTGAAGTCGTTTAAATATGTAAGTAAAAGGACAAAGATGATCTCAATGTGTAGAGTGAGAGGTTAGAAATGACAAGTAGAAGGAGGCGAGTACACCATCAAAACATGAAAGATAATAAAATAAGCCTAATATACACTAGAGCGATTGATATAATTGTTATAAAGATCAAATGGAGAAGTAGTTTTTAAGACCTTACATGGCCCAATCTGAGCATGAATTTTATATTTGTGATACAGACCTTAGCTTGAATCGACTCCTATTTAGACAGGATATAAGAATGAATTTTGTTAAAATAGTGATATGTGGTAATTCTATAAAAGAATTTTAGATTTACAATATTTTATAGTGTAAAGTGTTTAATTAAAAAAGAAAAAGAAAAGATAAATAGACAAAAGTTGAGGTAATAAAGACGTATATGCAACATTTGATTAGTGATTTAATTCTAAAGATAGAAATAAGGTAGATGATTATACTAAGGACAATTTAAAAGTGACATTAATTTGCAGCCTCCCGCTTCCTAAGGGAGACAACCAGTTGAGCTACACCCATGTGTGTAAACCTAAGGAATACTTTGGTTTACATGCAAATTTAATATTCTAGCATTTGCATAGCATGTGTAATGAGAGAATGATATCTTAATTTTTGAGTGGCAATGAAATCTTGACCATTAGATAATAAGTATCGGGTTGTATCTCAGAAATATATGTGATATTAAATATTAGTTTAAACAATTGGATATGGCTCATAATGAGTGGTTATAGCCTAATAGATTAATTGAAAAAAAAATCTTTTAAAAAAATGTGCTCTTCAAAATTGATGAGTTTAAATTATTTTAATCTTTAACTTTGCAGTATTCAAAAGCATGACTTAATCTATCTCAATCAAGATGATTTTTATAGATGTCATACTTGAACAAAGACTTTTAGTAAACCCATTACCACCTCATTTGATTAGTTCGAAACCTAAATGTGAAAAGCAATATTTCAATGTGAAAAACACTGTAACAATCATGAAAAATTAAACCAATGTGAAAAGTCTCTAATTGCAAATAACACATGATGCCACTGTCTCATTCATGGAAATTGCTAGCTCAGTGGAATGGTCTCAAAACTTTCTCACTTGTCCAATTCACGTTTAAGTATCAAAGGAAATACAATACTTCCTTTGTGGTCTCATTACAGAGAATCTAAAGATTAAGGAATCATATAAAGATCAAAATGTTGATTCAGAGTGAAGGAAATTAATTGATAGTAAAAATCACTTAGTTTATTAATTTAGAAAGTCAAGTCATATTGCATTGAAATTTTAAGAAAAATAAGATGAAGTGATACATGGCTTCCCTTACATTCAAGTATTGCCAGCAATTTTAATTTGAGAGTAAGATGTCTAGATGTTTGTATTTTAAATGCAGCCCTTGTATTTTAACTTGTGTCTTGGTAAATTCTGGAAATTAAAATTTTGATTAGGATGACATATGTTGCATGAGTATCTTTACCGGTCAAATCTCACTTTAAATTGATTAAGCTACCCCATGATTTTGTGTCTCTAAATCAATATTATTCAAATTAGATAAACTTTACTTAATAATGAGTTTCAAGTAGACATAGTAGAAAAATGGAAAGAGTATAGAATGTAAAAAAATGATAGATAACCCAAAGGGATTTGAGTGATTGTTAAGAATTCACTTTAAGAAGCAGAACTTTTAAGTTTGATTCTCACTCTAATCCAAAGGGTCACCCCTATAAAAGTTAGTGATTATATGTGGGTAGAGAATCTTTCACATTTCCCAAGGATTATTCAGGTGCTCAGAGAAACCTATATCTGGTCAAAAAAAAATAATGAATAGATAGATAGTGAGAGACAGAGAGAGGATACAAGTAATCCTATTTGACATCAATAAAAAATACTTACATAAAACATACTCCTAAATACAAAACACAAAATTCAATAGGAAACATAAATGCAAAACATCAATACAAATACTTTTTACATAACAAGCTTCTAATTAGATGACACACAATTCCTAAGAGGAACCTTTGGATGTTACCTTTGGAATCAATAGTGACTAAGATAAGATGGACCTTCAGCTGACAATAAAGGTCTTATTGTGCTCTCCTACTGCTTTATCAACTCCAAGATACAAGTTTCTCACTCCATGAATTTCTTTTACCACATTCTTCATTTCCATTCGCTCTTTTGGTGGTTCAACAGAACAAGATATACCTATTTTCATCATTGAAACTAGGCATTCTTGCCTTCTGCTTCTTACGTTGCTATTATTCCCGTTGACACCATTACTTTCGTCTTCTTCCAAGAGCAACCTTTCATCTATAATCTCGATCTTTTGTTCAGCCACCATCATCTTAGAAAACTCATGAAGGCTTATATTCTCCTCAAACATATCATCAGTAGGTCTCTTTCCAGTGAACATCTAATAAAAGGATCCCATAACTATAGACATCACCGTATATAGATATATCACCTCTTATGCCATACTCTGCCATTCATAAACCACTTTGTTTAGTAGAGTAAGGAGTAAAATTTCATAGACATCGACTCACACCCTATCCATGTTTTGAGCCTTAAGGCCTTAACAAACCATACTTGTTATTTATAATATTTATAGAACTAAGCTGATATAAACCAAGGAGAACTTACCTCAAAATATGGAATTATGGACAAACAATATTGTTAGCACTCAATGCTTTATAAGGTTATGTGAATGCCTGAATGGTGAAATATTTTTTATCTGAATGTCGAACTTGACAACATGAAAATGGGGAAAAACACTATGAAATTTAATTGAACATATAAAAACATTTAGTAAATATGCTCTTTGGTTGTTCATTGCAACATAGATCTAATCTTCATAAATGCATTCTACCATTCAGTTCATAAAACAATCTAGTGTACGTTGTACATTAAGTTATTTATTTATTTGGAATTTACAGATCCCAAATCATATATTATCAACGTGACTTTGGAAATCAACCACTGCAAGGTAACAAGCATATGTTATCTAAGCTAATGTTAACAAAAACTATATTTTTTACATTTAAAATTCAATGAATTAATAGATTATGTCATATCAGAACTATAATTTTATAATCGCAAAGCATTAAAGTTTAAAAAAATGAGGTAAAAAGTGATTGTCAACCATTCAATGAAAATGCAAAGAAATTACTTTAAAATACTAAGTTTATAAAAATATATTATATAGTAGAAGTTAGGGCAAAGTCTTATTTAGATCCTCTATATACAGGAATTAGATAAAAGACTAGAGAAGCGAAGAAATGGATGTTAGAAGAAAATTAATTACCTGGAGCAATGAACCCAATAGAGCCCTTCACCAAGAGTGAACTAGATTGAGCCTGTGAGTATTTAGTTTCATCTTTTGAAAGAATCCTTGCCAAGCCAAAGTCACCCACATGTGCAACCATGTCGTCATCAAGAAGAATGTTGCTTGGTTTCAGATCGCAGTGAACCATTGGTGTTTGCCAGTGGTGATGAAGATATTCGAGAGCACAAGCCACATCCATTGCTATACTTAGCCTTTGAATGAAATTCAAATTTCTTGACTCATGTCCATCATTTTCATCTGGGTGTAGCCAACTGCCTAAATTCCCATTAGGCATGAACTCGAAAATTAATGCCTTAAAATCGTCACCTTTAAAATCAATGCTTGAGCAAACAGTTAAGACCTTGACGATATTCCGATGTTGAATGCTCTTCAAAGCTCTACATTCGGCTATGAAAACTCTTAGAAGCTCTCTGTAGCTGCAATTTCAAAACTTTAACGGCAACTGTTGTGTGAATACGATCTAAAATTCCTTTGTATACAAAACCAAAACTTCCCACACCAATCAAGTTAGCAGGTGAGAACCCATTAGTTGCATTGAGAAGCTCTGCATAAGTAACCTCTAGAAATTGATCTTTAATGAAGTTCGCACTCTCGGGTTCTTTCCTCGATCTCTTCTTACAATAACGAGTAGTTATGAAACATGAAAATAAGACTAAACCGAGTGTTACTGCAACAACAATAGGCATTATTACTCTTAGAGAAGAAGCCCTTCCACGATCATTGGAAACTAGCTTTGGACATCTGGGCAGCTGTAGCTTTAGGATTCCCCGACAAAGCTTTTTGTTCCCCTCGATTGAAAATGCACTTGCATTCTTAAAAATTCCGAGAGTTGGCACTTCACCCTCAAGACCATTGAAAGATAAATTTAAATATTTTAGAACCGCTAGTTGGTCTAAATATTTTGGAATATGCCCAGATAAGTTATTTCTTGAAAGGTCAAGTTCCACAATAACCTTTAGAGTACTTAGAGAAGGGGGAATGCTTCCTTGAAAGAAATTACTGTGCATGTAAAGGTATTCCATTTTGATACAACTTCCAAGAGTGCTTGGAATTTCACCTGAGAATTTATTGTCTGAGATGACTAATTTCTCAAGATTTTGCAACTGACCAACTTCCATCGGCAATGAACCAGTCAAAGAGTTCTCATGGAAGTCAAGCTCTCTCAACGTTGGAAATTTGAAAATTACTTTCGGTATGGTACCATTGAGTTTATTAAAAGAAAAGTCCAATCGTTGAAGTTGCTTGCAGTTTCCAAGACTTGCAGGAATTCCTCCCTGTAGATTATTAATAGATAGATCCAGATAAATCAGTTGAGTAAGATTTCCAAGGGAGTCCGGAATTCGCCCTGAAAGTCTGTTTTGTTCTACATCAATGTGTCCCAACTTTTGAAGTTTCCCCAATTGAACAGGAATAGTGCCTGTAAGATGGTTACCTGCGATGGCTAGCCAATTTAAGCTAACGAGGTTCTCAATTCCCTCTGGCATTGTTCCTGATATTTGATTTGCTACCAAGAAAAGATATATCATTTGGGTTGAGAGATTAGCAATTGAGTTGGGCAATATACCTCCGAATCCATTGTTGTCTGCCTCGAGAATTTCCAAATCACTGCAATTAGTTAAAGAAGTCAAGAAATTCAAGTCGCCTGCTTTCCCCACACCTAGTTCATTGCTACCCACAGCAAGCAGTTGGAGGCTATGCAACCTTCCGAAATTCATTGGAACGGACCCGCTGAAGTTGTTTAGAGTGAACTCGAGTGTTTTTATCCTTGAAGCATTGCCTAATGAAACTGGTATGGGTCCTGTGAATCGGTTATTTCTTACGTGAAACTGTTTAAGATTTGGAAAAATAAGGCCTAGCTCCGGCGGAAGTCTCCCGTGGAAATGGTTACCCCCCAAATCAAGGGCAACCATCAATGAGAGATTGTAAATAGAGCTAGGAACCATACCCGAAAGACTATTTTCAGCATGGCTAGTAGGTACAAGTTGCCTAATTGGCCTAGATTGCTTGGAATGCTTCCCTCCAAGTTGTTATATGATAGATAGAGAAAGGTGAGAGATGAAAGGTTTCCAAGTGATGCAGGGATGTAGCCAGTGAAATTGTTGTCGCCAACATCCAACCTATCCAGCTTCGACAAAGACCCAAAGCCAGATGGAATTCTTCCAGTAAGCTTAGTCCTGCGCAAGCCAACAACTCTAAGCTCCAAAAAGTGAGTGAGATTGTTGGGGATCTCTCCATCGAAAGAGTTGTAGCTAAGGTTGAGATATGGGACCCTGAACAGACGATCAATTTCACCGGGAATATGGCCTTGAAAGTTGTTGTCTGAGAGGTGTAGTTCTCTGAGGAAGGAGAGATTTCCAACTTGGGGAGATAAGGTGCCTACCAAGCTTTGTCCCAACAGGTTCAATGATACGACCCTTTGGGGATGCCGTTTACTGCAAATGACTCCACTCCACTTGCAGAAATGGAGGGAATTATTCCAAGAACTAAAGACACCATTAGGATCACTGGATATCCCATCTTTGATAGCAAGCAAAGAGAGCCTATCCGTCTCGTTTCTTTGGAGGGCAAAGCAAAACAAGTTCATGCAGAGAATGAAGAATGCATGAAAGAGAAAAGACTGAGATACTCTTATTAGCCTCGACTCTGAGAGTTCCATTTTTTTGTTTGTTGTTTTGAGCTTTGGCATTATAAAACATGAGCAACTTCACTTGTATTTATAGGACACTTCTGTAATCATATTATATTAATAATAGCTTCATTATTTCTCATAAAGGAGACTTGCAACTTGCCTCGAATGTGAGTACAACTTGTGGACCAGTCATGTGACACATGGGCAACTTTAGTGACTTTAATAGTTGCATCCATTGTTTTTCACTGACTTGACTATACTTCACAGTAAATTTTCAGTTTTTAACACTGCACTCGCTAAATCCAATATTACAAAATTGACTTACGATAATTTGTCTTTTTTTAGAGTTTTAAACTTTGGTTTACATGCAAATTTCATATGCTAGCATTTGCATAGCATGTGTAATGAGAGATTGATATCTTAATTTTTGAGTGGCAATGAAATCTTGACCGTTAGATAATAAGTATTGGGTTGTATCTCAGAAATATATGTGATATTAAATATTACTTTAAATAATTGGATATGGCTCATAATGAGCGGTTATAGCCTAATAGATTAATTCAAAAAAAATCTTTTAAAAATATGTGCTCTTCAAAATTTGATGAGTTTAAATTATTTTTAATCTTTAAACTTTCCAGTATTCAAAAGCATGACTTAATCTATATCAATTAAGATTTTTTATAGATGTCATACTTGAACAAAGATTTTTCTAGTAAACCCATTACCACCTCATTTGATTAGTTCGAAGCATAAATGTAAAAAGCAATATTTTAATGTGAAAAACACTCTAACAATTGATGAGTACAAAATAAATACATATTTTATTCCTAAATTTATTATTGTTAGTATCTCATTTTATTTAATTTTATCTAATTAGTATAATTTTGTGTTTTGCAGGTTTAAAAGTGAGGATGACAGAAAAAATGCTTAAATATAAAGTCTGGGCCCATTATGAGTTATTTTGGACCTCAAGCCCAATTATTGAGCCTATTAAGAAAAGCCCATGAAGAAATCCACATGTGTGAATAATATTTTCATCATCTAAAGAAGAAATTCGAAATTTATAAGCTAATATAAGAGGATTTTCGAATTTGGCAAGTGGATTAAGGAAAGAGAGAAAATAAGGAAGGGAGAAAAATAAGGAAGGTTTGATACATATTCAGTATTTTGGTCATAAATTTCCACTCCGATGTCTGATTGCTTTGATTCTTTTTGCGTTGGAAAGAAGACTTCAAGAGCTACAACTTTGTAGTTTACAACTTTTCCTTATTCGGAAGTTAAAAGGGTCAAAACTGAGCTGCAAGATAGTGCATGTGTAAAAAACGGGATTCTACACCCACTTTCCTTATACAAATTTAGTTCATTGCCTCTTTTAAGTCATTCTATATTTAGCACAAATCAAATCCGCCCTCCATGTGTCCCTTGCTTTATTTAAATCTTTGAATCCAATCCATTCATTCCACCTCCTTTCATCTATAAATACTAGCCATCTCCCATTGAGAAAACTGAACTTGGGCATTGAAGAAAAGGAGAGGAGAGGAAGAAGAGAAGGAGAAAGACTGTGGCATTTTCAATCCACATTGGGTTCTAAGGTTGGTGGATTTTGATTTCCATTGTATTTTTCTTATGTCTTTATTCCAAAATTTCATTGATTTGTAATTTTTAATTCCATGTTTTAATTAATAAAAGAAGGTGAGATTATTAGAATTATGGTTTTCCAAATTTTGATTTTTATTATGATGGTTTGAATCATTTTAGTTCTTGACTCCTTCCTTGGTAGTTAATTTGGACATATGAAATAGTTAGATCTTTGATTAACATTACTATTCTAGGTCTAAGGTTCTTTGGGACATGAAATATTTAGATCGGAGAATTGCATGATTAATCTAGATCTAAGGTTCAGATTAATTAGGGAACTAATTTGATGAAAGACTTGAATAAGATTGAAATTTTACGTGAGCTCCATGTTCTAGGCCGTTATTTTATTATTAAAATTTGGATGATAATGCCTCCTTGATTCTTTGATCCAGTTCCATTGTAAATATGTATATAGGTAATTTAGATGTTATTTATGTTTTCTTTTGTTTATAAATACAAATTCTTGAAAATTGTGGAACTAGGTTGGAAATAATTTAATTGCATCTTAATTCTGTATTTTAAATTAGATTGAGATTGTTTATATTTTTATTAATGCCACCATTTTAATTAAAATTAGTTAAATTGTTAGATTCTATGTTTAAATCTAGAATGTTTCTAAATTACGATTAAAACTCATAGATTAGATAAATTATTCTATATTTATGATTTATCTTCATATTTTCCAAAGTTCTTAAAATACATAATTGAATGGTGTATTTTCATGGATATATTTTCCTAAATTCCGATGGGTTCGACCTCGCACTTAATCGCTATACTATCTAAATGGTTCGTGCGCTTGCGAGTTATAAATTTAAAATTTGCACAACAAGTTTTTGGCGCCGTTGCCGGGGAACTTAAAACAAATCGCCATTGAATTATTTATTTTTGGAAATAATGTTAATTTTAGAAATATCTATTTTTGGCAACTCTTTAAAATTAGAAATTTCTATTCTTCTTAGAAATTCTAATTTTAGAAGGTTACCTTATTTAGAAATTCTAAAAATAATCAGGAGATTATCTAAATTTGGAATCACAGCTAAATTTAGAAATTTTTTATTTTTGGATATTTCTATTTTTAGAAATTTTCAAAAAATCTACTTTCTATTTTTAATATTTTCTAATCTTAGAATTTTAATCTAATTTAGTCATATTCTATTTTTATTAAAGTAGACCTAAATTTGGAAAGTTCCAGCTAAAAAATTTCAAAAAGAAAGGGAAAAAAATTTTGATCAACTTTGAACTTATTTGAAAATCTGATTTAGATTAATTTGGTGGATATTAATTTAGAAATTTTTATGGTCTTAATTTAATTTAGAGTTCATAATTAGGTTCCAATCATTTAATTTCCTCCACTAGTTATAACATTAGGAAATTGCATTTAGATTAGGTTTCATGCATTTTTTTATGAGATTCAGAATCTTCACCAAAGTTTGTGGTGTTATATTTTGCAGGATTTTAATCGTGCGCTCCAAAATTTTTGCGGAAGTAAACACTACAAGCTAAGGTAAGTGCCTAAATCTCTTTTCTTTAAATATTTAATTTTTTCATACATTCATATAGATTTTCTTAGGTTGTCTTGCATTTATTTTGCATAAAAAAAAATTTAAAAAAGGTAATTACATATTTAATTTACTCATGCATATTAAGGTATTAATTTCATGCATTAGCTTAGTTATTTGATTATTGTTTGCATGTTTGCTTTGAGTATTTCATTGTTAGATTATGATGCATTAAAAAAAAAAAAAAACTTTTGTGAGTATTTGATAAGTAGATTAGGATTTGATTGTTCGTGTTTGAGTCTGTCAGTGTCCGTGTGTCCATTTTGTCCAGTCTGTTTAGATTAGGTTTTTGCATTTTGTGTGTGTCTCTGAGTCTATGTTGAGTTTATCTGTGCGTCAGTATGTGTTTGTGTTGATGTTGGACTAGTTTAGGTTTTTACTTTTGTTGAGTCAGTTTTTTTGTTTTTATATCAGTATAGAGTCTTTGTTGTTTGTGTTTTGTTATCTGTTTGTTTTTGTAGGTTTTGAATAAAGAGTGCCCACTCAGGTATTTTTCTGAATTTTTAGTTGTTCGTTTCTGATATTTTCTTCTAATTTGCAACTGATCACTGTAGATTAGAGAACATTGAGGACAATGTTCAATTTAAGTTTGGGGGTATTGAGGGTTTACAGTGTGTCTATTTTCAGTTTTGTGTCCGTTTTAGAGTCAATTTGAAAAAAAAAAAATCAGTTTTAAAAATTACTCTTATGTTTTGTTTTTGAGTAAAAAAAAAAAATTTTTTTTAAAAAAAAATTGATTTTTAGCATTAATATGTGGATTAAAATTTTTATATTATGCTTTTCCATTTGAATTTTGTGAAATTTATGCTTGGAAATTTTTACACAGCCATATTAATGTTAACTGGAGAAAGAAAAATATTCATGAGTGAAGTAATCACCGGAAGAATACCAGTGGAGACTTGTGACCCAGTGAGCTTTTGAGCCATTCGATTTATCTGAGTGTTATAAGTAAATCTTTATTTTCTTTGATGTGCGCATAATCATTATTGTTGTTAGATCTCATTATTCTTTGTTTTGGTCAAATTACTGAGAATGACATCAAAATTGGATTATTACACCAGATATTTTTCTGAATTTATTTGAAGCTAATGAAATAGTCATATGAAACTTAGGAAGTGATATAGGCCATTGTTTTGAATCGTTTGAGCCTTTGAAGCCAACCTATTTTCGTCATATGTTATCATGTTAGTTCCCACTTTTGAGCCTTGAATATAAATTTAGCATATTTTTATTGATTAACCATGTTATCCATACCCAACTCCGGTTGTGGAGTTTGAGCCTACATTGAAAAATCTATGACCTATTTTAGGGCCCGGAAAAGGTTAGAGATGATTGTTATTGGGATAGTATTCTGAGAAAACTATGGCACTTGAAAGAAAAAAATGATGATGAGAGATGCAAAAGAAAGAAGAAAATCATCAATGAAAAAAAAAGAAAAAAAGGAAATGAAAAAAAAAAGGAGAACATCCGTACATGAAAAGAAGGATGTGAAAAAAAAAAAGACAGACAAAAATGTTGTGAAAGTGATAAAAAAATCGAGGAAAAAGAATCCCATTATAAAATTTCGAAGACCTCTAACTTTTTTTTATTCAAAATATTTATATTAGAGTCTTGTTATCCTTCTTTGATATGACCCGGTCCTAAGCCACGTTTCGTCCTACAGTAAGTCCTATTGATTCTCAGTTAATATGGCATTTAAGTGGAGAATAGATGAAGAAGAATAATGGTGTTTGATTCAACGTTCTCAGGAAAATGGCATCCTTTCATGAGATCTATATTATTCTTTGTTATTAATCGTTCTTTGATGATAAATGTAAGATATTTGTATTTGAGAAATTATTCCGCTCACATATACTATTGAGAGAAAATTCATCCAATCTCTGAGCGAAAATCTTTCTGAGAGATATACCATTGTGAGATTTGGAGTCGAAGCGCATTTTCAGCCGGTGGTTGCAAAACTTGTGTGTATTTTGAAAAAGAAGGCTAAGTTAATGTTGGCTATATCACACACTACACTCCGAGTATAAATTTTGTGAAATAATTTTGGAGTTGTATGATTTTTAAATTTTGATTTATATATTTTTGCTGAAATTTGATGTTTGTGGGTATCATCACTGAAAGCCCTCACGAGACTATAACTCGTCCACTAGTGGTGAGCTAGGGGTTTAAAGGCTTGTTGCATGCGCTAAATGCAATCGAAAGTGCCAGCGAAAGTGGTGTAGTTTAGGATTTTTGTTTTTGTTTTTAGAGTTTTTTAGTTTTTGTTTTGCTCGAGGACTAGCAAAATGTAAGTTTGGGGGTATTTGATGAGTACAAAATAAATACATATTTTATTCCTAAATTTATTATTGTTAGTATCTCATTTTATTTAATTTTATCTAATTAGTATAATTTTGTGTTTTGCAGGTTTAAAAGTGAGGATGACAGAAAAAATGCTTAAATATAAAGTCTGGGCCCATTATGAGTTATTTTGGACCTCAAGCCCAATTATTGAGCCTATTAAGAAAAGCCCATGAAGAAATCCACATGTGTGAATAATATTTTCATCATCTAAAGAAGAAATTCGAAATTTACAAGCTAATATAAGAGGATTTTCGAATTTGGCAAGTGGATTAAGGAAAGAGAGAAAATAAGGAAGGGAGAAAAATAAGGAAGGTTTGATACATGTTCAGTATTTTGGTCATAAATTTCCACTCCGATATCTGATTGCTTTGATTCTTTTTGCGTTGGAAAGAAGACTTCAAGAGCTACAACTTTGTAGTTTACAACTTTTCCTGATTCGGAAGTTAAAAGGGTCAAAACTGAGCTGCAAGATAGTGCATGTGTAAAAAACGGGATTCTACACCCACTTTCCTTATACAAATTTAGCTCATTGCCTCTTTTAAGTCATTCTATATTTAGCACAAATCAAATCCGCCCTCCATGTTCCCTTGCTTTATTTAAATCTTTGAATCCAATCCATTCATTCCACCTCCTTTCATCTATAAATACTAGCCATCTCCCATTGAGAAAACTGAACTTGGGCATTGAAGAAAATGAGAGGAGAGGAAGAAGAGAAGGAGAAAGACTGTGGCATTTTCAATCCACATTGGGTTCTAAGGTTGGTGGATTTTGATTTCCATTGTATTTTTCTTATGTCTTTATTCCAAAATTTCATTGATTTGTAATTTTTAATTCCATGTTTTAATTCATAAAAGAAGGTGAGATTATTAGAATTATGGTTTTCCAAATTTTGATTTTTATTATGATGGTTTGAATCATTTTAGTTCTTGACTCCTTCCTTGGTAGTTAATTTGGACATATGAAATAGTTAGATCTTTGATTAACATTACTATTCTAGGTCTAAGGTTCTTTGGGACATGAAATATTTAGATCGGAGAATTGCATGATTAATCTAGATCTAAGGTTCAGATTAATTAGGGAACTAATTTGATGAAAGACTTGAATAAGATTGAAATTTTACGTGAGCTCCATGTTCTAGGCCGTTATTTTATTATTAAAATTTGGATGATAATGCCTCCTTGATTCTTTGATCCAGTTCTATTGTAAATATGTATATAGGTAATTTAGATGTTATTTATGTTTTCTTTTGTTTATAAATACAAATTCTTGAAAATTGTGGAACTAGGTTGGAAATAATTTAATTGCATCTTAATTCTGTATTTTAAATTAGATTGAGATTGTTTATATTTTTATATTAATGCCACCATTTTAATTAAAATTAGTTAAATTGTTAGATTCTATGTTTAAATCTAGAATGTTTCTAAATTACGATTAAAACTCATAGATTAGATAAATTATTCTATATTTATGATTTATCTCCATATTTTCCAAAGTTCTTAAAATACATAATTGAATGGTGTATTTTCATGGATATATTTTCCTAAGTTCCGATGGGTTCGACCTCGCACTTAATCGCTATACTATCTAAATGGTTCGTGCGCTTGCGAGTTATAAATTTAAAATTTGCACAACAACAATCATGAAAGAATTAAACCAATATGAAAAGGCTCTAATTGCAAATAACACATGATGCCACTGTCTCATTCATGAAAATTGGTAGCTCAGTGGAATGGTCTCAAACTTTTCTCACTTGTCCAATTCACGTTTAAGTATCAAAGGAAATACAATACTTCCTTTTGTGGTCTCATTACAAAGAATATCTAAAGATAAAGGAATCATATCGAGATCAAAATGTTGATTCAGAGTGAAGGAAATTAATTGATAGTAAAAATCAATTTTTCTTATTAATTTAGAAAGTGGAGTCATATTGCATTGAAATTTAAGAAAAATAGATGTAATGATGATTCAAAGTGAAGGAACATGACTTCTCTTACATTCAATTTTCTTTTCTTTTTTTTTTTATATTAGACCAAAATGAGCCAACAACGTTATGATGAATAAATTAGACCAAAATGAGCCAACAACGTTATGATGAATAAATTAGAAATATCAGAGTTGCTATAATTTAAATGAAATATTAAAAGTGTTTGCATAATACATCAAATTAAGTATTTAAAAACAATAATGATCGATATATCAGCTGTTACATTTCTCTCTTATGTTTTTAAAAATTAAAACGACCAATATCAGCTGATATCGCTGATATGTAAATGTATTAAAAACCGATACATATCGGTCGATATTTAAATCCCTATATCAAACCACATACATTAATTGTTTAAATCCATGGATTTGAGTTTGCGAACCCTGGTGCTTGCCTGATAACCTCAGTTGAAAATGTCATTGAACCTAGTATCTAAGTCAAATATCATGCTGAAGCTCAAAGTCATGGCCCAAAAAATGTGGTTCAAGCCTTGCCAGCAATTTTAATTTGAAAGTAAGATGTCTGGATGTTTGTATTTTAAATGCAGCCCTTGTATTTTAATTTGTTTCTAAGCTCAACTTATTCAACATAATGAGCCTTATCTTTGACTTATAATTCATATTTACTAAGTGTGTATGTGTGAGAGAGAGAGCACGCCCTTAACGTAGTTTAACGACTAAATATTAAATAGTTTAAATAATTTAATAGATTTTATTTTTAAAAATTGAATAAATTTTACGATAGTCGAGTGATTATATATATTTTTTTTATCATAAAGTGAATTTTACTCTTTAATATTAAATATTTCAGACCATACATATATTAAACCTGCCCTCGGTTAACAGCTGGATCAAACCCCTAACCAGAGTCGACCAAAGTTTCCAATGGGCTTGTGGAGTTCTTGACCAAACGATCCAAGCTAAGGGAGCACCAGCCATGTAAATTTTTTCAGTTTTTTAAAAAGCCACTTAAGCTCGCTAACTTTGTTCCAATATTACAAAATTGACATAATAATGTCTTTTTTAAAAGATTTTAAATCACGGTTTACATGCAAATTTAATACCTTAGTATTTACATAGCAGTAGTCACCACACTTTTGATTCGGTGTACTTATATTAGACAATTGAATGCAATCTATAGTTGAACCCACGAATGGAGTGGTTATAGTTTTATGGATTAAATGGAAAATAATTTCCTTTAAAATTATCGTCTCCATTTAAGTCTTCCTCTCCGCCTCCATCTCTTCCTTCATCTCCGGCTGTTGACATCAAAAAACCAATATTTCAATGTGAAAAGGCTTTAAATTTCAAATAATTCTTAACGCCACCGTCTCAATCATGACAATTGCTAGCTCCAGCAGAATGGTCTCAAACTTGTCCAATTCACATTTAAGTATCAAAGGAAATACAATACTTCCTTTTGTGGTCTCATTAGAGAGAATATTTAAAGATCAAGGAACCATATAAAAATCAAAATGTTGATTCAGAGTGAAGGAAATTAATGGATAGTAATAATCACTTGGTTTATTATTTAGAAAGTCAAGTCATATAGCATGGAAATTTTAAGAAAAGCAAGATGAAAGGTTGATTCAAAGGAAATGAACATTACTTCCCTTCTAATCATTTTTCTTTTTCTTTTTTCTTCTTTTATATTGGACCAGAATGCTAATTTAAATGAAATAAATGTCATCGAAAATGTCTGGTAATTTCAGTTGAAAATGTCATTGAAAGTAAGTTTATGGTGTCAAATTTTGCCTCTTTACTTGCCCAGTCAAAAAGTCGTGGCCCAAAAAAATGTGGTTCAAGCCTTGCCAGCAATTTTAATCTGAAAGTAAGATGTCTGGATATTTGCATTTTAAATGCAGCCCTTGTATTTTAATTTGTTTCTATGCCCAACTTAAAAGAAAATTATTGTTAGCAAATGAATAAGGAGGAGTTCAAATTGTAATTTTTTCCTTAAAATATACACATGGAATGATTGTTGAATTCAAAAGACTTTGTGAAATGAAAAATGATTTCTAAATAAGCCCTCTCGTTTATACCTCTCCATTCTTTAAAAAAAAAATCCAAATAAGATAAGCACCAAAATTCATTCCATGTGAATTTCCATAAATGAGTTTAATTATGTCCAAGAGTATTTCTCTGCAAATACATAGAACTAAAGTCTGTTAAATGATGTAATTTTTTTTATATATTAAAATATTTATAATCTCTTAATCATATTAAAAGTATAATAGCTTCATTGAGATACAACATAACATTTCTCATAAAAGAGAATTCATAATAGGCAACTTGCAATAAATTGAAAGGTTCACAAGGTGTCATAAATCGAAAGGTTCAGCCACGTAGTGATGGCCCACACGATGTGAGCACCAGCCAGCCATGTGCAACTTTATTGATCTCAGTCAAAAAAATTTAAAGGGTGTCATACTCTGAACAAAGACCATTCCAGTAAATCCATTATTGCCTTATTTGGTTAGTCTGATGCATAAGTGTACAGGATAACATATGGGTGATCATACTTAGGAATCTATTAGGTTTTACATGCCAACAAAAAGCCACGTCTAATTTTATTTTTTTCTTTTTACCCCCATATATTCTTAGTCCTCTTGAGTGAAGTTGAAAGTTTGTGAATCCTTTCAAGTAGAGTATTTTAGTTAGTTGAGAATTTTTTAGTAAGACATTCTTCATGTCTATTTTACTATCAATTTGATAATCATTAGTATTAGTATATATAAAAGAATTTATTTGGCAAAGATAAGAAAATCAGTAAATTGCTTTCTTTCTTCTCTTTCTTTGTTGATAAATTACAGTGAACTATATAATGAAACGTTTAAGTAAACTCAAGATCAAAATTCATTGCTGCCGAGAGGAGAAGATAAAAAAAAAAAAAAGGAATGCAAAGAAAATGCTTAAGGAGTGACCACATTGAAGCCTAGTTTCCAGTGTTCGTCTCAGTCTTTATCTAAGTCTCCACTTCATTTAAGTCTTCAGTCTCTCTCTCCAGCTAAGTCTTCGTGTGTGTCTCCTTTTCTACATTGATGGAAATGGAAGTTGAAAGAGAGAGGGATGAAGGGGAGCAGTGATGCCACAACCACTACAAGCTCAATTTTCTAAGATTAGGTAGTGCAGAGGTTAAGGTATGGCCCCAATCCTCACCATTTACTGACAAATTTATATAAACGAGGTAGGGTTCTCTAAGGTTAGGCAGGCTTTGGAGAAGTTTATTGAGGTTCAGCTTTTGAGTTCGAATGATGGACAGTCAAAGTTGATAGATCCAAAGAAATATGCTAATCTTTTTTTCCCACAGTACTAAACTGAAAAGTGTGTTTTATTTAAAAAAAATATATCTAAAAATCAATAATAGCAAATATCAAATATAAAATTCATGTCCACTTATTTACTATAATTAATCATTAATATTTTTCATATAAAACATTAATTTTATAAAAACATTGAAAATTTATCAAAATTACACAAAATCCTTTAAATATATCAATTATATTAAGACATCTCCATTTAATTCCACACATTCAATACATTCCATCAAGTCTTTCAAAAAAAATCTAAAATGAAAATTGTCTTAAAACAAATCATATAAAACTCAATTTCAATAAAAAAAAATTAAGCAAACCACAAAAGCGTTCTACAAACTCAATCTTCACTCAAATCCACGAACATTCATGATCATTTCATTGTTTATGTCAGTCAAGAAACACTCCAAAATTAAAATGATCTTAAAGCAAGAA
>CM039088.1:2698817-2903394 GCA_022113865.1 Chimonanthus praecox | reverse complement strand
CTTCCTGGTGTGGTCTCATTACAGAGAATATCTAAAGATTAAGGAATCATATCAAGATCAAAATGTTGATTCAGAGTGAAGAAAATTAATTGATAGTAAAAATCAATTTTTCTTATTAATTAGAAAGTGAAGTCATATTGCATTGAAATTTTAAGAAAAATAAGATGTAGTGATGATGCAAAGTGAAGGAACATGACTTCTCTTACATTCAATTTTCTTTTCTTTTTTTCCTTTTTATATTAGACCAAAATGCACCAACACCGTTATGATGAATAAATTAGAAATATTAGATTACAAATATCAGAGTTGCTATAATTTAAATGAAATATTAAAAGTGTTTGCAGAATATATCAAATTAGGGATTTAAAAAACAGTAATGATCGATATATCAGCCGTTATATTTCTCTCTCTTATTTTTAAAAAAATTAAAACGACCAATATAAGCTGATATTGTCGATATGTAAATCTATTAAAAACTGATACATATCGGTCGATATTTAAATCCTTCTATCAAACCACATACATTGTTCAAATCCATGGATTTGAGTTTGCAAACCCTAGTACTTGCCTAGCTTTCAATAATTGCAGACATTGCTTTTTCATTGACTTTGACTTAGACTTTAATAGGTTCACTTTCAATGTGAAACACTGTAAACATCCTGACTTCAGTAGGTCCCTTCAAGTTTAAAATTTTGAATTTTTTAAGAAAAAGTTTTCAAAATACTTATAAACTTGTCGCCAACGATTTATATGTCTTTTAAATGAACATGAGACAGTCATGAAAGTTGCTAGGTTAGTGGAATGGTCCCAAACTTCTCTGACTTGTCTAATTCACCAAATTCACCGATATATAAGATTTACCGATTTTTTAACCCATGCTTGAGAGTAGTGAATTAGTGTTTACATCAAAATTTTGACGAGTGCCAATTTAAAAAAATAATGGTTAAATGAAAGACTGAAAATAAATACAAAATGTATCCATACTAAATCATGTATCGAGAGTGGCAAAGCAGAGTTTGCATGGACGATGAGATACACCTACTGTATTAACATCCTTATAGTAATAAATATATAAAGTTTGAAGGGTTTGATAAGTGAAACTTCGGTAATACAATTTTATTAGTTACAAGGATAGAGGTGGCCATGATCCAATGATAATGGCTATAAATTTGCTTGAGGAAGTGGGAGTCCTGAGTTAAATTCTCACTCTACCTCAAATGGGTACTCTATACAGAGTTATCCGATATGTGTGGATAGAGAGGCTTATACATATCCCGATGATTAGTCGAGTGTTCTAAGATGCCTAGACAGACACCTTGGTTATAAAAAAAAAAATGGTGGCCATACTTGTGTGAGTTCTTTTAATAGTGAATGTTAAGAAAGTGAGATTCATCTTTTCATTAAATACATTTAAATGATTAGATATATAATCATGAGTTACCAAAATTTAAAATAGAGACCTTTACACTCATAAAAATTGCACAACTAAATTCATTGATAATATTTAGTGTCGTGTTATATTGTTCTCTTAGTCGACACATCTCCAACGTAAATTCTTTCAAGCTAAGGAAGCACTAGCCATGTTACACATGGGCAACTTTAGTGACTTTGACTTGACTAGCTTTCAATTAACTTAGATTAACCTAGTAAAAATTTTCAGCTTTTTAAAAAGCTACTTAAGCTCGCTAACTTTGTTCTAATATTACAAAATTGACATAATAATGTCTTTTTTAAAAGTTTTTAAATCATGGTTTACATGCAAATTTAATATCCTAGTATTTGCATAGCATTCTTTTTAGACATAATAAAATCTATAAATGGTTTCTAAGGACTATTAGACAATTGAATGCAATCTATAGTTGAACCCACGAATGGAGTGGTTATAGTTTTATGGATTAAATGGAAAATAATTTCCTTTAAAAATATCGTCTCATTTAAGTCTTCCTCTCCGCCTCCATCTCCTCCTTCATCTCCGGCTGTCGACATCAAAAAACCAATATTTCAATGTGAAAAGACTTTAAATTTCAAATAATTCTTAACGCCACTGTCTCAATCATGGCAATTGCTAGTTCAGCAGAATGGTCTCAAACTTGTCCAATTCACATTTAAGTATCAAAGGAAATAGAATACTTCCTTTTTGGTCTCATTAGAGAGAATATTTAAAGAACAAGGAACCATAAAAAGATCAAAATGTTGATTCAGAGTGAAGGAAATTAATGGATAGTAATAATCACTTGGTTTATTAATTTAGAAAGTCAAGTCATATTGCATAGAAATTTTAAGAAAAGCAAGATGAAAGATTGATTCAAAGGGAAGAAACATTACTTCCCTTCTATTCATTTGTCTTTTACTTTCTTCTTCTTTTATATTGGACCAGAATGCACCAACGTATGATGAATAAATTAGACATGGTCAGAGTTGCTAATTTAAATGAAATAAATGTCATTGAAAATGTCTTATAATTTCAGTTGAAAATGTCATTGAACTTGGTGTCAAGTCCTGCCTCTTTACTTGCCAAGTTAAAAATCAAGCCCAAGATCAAAGTCCTGGCCCAAAAAACTGTGGTTCAAGCCTTGCCAGTAATTTTAATCTGAAAGTAAGATGTCTGGATGTTTGTATTTTAAATGCAGCTCTTGTATTTTAATTTGTTTCTATGCCCAACTTCAAAGAAAATTATTGTTAGCAAATGATAGCCAAGATAGGTCAATATGTTGTAACCAGAGATTTAAAAAAATGTTACCGATATTATATGGGCTGGATAACGGACAATACGTTCATTTTTTTAATTTTTTAAATATGGAAAATAATTATAAAATATTAATATAAATCTATTAAGATCATATTTTAGTAAAAAAAATCTTGTTTACACAGTACTAAACTCTTAAAAAATTGTCTTAAAGTTTTTTTAAAAAAAGTCCAAAGACATCTAAATTTCTTGTCCTCTTGTTTTCCATAATTAATCATTTATGATTTTTCATATAAAAACATTAAAATTATTTGACAAAAATATCAAAATTGCACATCAATTATATTAAGACATCTTATTTAATTCCACACACACTCCGTAACATTTCATTAAGTTTTTCAAAAAAAAATCTAAAATGAAAATTATCTTAAAACCATAATGTCATAAAAAAAATTAAGAAAATCACAAAAACCGCTCCAAAAGCTTATTCTTCATACACATTCAATATCATTTCATTAATTTTTTAAGAAGCACTCCAAAATTAAAATTATCTTACAGGAAAAATTTAAAAATTAATAAAAATAAATCAGAATGAACAATTTAAAGATGAAATAGAAATAGACAAATACATTTTAATGACCTTCTTCGTATGCACTAAAGAAAAAAGAAAAAAGTCATACAAGTGTATGACTTTTAAAAAATAAAAATTTGAGCCCAGCCTATACTGCTGTACATATAGTACATCATCTACCATTCATATCAGCTAATACATATCATATCAACCATTTTTATCATAGATGCCATTTTTATCAGAGCATTACTTGAGTCAATGGGTACATAATGTACCACATCGGTTCTCTAAAATACTTTCATATATTTTGAGGATTAGTCGGATGCTCTAAGAAACTTATATACCTTAGACATTAAAAAAGCTTATGTATAGATAGATAGTGAGAGGCAAAGAGAGGATATAAGCCATTTATGTAACATCAATCTAAAATACTTATACAAAACATACTCCTAAATACAAAACACAAAAATTCAGTAGGAAACATAAATGCTAAACATCAATACAAATACTTTTTTACATAACAAGCTTCTTATTAGATAACACACAATTCCTAAGAGGAACCTTTCGATGTTACTCTTTAGAATGATAGATGACATCTCAATAGTGACTAAGATGGACCTTCAGCTGACAATAAGGTCTCATTGTGCTCTTCTACTGCTTTATCAACTCCAAGATACAAGTTTCTCACTCCATGAATTTCTTTCACCACATTCTTCATCTCCATTCGCTCTTTTGGTGATTCAACAGAACAAGATATACCTATTTTCATCATTGAAACTAGGCATTCTTGCCTTCTGCTTCTTATGTTGCTATTATTCCCATTGATACCATTACTTTCGTCTTCTTCCAAGAGCAACCTTTCATCTATAATCTCCATCTTTCGTTCAGCCACCATCATCGTAGCAAACTCATGAAGGTTTATATTCTCTTCAAACACCTCAGTAGGTCTCTTTCCAGTGAACATCTCTAATAAAAGGATCCCGTAACTATACACATCACCGTATATAGATATATCACCTCCCATGCCATACTCTGCCATTCATAAACCACTTTGTTTATTAGGGTAAGGAGTATAATTTCATTGATATGGACTCACACGCACTCTACCTATTTTTTGAGCCTTAAGGCCTTAACAAACCTTACTTGTTATATATAATATTTATAGAACTAAGCTATAAAGATATAAACTAAGGAGAATTTATATCAAAATATGGAAGTATGGACAAAACGATATTATTAGCACTCAATGCTTTACAAGGCTATGTGAATTCCTGAATGGTGAAATATTTTTTATCTGAATATCGAACTTGAGAGAATGAAAATGGGAAAAAAATAGTAGGGAATTTAATTGAACATACATAATATTTGGCAAATATGTCCTTTGGTCGTTCATTGCAACATAGATCTAATCTTTATAATGCACAAGAACTTGTAACTCAATGACATGCTGCACTCTATTAGATAAAATGTATTCTACCATTCAGTTCATAAAACAAGCTAGTGTACGTTACAGATCAAGTTATTTATTTATTTTGGCACTTACAAATGCCCAAATGGTAACAAACATATGTTATCTTAAATATGTTAACAAAAACTATATCTTAAATGCCCACATGGGTGTAGCTCAATTGGTTAACCTCCCGCCTCAAGAAGTGAGAGGTGCCAAGTTCGAGCCCCCATGGCCTAACTTGGTGTACCCTAAGAGTAGTGGGTATCGCCCGTGGGAGTTTCCTGCGGTTTCCCACAAGTAAATTAAAAAAAAAAAACTATATCTTTTACACTTAAATTTTAATGAACTATAATTTTATAATTGCAGAATATTAAAGTTTGAAAAAAATGAAGTAAAAAGTGATTTGTCAACCATTTGATCAAAATGTATAGAAATTTGGATATTGCCAAGGTTTCTCTCAAGTGCTCCTCTATGTGAAGTGAGACTGCAAAATTAGAGCTTACAAGAAAACAAAGAAAAGTCCACAATAAGTCAGCAATCGGATCTTTACCAGCTTGAGCCTCTTCCTCTGATGATTTTCAGAATGTGTTGATGTCTGACATCGTATGTGCCTAGAAAGAGTGTATTGTTTGTATTTTACCTTTTCCTTCTTTTGGTTCCAGAGTCCTTTAGGCTTTGTGAGTTGTAATATTATTTCTTTTGTTTTCTGTATCTACACCTCTGATACCGTCTTTTTATAAATATAGTAATCATTTAAAAAAAATGCATAAAAAATATTATCAATTTCACTGTTAATTTTGATAAATCTTAATCTAATGTCTAATGTTTTTTAAAATTTTAATTTTTGAATGATCTATTGGTATTTCTTAATATATAAAATAATAAAAAATATTTCTGTTACTACACTAAATCGGCAGCCATTTCAAAGCCATTCATCACAATCCAAGGGCTATCAGACAGACACCAGCTGAAATGCCAAATTTCTGTTGAACACATGCATCCTTAGAATAATAATGTATTTTAGATCTAACTAGAGTAAAATCTTTGTTATTTTTATTGGTAATTTGATATTGTGTTCATGGATGTAAAATATATTAATTGAAATGACTTAAATTTACCTTAAAATACTAAGTTGATAGACATATAGTATACAGTGTGTATCGAAACTAGGGCAAAGCCCTATTTAACTCCTCTATATATAAGAATCAGATAAAATACTGCATAAGTGAAGAAGTGCATGTTATAAGAAAATTAATTACCTGGAGCAATGTATCCAATAGATCCTTTCACCAGGAGTGAACTAGATTGAGCCTGAAAGTAATTAGTTTCATCTTTTGAAAGAATCCTTGCCAAGCCAAAGTCACCCACATGTGCAACCATGTCGTCATCAAGAAGAATGTTGCTTGGTTTCAGATCGCAATGAACCACTGGTGTTTGTGAATGGTGATGAAGATATTCGAGAGCATAAGCCACATCCATTGCTATATTTAGCCTTTGAATGAAATTCAAATTTCTTGACTCATGTCTGTCATTTTCATCTGGGTGTAGCCAACTGCCTAAATTCCCATTAGGCATGAACTCGAAAATCAATGCCTTAAAATCGTCACCTTTAAAATCAATGCTTGAGCAAACAGTTAAGACCTTGACGATATTCCGATGTTGAATGCTCCTCAAAGCTCTGCATTCGGCCATAAAACTCTTAGAAGCTCTCTGCAGCTGCAATTTCAAAACTTTAACTGCAATTGTTGTGCCAATACGATCTAAAATTCCTTTGTATACAAAACCAAAACTTCCCGCACCAATCAAGTTAGCAGGTGAGAATCCATCAGTTGCATTGAGAAGCTCTGCATAAGTAACCTCTAGAAATTGATCTTTAATGAAGTTCGCACTCTCGGGTTCTTTCTTCGATCTCTTCTTACAATAACGAGTAGTTATGAAACATGAAAATAAGAGTAAGCAGAGAGTTACTGCAACAACAACATGCATTATTACTCTTAGAGAAGGAGCCCTTCCACGCTCTTTGGAAACTAGCTTTGGACATCTGGGCAGCTGTAGCTTTAGGATTCCCCCACAAAGCTTTTTGTTCCCCTCGATTGAAAATGCACTTGCATTCTTAAAAATTCCGAGAGTTGGCACTTCACCCTCAAGACCATTGAAAGATAAATTTAAATATTTTAGAGTCGCAAGTTGGTCTAAATATTTTGGAATATGCCCAGATAAGTTATTCCTTGAAAGGTCAAGTTCCACAATAACCTTTAGAATACTTAGAGAAGGGGGAATGCTTCCTTGAAAGAAATTGTTGTGCATGTAAAGGTTTTCCATTTTGATACAACTTCCAAGAGTGCTTGGAATTTCACCTGAGAATTTATTGTCTGAGATGACTAAGTTCTCAAGATTTTGCAACTGACCAACTTCCATCGGCAATGAACCAGTCAAATAGTTCTCATCCAGAAAAAGATCTCTCAAAGTTGGAAAATTGAAAATTTCTTTAGGCATGCTTCCATTGAGTTTATTAAAATAAAAGCTCAATCGTTGAAGTTGCTTGCAGTTTCCAAGGCTTGTAGGAATTCCTCCCTGTAGATTATTCCCAGATAGATCCAGAGAAATCAGTTGAGTTAGATTTCCAAGGGTATCAGGAATTCGCCCTGAAAGTCTGTTATATTCTGCATCAAATTGTACCAACTTTTGAAGTTTCCCCAATTGAACAGGAATAGTGCCTGTAAGATGGTTGGCTGCGATGACTAGCCAATTTAAGCTAACAAGGTTCCCAATTCCCTCTGGGATTGTTCCTGATATTTGATTTCCTCTCAACATAAGATATCTCAGTTGGGTTGAGAGATTAGCAATTGAGTTGGGCAATATACCTCCGAATCGATTGTTTCTTACCTCGAGAATTTCCAAATCACTGCAATTGGTTAAAGAAGTGATGAAATTCAAGTCGCCTTCTTTTCCCACACCTAGTTCATTGTGACCCATACCAAGCCGTTGGAGGCTATGCAACCTTCCGAAATTCATTGGAACGGACCCGCTGAAGTTGTTTAGACCGAAGCCGAGTAGTAAAATCTTTGATGCATTGCCTAATGAAACTGGTATGGGTCCTGTGAATCGGTTATTTAATACGTAAAGCCTTTCAAGATTTGGAAAAATAAGGCCTAGCTCAGGGGAAGTCTCCGTGGAAATGGTTACCCCCCAAATCAAGAACACTTATCAATGAGAGATTGTAAATAGAGTTAGGAACCAAACCCGAAAGCCTATTTTCACCCATGGCTAGTATTTGCAAGTTGCCTAATTGGCCTAGATTGCTTGGAATGCTTCCCTCAAAGTTGTTATATGTAAGATAGAGAGAGGTGAGAGATGAAAGGTTTCCAAGTGATGGAGGGATGTCACCAGTAAAATTGTTGTAGCCAACATCCAACACATTCAGCTTCGACAGAGACCCAAAGCCAGATGGAATTCTTCCAGTAAGCCTATTCCTGCGCAAGTAAACAACTCTGAGCTCCAAACAGTGAGTGAGATTGTTGGGGATCTCTCCAACGAAAGAGTTGCTGCTGAGGTTGAGATATCGGAGCCTGAACAGACGATCAATTTCACAGGGAATATGGCCTTGAAAGTTGTTGTCTGAGAGGTCTAGTCTTCTGAGGAAGGAGAGATTTCCAACTTGGGGAGATAAGGTGCCTTCCAAGCTTTGTCCCAACAGGTTCAATGATACGACCCTTTGGGGATGTCGTTGCTGCAAATGACTCCACTCCACTTGCAGAAATGGAGGGAATTATTCCAAGAACTCAAGACACCATTAGGATCACTACTGGATATCCCATCTTTGATAGCAAGCAAAGAGCCTATCCTCTCGTTTCTTTGGAGGGCAAAGCAAAACAAGTTCATGCAGAGAATGAAGAATGCATGAAAGAGAAAAGACTGAGATACTCTTATTTGCCTCAACTGTGAGAGTTCCATTTTTTTATTCGTTGTTTTGAGCTTTGGCATTATAAAACATGAGCAATTTCACTTGTATTTATAGGACACTTCTGTAATCATCTTAAATTAATAATAGCTTCATTATAGGGCAACTTTAGTGACTTTGACTTGATTAGCCTTTAATAGTTGCATCCATTGTTTTTCACTGACTTGACTATACTATACTTTATCTAATGTGAGTGCAAGTTCACTTTCTTTCTCCATCTTTTCTCAATGAATAGAGAAAAAAAATCTTGACTTTAGAACATTCAATATTTATTTAACTTTATTATCACTACACTAAATCCAATATTACAAAATTGACTTACGATAATTTGTCTTTTTTTTAGAGTTTTAAACTTTGGTTTACATGCAAATTTAATATGCTAGCATTTGCATAGCATGTGTAATGAGAGAATGATATCTTAATTTTTGAGTGGCAATGAAATCTTGACCGTTAGATAATAAGTATCGGGTTGTATCTCAGAAATATATTGATATTAAATATTACTTTAAACAATTGGATATGGCTCACAATGAGTGGTTATAGCCTAATAGATTAATTGAAAAAAAAAATCTTTTAAAAGTTTGTGCTCTTCAAAATTTGATGAGTTTAAATTATTTTTAATCTTTAAACTTTGCAGTATTCGGAAGCATGACTTAATATATCTCAATCAAGATGATTTTTTATAGATGTCATACTTGAACAAAGACTTTTCTAGTAAACCCATTACCACCTCATTTGATTAGTTCGAAACTTAAATGTGAAAAGCAATATTTCAATGTGAAAAACACTCTAAATTAAACCAATGTGAAAGGTCTCTAATTGCAGATAACACATGATAGCACTGTCTCATTCATGGAAGTTGGTAGCTCGGTGGAATGGTCTCAAACTTTTCTCACGTGTCCAATTCACGTTCAAGTATCAAAGGAAATACAGTACTTCCTTTTGTGGTCTCATTATAGAGAATATCTAAAGATTAAGGAATCATATACAGATCAAAATGTTGATTCAGAGTGAAGGAAATTAATTGATAGTAAAAATCACTTGGTTTATTAATTTAGAAAGTCAAGTCATATTGCATTGAACTTTTAAGAAAAATAAGATGAAGTGATAATTCAAAGGGAAGTAACATGACTTCCCTTGCATTCAATTTTCTTTTCTTTTTTTCCTTTTTATATTAGACTAAAATGCACCAACATGGTTATGACGAATAAATTAGAAATAGTGAGAGTTCAAGCCTTGCCAGCAATTTTAATTTGAAAGTAAGATGTCTAGATATTTGTATTTTAAATGCAGCCTTTGTATTTTAATTCGTTTGTAAGTCCAACTTAAAAGAAAATTATTGTTAGCAAATGAATAAGGAGGAGTTCAAATTGTAATTTTTTCCTTAAAATATACACATGGAATGATTGCTGAATTCAAAAGACTTTGTGAAATGAAAAATGATATCTAAATAAGCCCTCTCGTTTTTACCTCTCCATTCTTAAAAAAAAAAAATTCCAAATAAAATAAGCACCAAAATTCATTTCATGTGAATTTCCATAAATGAGTTTAATTATGTTCAATAGTATTTCTCTGCAAATACATAGAACTAAAGTCTGTTAAATGATGTAATTTTTTTATATATTAAAATATTTATAATCTCTTAATCATATTAAAAGAATAATAGCTTCGTTGAGATACAACAAAACATTTCTCATAAAAGAGAATTCATAATAGGCAACTTGCAATAAATCGAAAGGTTCACAAGGTGTCATAAATTGAAAGGTTCAGCCACGTGAGAGATGGCCCACACGGTGTGAGCACCAGCCAGCCATGTGGAACTTTATTGATCTCTGTCAAAAAAATTTAAGGGGTGTCATACTTTCTCTCTCCAGGTAAGTCTTCGTCTCTGTCTCCTTTTCTACATTGATGGAAAAGGAAGTTGAAAGAGAGGGATAAAAGGGAGCAGTGATGCCACAACCCCACAAGTTCAATTTTCTAAGATTAGGTAGTGCAGAGGTTAAGACATGGCCCCAATCCTCATCATTTATTGATAAATTTATATAAATGAGGTAGGGTTCTCTAAGGTTAGGCAGGCTTTGGCGAAGTTTATTGAGGTTCAGCTTTTGAGTTCGAATGATGGGACAGTCAAAGTTGATAGATCTAATGAAATATGCTAATCTTTTTTTCTCACAGTACTAAACTCTTGAAAAGTATGTTTTATTTTAAAAAAAAATATATCTAAAAATCAATAATAGCAAATATCTAATATAAAATTCATGTCCACTTATTTACTATAATTAATCATTTAATATTTTTCATATAAAACATTGAAAAATTATCAAAATTACACAAAATCCTTTAAATATATCAATTATATTAAGACATCTCCATTTAATTCCACACATTCAATACATTCCATCAAGTCTTTCAAAAAAAAATTTAAAATGAAAATTGTCTTAAAACAAATCATATAAAACTCAATTTCAATAAAAAAATAAATTAAGCAAATCACAAAAGCGTTCTACAAACTCAATCTTCACTCAAATCCACGAACAGTCATTATCATTTCATTGTTTATGTCAAGAAACACTCCGAAATTAAAATGATCTTAAAGCAAGAAATTTAAAATTAATAAAAATAACTCAAAATGAACAAATCTAAAAAAATAGAAATAGACAACTAGCTTTCAAACACCAAGAACTGACATCTAACCTTCTTGATATGCATTAAAAAAGAGTCTACAACTAACTTTTAAAAATAAAAATTTAAGCCCAGCCTATATAGACAAACACATGCCCTGTAATATCTATTCTCTGAAGACAAGTCATACAGACACCCAGGTTTTCTTTCTCTACATACCTGATTTCAAAAAAATTGGGTGAAATTACCATTTTGCCCTTCATTTTTAAAGGAAAAAATGACTTTACGCATCCGAACGTGTGGTTCGTTCGAATGAATTGTTCGAATAGGTTCCTTCGAACGATGGCTGTGGCATGGGATTTTCAAGCGAACCTGTTTCTCGACTAATTTTTTACAAACAAGGTATCAAAATTCATCTACTCTTAATTTTATGAACTCCAGTACTGATTTTAAGTGAAAAATGTATAGTTTTGTGCTTTAAAAATTGTACCGAAAGAATTAAGAAAAAATTGCCTTCCCTCTTAATTCTTCAGGTACGATATTTGAAGCCCAAAACTATATCATTTTCACTTAAAATCAGTTCCAGAGTTTATAAAATTTAGACTAGATGAATTTTGATACCTTGTTTGTAAAAATTGTCCTGCTTTGAACAAAGACCTTTCCAGTAAATCCATTATTGCCTCATTTGATTAGTCTGATGCATAATTGTACGGGATAACATATGGGTGATCATCCTTAAGAATCTATTAGGTTCACATGCCAACAAAAAGCCACATCTAATTTTATTTTTTATTTTTTTATCCCCATATATTCTTAGTCCTCTTGAGTGAAGTTGAAAGTTTGTGGATCCTTTCAAGTAGAGTATTTTAGTTAGTTGAGAATTTTTTTAGTAAGACATTCTTCTATGTCTATTTTACTATCAATTTGATAATCTTAGTATTAGTTATATATAAAAGAATTTATTTGGCAAATATAAGAAAATCAATAAATTGCTTTCTTTTTTCTCTTTCTTTGTTGATAAATTACAGTGAACCATATAATGAAACGTTTAAGTAAACTAGGGATCAAAATTCATCGCTGCCGAGAGGAGAAGAAAAAAAAAGGAATGCAAAGAAAATGTTAAGGAGTGACCACGTTGAAGCCTAGTTTCAAGTGTTCGTCTCTGTCTTTATCTAAGTCTCCATCTCCATTTAAGTCTTTGTCTCTCTCTCCAGCTAAGTCTTCGTCTATGTCTCCTTTTCTACAGTGATAGAAAAGGAAGTTGAAAGAGAGAGGGATGAAGGGGAGCAGTGATGCCACAACCACCACAAGCTCAATTTTCTAAGATTAGGTAGTGAGAGGTTAAGGCATGGCCCCAATCCTCACCATTTACTGACAAATTTATATAAACGAGGTAGGGTTCTCTAAGGTTAGGCAGGCTTTGGCGAAGTTTATTGAGGTTCAGGTTTTGAGTTCGAATGATGGGACAGTCAAAGTTGATAGATCCAAAGAAATATGCTAATCTTTTTTTCTCACAGTACTAAACTCTTGAAAAGTATGTTTTATTTTAAAAAAAAATATATCAAAAAATCAATAATAGCAAATATCTAATATAAAATTCATGTCCACTTATTTACTATAATTAATCATTTAATATTTTTCGTATAAAACATTGAAAAATTATCAAAATTACACAAAATCCTTTAAATATATCAATTATATTAAGACATCTCCATTTAATTCCACACATTCAATACATTCCATCAAGTCTTTCAAAAAAAAATCTAAAATGAAAATTGTCTTAAAACAAATCATATAAAACTCAATTTCAATAAAAAAATAAATTAAGCAAATCACAAAAGCGTTCTACAAACTCAATCTTCACTCAAATCCACGAACAGTCATTATCATTTCATTGTTTATGTCAAGAAACACTCCAAAATTAAAATGATCTTAAAGCAAGAAATTTAAAATTAATAAAAATAACTCAAAATGAACAAATCTAAAAAAATAGAAATAGACAAATTGCTTTCAAACACCAAGAACTTATATCTAACCTTCTTGATATGCATTAAAAAAGAGTCTACAACTAACTTTTAAAAGATAAAAATTTAAGCCCAGCCTATATAGACAAACACATGCCCTGTACTATCTATTCTCTGAAGGCAAGTCATACAGACACCGAGGGATATTCGTTTGAACGAATGAAAATTGCGGGAATATGCATGTATTCATTTGAACTAATGCCAAAATGAACTGGGCATTCGTTCGAACGAATGACAATGCAGGGGTATCGTGGTAATTTGCCACCCGAATACGGAATCGGGTGTATAGAGGCAGATTTTCTGGGTGTGTGAATGTCGAGCCATCCTTTAGAATCTAGTAGGTTCACATGCCAACTAAAATTCACGTATAATTTTTTTTCTTTTTATCTCTGTATATTTTTTAACCTTTTTCAGTTAAGTTGATAAGTTTACTTATCCTTTCAAGCAGTGTTGTCTAGACACAAGTTGAGGCCTAAGGCAAAAAATTTAAATGGGGCCTTCTTGGTATTTAACATAATATTATTATAAGTAATATTTTATTAAAATTTTTATTATATATAATAAAATAAATTATTCTATATAATAATTTTTTTAACTTAAAAAGATCAAGAGGCCAACAATACAGAGCATTGAAAAATTTACCCATCCGAGTGAAATTAGCATATTCAGCAATTAAAACAGAAAAAGAACACTTTAAAAGATCAGTATACTGAGTGGGCCGAAGTGCAAACAGAGAGTGAGAGATGAGTTATCTCTATCAATTTTTTTAATATATATAATCTGAATAATTTACAATCAATTAGCTGAATAATGGTAGTGGAAAAACAAACCCAAATCATTTCCTTCTTTTTTTTTCAATCCCATTTACAATATCAAATTTAACAAAACATTTAAGGAAAACCTACCTAAGAAACGAAATGGGGATGGAGGAATAACAGAAAGAAGGGTTTTCTTGGACTTACTTTCATGGTTTTAAACGTCTTTTGAAAATAATCTTAACAAGTTTTGAGAATAAAACTGATTCTAATTAAAACTAACATTAGCATTAAATCCAGAAGTAAAAGAGATAAAATGATTACTATGAGAATCATTTACAAAAATCTGAAAGAGAAAGAAGAGGGATTTCGACCAATCTGGGTTTCAGAACGAATTTTCATTTCGACTTTAACATGAATTTTCCAAAACTACCTTATGTCATAAATTCATTAATCCAAATAGTTTATCAATTAAAATTGAAATTTTAAACTAATAAATAATAAAGAAATGAAATGGGAAAGACTTGTAGAAGTCAGAGAAAGAGAGTGAAGATTGTTGGGTTCCAATAATAAGCAAAGAGAGGGGTTAAAAAGAGATTGAGAGTCTTAAAGAGAGAAACAAGAACCCTTTTTATAGGTACATCGAGGTTCAGCCCCCATGGCGATAGAGACTTGGATAGGAGCCCAGCCACGGATAGAGGGGCCTTTTTCGTCCAGGGCCTAAGGCGATTGCCTTTCGTGGCAAAAGGTGTAGATGGCTCTGCTTTCAAGCATAATATTTTTAGTAATTTAGTTAGTGGAGTATTTTTCTAATAAAGCATTCTTCTATTTCTACTTTACCATCAATTTAATAATCATTCATGTTAGTTACATATAAAAAAAGTGATTGAAAAAATTATTTGACAAAAGTTAAAAAAATCAATAGATTGCTTTTTTTTTTTTCTCTTTCTTTGTTAATAAATTATAGAGAGCTATATAATGAAACCTTAAGTATACTCGTGATCAAATTTCATCATTGTCGAAAGGAGAAGATAAAAGAAAGCAGAGCATGAAACAGGTCGATCCATACATGCGCCGAGAAAAGAACGTTTACGAACGGTTTTTATAAATATTACTTCCCTTCTATTCATTTTTCTTTTTCTTCTTTCTTCTTTTATATTGGATCATAATGCACCTAACGTATGATGAATAAATTAGACATGGTCAGAGTTGCTAATTTAATTAAAATAAATGTCATTGAAAATATCTGGTAATTTCAGTTGAAAATGTCATTGAATCTAGTGTCAAGTCCTGCATCTTTACTTGACAAGTCAAAAATCAAGCCTAAGATCAAAGTCATGGTCCAAAAAAATGTGGTTCAAGCCTTGCCAGCAATTTTAATTTGAAAGTAAGGTATCTAGATGTTTGTATTTTAAATGCAGCCCTTGTATTTTAATTTGTTTCTAAACCCAACTTATTCAACATAATTGAGCCCTATCTTTGATTCATAATTCATATTTACTATGTGTGTATGTATGTGAGAGAGCACGCGCTTACCATCAATGCAAAATATACTTCTACATAAGACAGTCCTAATGAGAAGCCCACGGTACAGTTCATGAAGGAAACCTTCAATATTATCACTGTAAAAAAAAAAAGGAAACCCTTCAATATTACTCTTTGAAATCACAAAAGCCGGCTATCGGAATCGAACCGACGACCATCGCTTCTCAATAATAACTAAGATAAGATGGATCTTCAGCCAACAATAAACTCTCATTGTGCTCTGTGTTAGATGTGTGAATTGAGCATGTCTATGAAATGCAATGAAGGTACTGAGTTGTGTCCACAAAAGGTAGAGAAGTTGAAAATGGCGAAATATATATATATTTTTTTGAATTTACGTGTGAGAAACCCAGCGTAAAACCCCCGCGGGCGATACCCATTGCACTTAGAATACACCAAGTATTAGAGTTGACTTACCCTTGTAATTTATTTTGTACTTATTTTATGTAACTCCTTTCCTTTTATATTTGTATTCTCTTCTATTAATACAAAACCTTTGGGTCTCTCCTTAATTGAGGAAGACACAATCAAATCGTGTCTAATTTCACATGGTATCAGAGCCTGATTTCACCCTTTTCTATTCCTCAATTTTTTTTCCCGTTTCTTATCTGTGAAACGGACGTTTTCCATTTCCGACGGACGCTCATCGGATTCTGACCTGATTCAGATCTCGGCTCCTTCTGTTGCTGTTCTCAGTCCGCCAGACCTGCGCTCTGCTGGAGGGAATCGGTCTGCCAGAGGGAATCATTCTCAGATCTCCCGTCTGTGTTGTGCTTGCCGCTGCCCTTCGTGGACGTTGATCGGACTGCAGCTCCATCACCCGTTTCTCTCCGTCACGGCTTGCGTTTTGCCGACCGAGTCCTTTGGCCTTGCCATTTCTCACATATCTGTTCTTGCTGCGCACACCTCAGATCTGTTGTTGTTCCGTCAGCCGCTCTTTTGCCGCCGCCTCTGCTGCGTGACATTGGCAACCCTTCTGTCACTGGACCTATTCCCGATCTGATTTCCAGATCTGCGAGCTCTGTGAGACCAAAAGGGGCGAGCGAATCAGAGACGAACTCTCCATCGCTACACCTGTCGGCGCCGCCCACGACATTTGTTTTCGTTGGGTTGTTCTTTGAAAGAGAAAGAGATTTTTTTCTCAGATCTGTAGATCTGATTCTCGCCCTCCCTAGCAGTAGAATCCACTGCAGTGGATTTTTTGGCTTTCCAGTCCTTTCAGCCCAGACTTATCAGATCCCGCCTCTGTTCGGCCATCAACGACTCGCTGCCACCTGTTGCAGATCCGGCGGTATTCTAGCCCTGTTTTCTGCAACCGCATCCTCCTGCCCTTGCACGATTTTTCTGCTGCGTCTCTTTGCAGTCGTCGCTCCCATCTCCGGCACCAGTTCCGGCTTTCTTCTTGCCGCCGCCTCACCGACTGCCTTTCTGCCTTGCTGTGCACCACTCTGCAACCATCAACGGTGCTCTCACAGCCGCATCACAATCAAACAGCAGCATCACAATCAAAAGGGGTTGTTTTTTTTCAGCTCTGTCTTCAGCCAGGCCATCGTCCCTTGGCTGCCCCGTTTTCTGGCGTTGGAAGGCTTCTGCTAGCTGCAGTTTGTGGCAGATCGCACACCACTTAGATTTGAGTTGAAGAACTCACGCCAGATTCACTTTCTGCACATCTCCGGTCTGGTTCGACCGTGCACCGCCCACAGGCCCAGATCAGTTTTGCTGGTGTACTCCGACTTTGATTAGGGTCCGATTGCAAGCAACACCTTGGGCCTCACATCAGATTCCATTTGCATTCTCTGCTGTTTCGCTTGGGTTCACCCATTTTATTATTAGAGTTGGTCCCTCATTCTCAATGGCTACCCCCTCTTCAGGTATTCTTAATCTTAATGCTGGAGTCGCAGGTATTGCCCTTACTGTTCCATCCTCTTCTGTTTGGATTATTGATACTGGTGCTAGTAATCACATGTGCTCCACCCTATCTTCCTTTACTTCCTACACACCATGTTCTCCACCACCTTCTGTTCAACTTCCAGATGGCTCGCAGGTCCTGGTCACACACGTTGGTACTGTCAACCTTTCACCCTCTATTGTGCTTACGAATGTTTTCTTCATTCCGTCCTTCAAGTTTAACCTTTTATCTGTGACCCAACTTGCCACTTTCAATTCTTGTTCAGTGATTTTTTCTTCTTCTCATTGTATTTTTCAGGACCTGTCAACAAGGCGGACGATTGGACAAGGGGTCGTTCATGAGGGGCTCTACTACTTCCATGCGACTTCTGCAATGGCAGTCATTCGCCCCCCTTCCCTTGATCTTTGGCATTGGAGGCTTGGTCACTTAAATCATCGTACTCTCAACAACTTAGCCAAGGATGTTTCTTTTATCTCTTGTTCTAAACATCCACCTTGTGAGATTTGTCCCCAAGCGAAGCAATCGCGGTTACCATTTCCTTCCAGTACCATCACCACTCGCAGGCCATTTGCTTTAATTCACTGTGATTTATGGGGACCCTTTTCTCAACCTTCTTTCACTGGCTCTCGATATTTTTTGACTATTGTTGATGATTTTAGCAGATGCACATGGCTATATCTTATGCATGTCAAGTCTGAAACTCCATCTCTTTTAAAATCTTTTTTTTTCCATGATCCACACTCAATTTCATTCTCGTATTGCATCCCTTCAGTCGGGTACTGGTGGTGAACTATTTCCCCTTATTCAAAAGGTACGTTCGGATAACGGTACAGAGTTTCTTTCTGCTGATATGCAGAATTTCTTTTCCACTCATGGGATAATCCATCACCGAAGTTGCGTTGCCACTCCACAACAAAATGGCATTGTCGAACGCAAACACCGTCATCTTCTTTAGGTTGCTCGTGCCCTTCGCTTTCAGTCCCATCTACCTTTACAATTTTGGAGCGAGTGCGTTCTCACTGCTGCCTACCTCATCAACAAAATGCCTACATCTGTTTTATCCGGTAAATCACCACATGAAGTTCTGTTCCACTCCAAACCGAACTACTCCTGTTTACGTGTCTTTGGTAGCTTATGTTTTGGTCACAACTCTCACATCAAGCATAAGTTTGACCAACGGGCTAAACCGGGGATTTTTGTCGGTTACCCCTATGCTCAAAAAGGCTATCGCATCTTTGACATCGCTTCCAAATCCATTTACACATCTCGTGATGTCACCTTTTATGAGGGCATCTTTCCCTATCGTGATTTGCCTCCCTCCACACCTTCATCTTCTCCTGTTACCCCATTGCCCATCTCTGATGATCCTGCCTTTGATTTTCCTTCTCATTCGCCTGTTGTTCCTTCTCCACCTCCAGTTCCATCTCCAGTTACTCCTCCTGTTTTTCTTGATTCAAGTCAGCCCAGCGGCGCTTTGCCTTCTCTCACCTCTCCTGTTGCTTCAACACCGACTGCTCGGCCTAGTCGCATTCGGCGTCCACCGCCTCATCTGGTTGACTATCATTGTTCCACTGCCACTCATGAGTATCCACCCTCTCCTCCCGCTTCCGAGTTGACAGGTACACCTTATCCCATTTCCCATTATCTTCATACTTCTAACCTCTCTGTTGCACATAGAGCTTTTCTTTCCAATATTTGTTCCACAGATGAGCCACGTACCTTTTCTCAAGCTGTTAAGTCTCCAAACTGGAAAGCCGCCATGGAACAAGAAATTGAAGCACTTGAAAAGAATAATACTTGGAGTCTCACTTCTCTTCCCGCTGACAAGAAACCCATTGGTTGCAAATGGGTATACAAGATCAAGTACCGGTCCGATGGTTCTATTGAGCGTCATAAGGCTCGTCTCGTCGCCAAGGGAGTTACTCAGATTGAAGGGCTGGATTATCATGACACCTTTGCTCCCGTTGCTAAATTGGTCACTGTTCGTGCTCTTCTCTCCGTTGCCTCCGTCAAGCAGTGGTCCCTTCATCAGCTTGATGTTAACAATGCCTTCTTACAAGGTGATCTTGATGAAGAAGTCTATATGACTCTTCCGCCTGGTTTTGCGCGACAGGGGGAGCAACGGGTTTGTAAGTTAAACAAATCTATTTATGGGTTGAAGCAGGCTTCTCGACAGTGGTTTGCCAAATTTTCCTCTACTCTTCTTCAAGCTGGCTTTTCTCAGTCTAAGTCTGATTATTCATTGTTCACACATCACACCGGCAGTTCTTCGACCTTTGTGTTGGTCTATGTTGATGATATCATCATCACTGGAAATGATGCTTTGGCCATTCAACGACTTAAATGCTTCCTTGACGAGAAATTTTACATTAAAGATTTGGGGCGCCTCAAATACTTTCTTGGCATTGAAGTTGCACGCTCTAAGAAGGGTCTTTTCCTCTCCCAAAGAAAATACCTTCTCGACATTCTCAAGGATACAGGTTTTATTGGCGGACGTGTCTCAGATTTTCCCATGGAACAAAAGCTGCGATTATCACCTGATGATGGGACACTACTTCCTGATCCCACCATATATCGTCGTCTCGTGGGACGTCTTATATACCTCACTGTTACCAGACCAGATATTAACTATGCAGTACACATTCTCAGCCAGTTTATGCACTCTCCTCGTAGTGCCCATTTGGACGCCGCGCACCGTGTGATTCGCTATTTGAAGGGCTCCGTCAATAAAGGGATTTTTTTATCTTCCTCTAGCAGCCTTCTTCTACAGGGATATTGTGATTCTGATTGGGCTGGTTGTCCAACTACTCGGCGGTCTACCACTGGTTATTGCACCTTCCTCGGTTCCAACCTCATTTCTTGGAAGACCAAGAAGCAGCACACAGTTTCTCGCTCATCAGCTGAAGCCGAGTATCGCGCCATGGCTACCCTGACCTGTGAGCTCCAATGGTTGAAGTACTTACTCAGTGACCTTGGTCTTCTCCACCCTTCACCCATCACTTTATTTTGTGACAATCAAGCTGCCTTACACATTGCTACCAATCCCGTTTTTCATGAACGGACGAAACACATTGAGCTTGATTGCCATTTTGTACGTGAGAAACTTCAGTCTAAGTTGCTTGTTCCTCGCTACATTCCTTCTTCTCATCAACTTGCTGATGTCTTCACCAAGCCATTGGGCAAAGATTCTTTCCATGCTTGATTCGCAAGGTGGGCGTTATTCACATACACGCTCCACCTTGAGGGGGAGTATTAGAGTTGACTTACCCTTGTAATTTATTTTGTACTTATTTTATGTAACTCCTTTCCTTTTATATTTGTATTCTCTTCTATTAATACAAAACCTTTGGGTCTCTCCTTAATTGAGGAAGACACAATCAAATCGTGTCTAATTTCACACCAAGTTAGGTCATGGGGGCTCGAACTTAGCACCCATGGGGTCTCGAAAATGGTGAAATATTTGATGAATCATGAGAAAGAAAATGCTGATTGAAATTGGGTCTTTCACCATTTGACTGGATTGGATTTGGAAGCATGAAAAAGAAATCGTTATATACAAACTACAAAGACTTCCGATGTTCTATTCTAAACTACAAAGACTTCCGATGTTCTATTCTAAATCCTTAACAGGGGAGTCTACATGAATTCTGCCCAACTGTGCGGTCATGATGTGCGGCTGATTGAATGATGATTTTAGATAATTGAGTGTGTTAGTAGTTGACCTACTATGCTTCTCTGTCTCTCTGGACAACGGGAGCAAATGGAAGCTACATAGATCTGTATTTTAAGGCCATGGACAGTCAGTGTGTGAGTGGTCATAGACAAACACGGAAAATGGTGGGATGAGCCTGTTTGTTGGTGTTACTAGTTGACCTACTATGCTTCTCTCTCTCTATCTATCTATCTATATATATACTTTGAAACAGTTGTTTCTTCTCAATATTTAGCCTTACTATTCAAAAAAAAAAAAAAAAACTTGCATGTTTAGCCATACCATTTATCTTCTATACATATAGTTGCAGTTTAAAGCTGTCCACCTCGATCCTTGACTACACTCTGGATGGTGGATGGACTTGGAAGTGTTGTTGTTAGTGACTTTTTTCCCTTTTTCCCCAAGATAGGATACAGCTTTTAAAAGGTTCTATAAAAGATTTTGGGAGATTAGACCTCAATTGATCTTGGTTGTTGAATAATACAGAAGATCTAAGAATGTAGGAGTTCCAAGATAGAGAATGCTTATATCTTATCAAGTATAGCCCACATAAACTTGTCCAAATGTATTAGTGTTTTAAAGTCGTTGAATTTATGCAAAGAAGATAGGAAATTTGATGGGTAGTTTTTAATTTGGTTTGTGTTGGGTATGGGTCCAAACTCCTCATTCCACATTTATTTTGGATCAGTTCAAGTTGGGTCAAATTGAAATTTTGGGTTGGGTCTTCATTTGAGGTTTGAAATTGCCACCCCTGATTTATTTATTTATACTTGTAATTACTAAGTTGCATGGGTATGGGTGTGAGTGTTAGATTCTGATATAGGTGCAACGTATCGTAGTTGGCAAACCAACAAAAAAAAAAGGACATGGGTTCACAACACAAAATTTAAATAAAATCAAATCTAATTTTTAAAAAATAAAAAAGTTGCAAAAATAACACAAATAGGAAATAATGTACTAGTTTTACTCTAAACAAATAAGTGCCAAACATATCTATATTTCAATTAGGTTTTAAGAGGAGAAAGGTGTTATAATATTTTCGTTATTTTGGAAAACAATGTTAAAAGAAACTGGAAGAATTCATGAATGGGGTGCAAGTGTCCTAGAGTTTCTAACAAGGGTGTGATACACATTTTGAAGAGCCCATGCAACATAGGTAATTTCTCATCACATTTTTAGAATGTGCAAACAAAAACTAAAAACATCATTTCATAGGAAAATGTTTCTTAATGCAATTTCCTATGAAGCCTTTTCCTATGAAATGTTCCTTTTCTTTTGTCATGGAAAATAAATAACAACTCTAACGAGAAAGAGTCACAAAGAGGAAAGAAGCTACATTAAGTCCTGTTCTTAACCTTGATTTGCAAAATCACTCTCAGGTCATCTTGGTTTGCTAGAAGTTAGAACTAGTGTCAACTTATAAAGCTCCCATCCATTTCTACCCTAGAGCTTCTCCCATAAGGTTAGCATTTTCCTTTAAATTTTGAATTACCTTGATCCATTTTAAAAATTACTAATTCCATTTTGACAGGTAAATAAAGTTAAAAAAATGTACTTTCATTTACATATATTGAAACGAAAGTTTCATGCTAAGCGGGTCTAAAACTGAGAACAATTAATTGAAATTTTGAATCACTCAATTTTGTTTCTTAGATTGGAACTTGGAATATCCCAACCTATGCTATCTTCCACTTGGTCTAAATTGAGTTGATCGTTTTTGTTTTTGAAATATCAGTGTGGTGTTTGGATGCAGCATTGAGCCGAAAATTGCACACCAGATTAACATTAGGTTTGATCTCTGGAGTAGGGCAGTCAGTGGTTAATTTGGGAATGGATGCAGAAGCAGCACGCAATGCACGCGAATCACTGGAGTTGGTGTTTCAGATGGCGAACATACTGGAGACCGGCCTCGATCTCCATACACTGTCCATCCTCATCGCCCTCTGAGACTGTGGCATCAACCCTGAAGCCCTTGCTGCCCTTGTCATGGAACTCCGCAAGGACTCACCCTCTCAACAGCCTTCTTCCCATCCTCACAGCCAATCTCATTTCTGAATCCCCCTTTCCCTCTCTGTGGGTGTGTATAGGTTTTTTTTTTTGTTGCCCCCATTGCTTCTCTTTTTCTTTATTGATGATTGCATGAATGTTATGTGTTTGATGTGCCCTGAATTACAATTTCTTCAGATTCCATTTTGCCTTTGTTATTTTAATTCCAAACTGAATGTGGTTTGGGGTTCATTTTTTTTTTTTTTTTTGAGACCCAGGAAACCTTGAGCCCACCTTGGCAGTCTATAATCATGTTGCCAAGGTTTGGGGTTCATCTTGATGCCATTATTCAGTAGAGAATTCCAAAGAATTTATGTTGGGTATTTGTATAATTCCTGAAATAGCATTTTTTGTGTTGGTAGGCATCATCATCCTCGTCTAAATAATTTATCTCATCAATCTGTAAAAAAAATTATTTTTTAAATTAAAATAAAGACTTTTAAAGTTAGCTATCATATTTTATATCAAATTGGAGGAACATTTTTTTTAAAGATTTATGTTCAAGTGCATCAAAATTTATATTTTAATCAATGTGGTTAATGGTTTCCAAGATATGTTTTATGAAGTTATTAGTAGAAGAAAAAAAATCTAACAACACAAAATGAGACCTCACTAATAAGCCTTTTTATTTTAGTCGTCTTATATTTTTAATTTTTAACATATTATATTGTAATGTTATGGGTTAATCTGATTTGCATTGTTCATCAAATCAAAGTTTTAAACTGTTTAATAAGTATTTCAGATTCTTAAACATCAATGATACTCCCACCCTGAGCAAGCTTTCATGTCAAGCCTCAAGTGAAGTCCTGATGCACTTTATGTTCAAATAACTTTGCCATTAATGCATTAATAGTTTAACATTAATATTATTAATGACAATTCTAACATGGGTATTCTACTAAGTGTTGCATGGCACCACATGAAACACATGAATTTTGGGCCGGTTTTGAGCAACGGGCTTGAGCAAGTATAAGTTTGAGCCCAGCTCAATTTTCAATTCGGGTTTAATTTGTACACTTAAGCTTGAACCAGGGGTAGAAAATTCAGCCGAACTGAGATTTCGGCTCTCTCTCAATTTTTAATATTTTGAAAATCTTGTTGGCTTTTCTTTTTTTGAAAAAAAATCATTTAAAAAAAATAAAAAAGCTGTTTTTAAAAAATATAAAATATAAATATTGACCGAGATATCAACCGGGTCCACAACCGATATTTGTTTTTTTTCTCAAAAAAAATTGGCCGAGTTTTTTTTTTAACTGTACCATATCGGCCAAAATTTATACCCCTGGCTTGAGCCCATTTTAAATGAGGCCGAAAGCCCTCGTTTATCCATGGGAAATTCTTGGGCTTCAAAGCTTTGGAGTCAAATTCTCATCCCTCAGCTACACCCATTTTAAATGAGGCCGAAAGCCCTCATTTATATTGGATCAGAATGCACCAACAGGGTTATCATGAATAAATTAGAAATACTGAGAGTTGTTATAATTTAAATGAAATATTAAAAGTGTTTGCAGAATAGGTCAAAGTCATCAAACCACATACATTAATTGTTCAAATCCATAAATTGGATGATTGAGTTTGCAAACCCTGGTTCTTGCCTGGTAATTTCAGTTGAAAATGACATTAAACCTAGTGTCAAGTCCTGCCTCTTTACTTGCCAAGTCAAAAATCAAGCCCAAGATCAAAGTCATGGTCCAAAAAAATGTGGTTCAAGCCTTGCCAGCAATTTTAATCCGAAAGTAAGATATTGGATGTTTGTAGTTTAAATGCAGCCATTGTATTTTAATTTGTTTCTAAGCCCAACTTACTCACCTTGAGAAAATAAATTTTATGATTTCGAGTGATGGAACGTGAAATCTATAGTATTTTTTTTTAAAAAAAAATTAATTAATTGTGTGGACTTTTATACCATGAGTTGATTAAAAGTGAAATATTAACTTGAAAATTTAATTAATGTAATAGTAGCTATAATGATGATTTGTATGATAAAAAGTAGTTCTTACTTAAATTCTAAGTCTTATAAAAATCTGTGTACAATAAATGATGAATAATTATCACTTAATGTCATATTTAATATTACTAATTAGATTAGACTAAATTGAGTAAGGGTTCAAAAACTTGAAGGCTCATATAGGCCCTTACTTATTTTTAAGACCTTACATGGCCCAATCTGAGCATGAATTTTAGACAGGGAACTTATGATAACATCCTTCAACCGAAATTAAAAAGGAAGAAAGAATGTCTTTCAATGGTTTTCTTTAAAAAAAAAATTAGATAAAATAAGAGGGAAACTACTTCCCGCTTTTGACAAATAAATTGGACAAGAATTACTTTTATGGATTATTTTGATATAAGAATGAATTTTGTTAAAATAGTGATATGTGGTAATTCTATAAAAGATTTTTAGATTTACAATATTTTATAGTGTAAAGTGTTTAATTAAAAAAAAAAAAACGATAAATAGACAAAGTTGAGGCAATAAAGACGTATATGCAACATTTGATTAGTGATTTAATTCTAAAGATAGAAATAAGGTAGATGATTATATTAAGGACAATTTAAAAGTGACATTAATTGACAGCAAAATAAGGTAGATGATCTCAATGTGTAGAGTGAGAGGTTAGAAATGACAAGCAGAAGGAGACTAGTTAGACCATTAAAACATGAAAGATAATGAAATAAGCGTAATATACACTAGAGCGATTGATATAATAATTTTTATAAGATCAAATCGAGATATAGTTTTGAAAAGATAACTCTAAATAGATGAGATTTTGACATTTAATAATAATAATAATAATGATTCATATTTTTATAAAGGATATTCAATATAAACTTTAAATCAATCATTTTATCTATAATAGCTTCATTGACATACAACATAACTTGTGGGACCAGTCATGTGACACATGAAGGAGACTTGCAACTTGCCTCGAATGTGAGTACAACTTGTGGGACCAGTCATGTGACACATGGGCAACTTTAATGACTTTGACTTGATTAGCCTTCAATAGTTGCATCCATTGTTTTTCACTTTTTCACTGACTTGACTATTTTTCATTAGGTTCACTTTCTTGCTCCATCTTTTCTCGACGATAGAGAAAAAAAATCATAACTTTAGAACATTCAATATTCAATTAACTTTATTAACCTAGTAAATTTTTAGTTTTTAACACTAAACTCGCTAAATCCAATATTACAAAATTGACTTGTGATAATTTGTCCCTTTTTTAGAGTTTTAAACTTTGGTTTACATGCAATTTTTTTTTTTTTTTTTTAAATTTATGTGTAGGAAACCGTGGGATACCCAACGTAAACTCCCCACGGGTGAGCCCATTATTCTTAGGACACAACAAGGTTATGTCATGGGGGCTCGAACTCACAACCTCCCGCTTCCTGAGATGGGAGGCAACCAGTTGAACTACACCCATGTATAAACCAGCGGAATACTTTGGTTTACATGCAAATTTAATGTCCTAGCATTTCCATAGCATGTGTAATGAGAGAATGATATCTTAATTTTTGAGTGGCAATGAAATCTTGACCATTAGATAATAAGTATCGGGTTGTATCTCAGAAATATATGTCATATTAAATATTACTTTAAACAATTGGATATGGCTCATAATGAGTGATTATACCCTAATAGATTAATTTTAAAAAAAAACTTTTAAAAATATGTGCTCTTCAAAATTTGATGAGTTTAAATTATTTTTAATCTTTAAACTTTTCAATATTCAAAAGCATGACTTAATCTATCTCAATCAAGATGATTTTTTATAGATGTCATATTTGGCCAAAGACTTTTCTAGTAAACCCATTACCACCTCATTTGATTAGTCCGAAGCCTAAATGTGAAAAGCAATATTTCAATGTGAAAAACACTCTAACAATCATGAAAGAATTAAACCAATATGAAAAGGCTCTAATTGTAAATAACACATGATGCCACTGTCTCATTCATGGAAATTGGTAGCTCAGTGGAATGGTCTCAAACTTTTCTCACTTGTCCAATTCACGTTTAAGTATTAAAGGAAATACAATACTTCCTTTTTCGGTCTCATTAGAGAGAATATTTGAAGATCAAAGAACCATATAAAGATCAAAATGTTGATTTAGAGTGAAGGAAATTAATGGATAGTAATAATCACTTGGTTTATTAATTTAGAAAGTCAAGTCATATTGCATAGAAATTTTATGAAAAACAAGATGAAAGATTGATTTAAAGGGAAGGAACATTACTTCCCTTCTATTCATTTTTCTTTTTCTTTTTTCTTCTTTTATATTGGACCAGAATGCACCTAACGTATGATGAATAAATTAGACATGGTCAGAGTTGCTAATTTAAATGAAATAAATGTCATTGAAAATGTCTCCTTTTTTCCTCTCCATTCTTAAAAAAAAAAAAATCTTTCCAAATAAAATAAGCACCAAAATTCATTCCATGTGAATTTCCATAAATGAGTTTAATTATGTCCAAGAGTATTTCTCTACAAATACATAGAACTAAAGTCTGTTAAATGATGTAATTTTTTTATATATTAAAATATATATAATCTCTTAATCATATTAAAAGAATAATAGCTTCAGTGAGATACAACATAACATTTCTCATAAAAGAGAATTCATAATAGGCAACTTGTAATAAATCCAAAGGTTCTGAACATACTAACCATTGTTTCCATTTCCACGTAAATCAAATCGTGGTGGAAAAGGAGTTGAAAGAGAGAGGGATTAAGGGGACAAGTAATGCCAGTGCCACAGCCTCAATTTGGGAAGATTAGGTAGTGCAGAGGTTAAGGCAGATCCCCAATCCTCTCCATGAGTCAAAGGTTCGGCAGGCTTTGGACAAGTTTATTGAGGATCTTGCTTTGCATAATTAATCATTTATTATTTTTCATATAAAAACAATACTTTTATAAAATTATTGAGAAAACTATCAAAATTACATAAACATCCTACAAACCATATCAATTATATTACTATATCTCCATTTAATTCCACACTACCAATATCATTTCATTTATTTTTTTAAAAAAAAAATATGCAAATTATCTTAAAACAAATCATATTAAACCTCAATTTCATAAAAAAAAAAAAAATAAGAAAATCACAAAAACACTCTACAAATTTAACCTTCATTCAAATCCATAAACACTCATTATCATTTCATTAAATTTTTGAAAGAAACACTACAAAATTAAAATTATCTTAAAGCAAAAATTAATAAAAAATAACTCAAAATAGACAAATCTAAAGATGAAATAAAAATGGGCAAATACCTTTCAAACACCAAGAACTTATATCTAACCCTCTTCATATGCATTAAAAAACAGTCATACAACTGCTTTTTAAAAAAAAAAAAAATTTGAGCCCAACTCATATATACAAACGCATGTCTTGTACTACGTATTTTCAAGGCAATACATATAATGTCAACTAGGGAAACAAATATCGGCAAATACGTGTCGTATCGGCCGTACAGAAATTTCATCAACCGATATCGCCAACATAATTAATATCGGTGTTTTTTTTTTAAAAAAAAAAATCGATTCGGTGGTGGACCCGAGTCGATATCTCCACTGATATTTACATTTTCAATTATTTAAAAAAAAAATCAGCTTCCTTTTGGATATTTTATTTATTTTTTACTTCAGAAAAATAAAATATATAATTGATATTTTCAAAAAAACAAAAAACAAAAGAGGAGAGAAATTTATCAGCCGATATTTTTGCCGGGCCGAATTTTAAATCTCTGATGTCAACCATTTTTATTGCCCACGGTTTAATCTAACATACTGTACCACATTGGTTCTCTGAAATACCTAGTGACATGCTGCAACGTTAGGCCAAATTATTTCGACAAATCTTAGTGGCGTAGGTTTATTGAATGTTAAACCAATGCAAGGGGACCAATATGGGTTTGGCCCTGACTTGAGTCTCTATGCTTTCATGTTTTTCTAGCACTTGATAGCCAAGATAGGTCAATATGTTGTAACCAGAGATTTAAAAAAATGTTACCGATATTATATGGGCTGGATAACGGACAATACGTTCATTTTTTTAATTTTTTAAATATGGAAAATAATTATAAAATATTGATATAAATCTATTAAGATCATATTTTAGTAATAAAAAAATCTTGTTTACACAGTACTAAACTCTTAAAAAATTGTCTTAAAATTAAAAAAAAAGAAGCCCAAAGACATCTAAAATTCTTGTCCTCTTGTTTTCCATAATTAATCATTTATGATTTTTCATATAAAAACATTAAAATTATTTGACAAAATTATCAAAACATCCTATACACTATATCAATTATATTAAGATATCTTATTTAATTCCACACACACTCCATAACCTTTCATTAAGTTTTTCAAAAAAAAATCGAAAATGAAAATTATCTTAAAACCATAATGTCATAAAAAAAATTAAGAAAATCACAAAAAGCTCTCTAAAAGCTTATTCTTCATTCAAATTCATAGACATATAGACATCATCTGCCTTATGTATAGATAGATAGTGAGAGGCAAAGAGAGGATATAAGCCATTTATGTAACATTAATGTAAAATACTTATACAAAACATACTCCTAAATACAAAACACAAAATTCAATAGGAAACATAAATGCTAAACATCAATACAAATACTTTTTTACATAACAAGCTTCTGATTAGATAACACACAATTCCTAAGAGGAACCTTTCGATGTTACTCTTTAGAATGATAGATGATATCTCAATAGTGACTAAGATAAGATGGACCTTCAGCTGACAATGAGGTCTCATTGTGCTCTCCCACTGCTTTATCAACGCCAAGATACAAGTTTCTCACTCCATGAATTTCTTTCACCACATTCTTCATCTCCATTCGCTCTTTTGGTGATTCAACAGAACAAGATATACCTATTTTCATCATTGAAACTAGGCATTCTTGCCTTCTGCTTTTTATGTTGCTATTATTCCCGTTGACATCATTACTTTCGTCTTCTTCCAAGAGCAACCTTTCATCTATAATCTCCATCTTTCCTTCAGCCACTATCATCTTAGCAAACTCATGAAGGCTTATATTCTCCTCAAACATATCATCAGTAGGTCTCTTTCCAGTGAACATCTCTAATAAAAGGATCCCATAACTATAGACATCACCGTATATAGATATATCACCTCCCATGCCATACTCTGCCATTCATAAACCGCTTTGTTTAGTAGAGTAAGGAGTAAAATTTCATAGACATGGACTCATACCCTACCCATTTTTTGAGCCTTAAGGCCTTAACAAACCATACTTGTTATTTATAATATTTATAGAACTAAACTGATATAAACCAAGGAGAACTTACCTCAAAATATGGAATTATGGACAAACAATATTGTTAGCACTCAATGCTTTATAAGGTTATGTGAATGCCTGAATGGTGAAATATTTTTTATCCGAATGTTGAACTTGACAACATGAAAATGGGGAAAAACACTAGGAAATTTAATTGAACATATAAAACATTTAGTAAATATGCTCTTTGGTTGTTCATTGCAACATAGATCTAATCTTCATAATGCACAAGAACTTGTTACTCAATGACATGCTGCACCATATAAAACATTCAACGAATGTTTGTCAACCATTCAAGCATATGTTAGCTTAGCTAATGTTAACAAAAACTATATTTTTTACATTTAAAATTCAATGAATTAATAGATTTTGTCATATCAAAACTATAATTTTATAATCGCAAAGCATTAAAGTTTAAAAAAATGAGGTAAAAAGTGATTGTCAACCATTCAATGAAAATGCAAAGAAATTTGGATATTGCCAAGGTTTCTCCCGAGTGCATCTCTATATGTATTTTAGATCTAAATGGAGAAAAATCTTTGTTATTTTTGTTGGTTATTTGATTTTCTGTTCATGGATGTGAAAAATATTATTTGAAATATAAGTTTGATTAGATTACGTGACTTAAATTTACTTTATAATACTAAGTTTATAAAAATATAGTATATAGTAGAAGTTAGGGCAAAGTCTTATTTAGATCCTCTATATACAAGAATTAGATAAAAGACTAGAGAAGCGAAGAAATGGATGTTAGAAGAAAATTAATTACCTGGAGCAATGTACCCAATAGATCCCTTGACCAAGAGTGAACTGGATTGAGCCTGTGAGTATTTAGTTTCATCTTTCGAAAGAATCCTTGCCAAGCCAAAGTCACCCACATGTGCAACCATGTCGTCATCAAGAAGAATGTTGCTTGGTTTCAGATCGCAGTGAACCATTGGTGTTTGTGAGTGGTGATGAAGATATTCGAGAGCACAAGCCACATCCATTGCTATACTTAGCCTTTGAATGACATTCAAATTTCTTGACTCATGTCCATCATTTTCATCTGGGTGTAGCCAACTGCCTAAATTCCCATTAGGCATGAACTCGAAAATTAATGCCTTAAAATCATCACCTTTAAAATCAATGCTTGAGCAAACAGTTAAGACCTTGACGATATTCCGATGTTGAATGCTCCTCAAAGCTCTGCATTCGGCCATGAAACTCTTAGAAGCTCTATGTAGCTGCAATTTCAAAACTTTAACGGCAACTGTTGTGCGAATACGATCTAAAATTCCTTTGTATACAAGACCAAAACTTCCCGCACCAATCAAGTTAGCAGACGAGAATCCGTTAGTTGCATTCAGAAGCTCTGCATAAGTAACCTCTAGAAATTGATCTTTAATGAAGTTCGCACTCTCGGGTTCTTTCCTCGATCTCTTCTTACAATAACGAGTAGTTATGAAACATGAAAGTAAGACTAAACCGAGAGTTACTGCAACAACAACAAGCATTATTACTCTTAGAGAAGGAGCCCTTCCACGCTCATTGGAAACTAGCTTTGGACATCTGGGCAGCTGTAGCTTTAGGATTCCCCCACAAAGCTTTTTGTTCCCCTCGATTGAAAATGCACTTGCATTCTTAAAAATTCCGAGAGTTGGCACTTCACCCTCAAGACCATTGAAAGATAAATTTAAATATTTTAGAGCCGCTAGTTGGTCTAAATATTTTGGAATCTGCCCAGATAAGTTATTTCTTGAAAGGTCAAGTTCCACAATAACCTTTAGAGTACTTAGAGAAGGGGGAATGCTTCCTTGAAAGAAATTGTTGTGCATGTAAAGGTATTCCATTTTGATACAACTTCCAAGAGTGCTTGGAATTTCACCTGAGAATTTATTTTTTGAGATGACCAACACCTCAAGATTTTGCAACTGACCAACTTCCATTGGCAATGAACCAGCCAAAGAGTTCTTATTTAGAACAAGATCTGTCAAAGTTGGAAAATTGAAAATTTCTTTAGGTATGGTACCATTGAGTTTATTAAAATAAAAGTTCAATCGTTGAAGTTGCTTGCAGTTTCCAAGACTTGCAGGAATTCCTCCCTGTAGATTATTCCTAGATAGATCCAAGGAAATCAGTTGAGTAAGATTTCCAAGGGAATCCGGAATTCGCCCTGAAAGTCTGTTATGATCTGCATCAATGCGTCCCAACTTTTGAAGTTTCCCCAATTGAACAGGAATAGTGTCTGTAAGATGGTTACCTGCGATGGCTAGCCAAGTTAAGCTAACAAGGTTCCCAATTCCCTCTGGGATTGTTCCTGACATTTGATTTTCTTCCAACGTAAGATATCTGATTTGGGTTGAGAGATTAGCAATTGAGTTGGGCAATATACCACCGAATCGATTGCCGCCTACATTGAGAACTTCCAAATCACTGCAATTGGTTAAAGAAGTGAAGAAATTCAAGTTGCCTTCTTTTCCCACACCTAGTTCATTGTAACCCACAAGAAGCAATTGGAGGCTATGCAACGTTCCGAAATTCATTGGAACGGACCCTCTGAAGTTGTTTAGACCGAAGTCGAGTATTTTTATCGTTGAAGCATTGCCTAATGAAACTGGTATGGGTCCTGTGAATAGGTTATTTGGTACGTAAAGCGCTTCAAGATTTGGAAAAATAAGGCCTAGCTCAAGGGGAAGTGTCCCCATGAAATAGTTTTCCCCCAAATCAAGGACATTTATCAATGAGAGATTGTAAATAGAGTTAGGAACCAAACCCGAAAGCCTATTTTCAGCCATGTCTAGTATACGTAAGTTGCCTAATTGGCCTAGATTGCTTGGAATGCTTCCCTCCAAGTTGTTTACTGATAGATAGAGAGAGGTGAGAGATGAAAGGTTTCCAAGTGATGGAGGGATGTCACCAGTGAAATTGTTGTAGCCAACATCCAACACATTCAGCTTCGACACAGACCCAAAGCCAGATGAAATTCTTCCAGTAAGCCTATTCCCGCGCAAGTAAACAACTCTGAGATCCAAACAGTGAGTGAGATTGTTGGGGATCTCTCCAACGAAAGAGTTGATGCTGAGGTTGAGATATCGGAGCCTGAACAGAAGATCAATTTCACCGGGAATATGGCCTTGAAAGTTGTTGTCTGAGAGGTCTAGTTCTCTGAGGAAGGAGAGATTTCCAACTTGGGGAGATAAGGTGCCCACCAAGCTTTGTCCCAACAGGTTCAATGATACGACCCTTTGGGGATGTCGTTTACTGCAAGTGACTCCACTCCACTTGCAGAAATGGAGGGAATTATTCCAAGAACTAAAGACACCATTAGGATCACTACTGGATATCCCATCTTTGATAGCAAGCAAAGAGAGCCTATCCGTCTCGTTTCTTTGGAGGGCAAAGCAAAACAAGTTCATGCAGAGAATGAAGAATGCATGAAAGAGAAAAGACTGAGATACTCTTATTAGCCTCGACTGTGAGAGTTCCATTTTTTTATTTGTTGTTTTGAACTTTGGCATTATAAAACATGAGCAACTTCACTTGTATTTATAGGACACTTCTGTAATCATATTAAATTAATAATAGCTTCATTATTTCTCATGAAGGAGACTTGCAACTTGCCGCGAATGTGAGTACTATACTTAATAGTTGCATCCATTGTTTTTCACTGACTTGACTTACTATACTTCAGTAAGTTCACTTTCTTTCCCCATCTTTTCTCAATGAATCTTAACTTTAGAACATTCAATATTCAATTAACTTTATTAACTTTAACACTAAACTCGCTAAATACAATATTACAAAATTGACTTACGATAATTTGTCCTTTTTTTAGAGTTTTAAACTTTGGTTTACCTGCAAATTTAATATCCTAGCATTTGCATAACATGTGTAATGAGAGAATGATATCTTAACTTTTGAGTGGCAATGAAATCTTGACCATTAGATAATAAGTATCGGGTTGTATCTCAGAAATATATGTGATATTAAATATTACTTTAAACAATTGGATATGGCTCATAATGAGTGGTTATAGCCTAATAGATTAATTGAAAAAAAAAATCTTTTAAAAATATGTGCTCTTCAGAATTTGACGAGTTTAAATTATTTTTAATCTTTAAACTTTGCAGTATTCAAAAGCATGACTTAATCTATCTCAATCAAGATGATTTTTTATAGATGTCATACTTGAATAAAGACTTTTCTAGTGAACCTATTACTACCTCATTTGATTAGTTCGAAGCCTAAATGTGAAAAACAATATTTCAATGTGAAAAACACTTAACAATACGAAAAAATTAAACCAATGTGAAAAGGCTCTAATTGCAAATAACACATGATGCCACTGTCTCATTCATGGAAATTGCTAGCTCAGTGGAACGGTCTCAAACTTTTCTCACTGTCCAATTCTCGTTGAAGTATCAAAGGAAATACAATACTTTCTTTTGTGGTCTCATTACAGAGAATACCTAAAGATAAGGAATCATATAAAGATCAAAATGTTGATTCAGAGTGAAGGAAATTAATTGATAGTAAAAATCACTTGGTTTATTAATTTAGAAAGTCAAGTCATATTGCATTGAACTTTTAGGAAAAATAAGATGAAGTGATAATTCAAAGGGAAGGAACATGACTTCCCTTACGTTCAATTTTCTTTTCTTTTTTCCTTTTTATATTAAACTAAAATGCACCAACATGGCTATGATGAATAAATTAGAAATAGTGAGAGTTCAAGCCTTTCCAGCAATTTTAATTTGAAAGTAAGATGTCTGGATGTTTGTATTTTAAATGCAGCCCTTGTATTTTAATTTGTTTCTAAGCCCAACTTAAAAGAAAATTATTTTAGCAAATGAATAAGGAGGAGTTCAAATTGTAATTTTTTCCTTAAAATATACACATGGAATGATTGTTGAATTCAAAAGACTTTGTGAAATGAAAAATGATATCTAAATAAGCCCTCTTGTTTTTACCTCTCCATTCTTAAAAAAAAAAACTTTCCAAATAAAATAAGCACCAAAATTCATTCCATGTGAATTTCCATAAATGAGTTTAATTATGTCCAAGAGTATTTCTCTGCAAATACATAGAACTAAAGTCTGTTAAATGATGTAATTTTTTTTATATATTAAAATATTTATAATCTCTTAATCATATTAAAAGAATAATAGCTTAGTTGAGATACAACATAACATTTCTCATAAAAGAGTATTCATAATAGGCAACTTGCAATAAATCGAAAGGTTCACAAGGTGTCATAAATCGAAAGGTTCAGCCACGTAAGAGATGGCTCACACGGTGTGAGCACCAGCCAGCCATGTGCAACTTTATTGACCTCAGTCAAAAAAATTTAAAGGGTGTCATACTTTGAACAAAAAGCGTTCTACAAACTCAATCTTCACTCAAATCCACGAACATTCATTATCATTTCATTGTTTATGTCAAGAAACAAAACATAGAAATAGACAAATAGCTTTCAAGCACCAAGAATTGACATCTAACCTTCTTGATATGCATTAAAAAAGAGTCTACAACTAATTTTAAAAAATAAAAATTTAAGCCCAGCCTATATAGACAAACACATGCCCTGTACTATCTATTCTCTGAAGGCAAGTCATACAGACACCCAGGTTTTCTTTCTCTACACACCTGATTTCAAATAAATTAGGTGAAATTACCATTTTGCCCTTCATTTTTAAAGGAAAAAATGACTTTACACATCCTTCAAATGAACGTGTGGTTTGTTCGAATGAATTGTTCAAATGGGTTCCTTCGAACGATGGATGTGGCATGGGATTTTCAAGCGAGCTTGTTTCTCGATCAATTTTTTACAAATAAGGTATCAAAATTCATCTACTCTGAATTTTACGAACTCCAGTACTGATTTTAAGTGAAAAATGTATAGTTTTGTGCTTTAAAAATTGTACCGAAAAAATTAAGAAAAAATAGCCTTCCCTCTTAATTCTTCAGGTACGATATTTGAAGTCCAAAACTATATCATTTTCAATTAAAATCAATTCCAGAGTTCATAAAATTTAGACTAGATGAATTTTGATACCTTGTTTGTAAAGATTGTCCTGCTTTGAACAAAGACCTTTCCAGTAAATCCATTATTGCCTCATTTGGTTAATCTGATGCATAAGTGTACAGGATAAGTGGATAACATATGGGTGATCATCCTTAGGAATCTATTGGGTTCACATGCCAATAAAAAGCCACGTCTAATTTTATTTTTTGTCTTTTTATCCCCATATATTCTTAGTCCTCTTGAGTGAAGTTGAAAGTTTGTGGTTCATTTCAAGTAGAGTATTTTAGCTAGTTGAGAATTTTTTTAGTAAGACATTCTTCTATGTCTATTTTACTATCAATTTGATAATCATTGGTATTAATTATATATAAAAAAATTTATTTGGCAAAGATAAGAAAATCAATAGATTGCTTTCTTTTTCCTCTTTCTTTGTTGATAAATTACAGTGAACAATATAATGAAACGTTTAAGTAAACTCGAGATCAAAATTCATCGCTGCCGAGAGGAGAAGATAAAAAAAAAATGGAATGCAAATAAAATGTTAAGGAGTGGCCACGTCGAAACCTAGTTTTAAGTGTTCGTCTCTATCTTTATCTAAGTCTCCGTGTAAGTCTCCATCTCCATTTAAGTCTTCGTCTCTGCCTCCAGCTAAGTCTTCGTCTCTGTCTCCTTTTCTACAGTGATTGAAAAGGAAGTTGAAAGAGAGATGGATGAAGGGGAGCAGTGATACCACAACCACCACGAGCTCAATTTGCTAAGATTAGGTAGTGCAGAGGTTAAGGCATGGCCCCAATCCTCACCATTTACTGACAAATTTATATAAATGAGGTAGGGTTCTCTAAGGTTAGGCAGGCTTTGGAGAAGTTTATTGTGGTTCAGCTTTTGAGTTCGAATGATGGGACAGTCAAAGTTGATAGATCCAAAGAAATATGCTAATCTTTTTTTCCCACAGTACTAAACTCTTGAAAAGTATGTTTTATTTTAAAAAAATATATCTAAAAATCAATAATAGCAAATATCTAATATAAAATTCATGTCCACTTATTTACTATAATTAATCAATTAATATTTTTCATATAAAACATTAATTTTATAAAAACATTGAAAAATTATCAAAATTACACAAAATCCTTTAAATATATCAATTATATTAAGACATCTCCATTTAATTCCACACATTCAATACATTCCATCAAGTCTTTCAAAAAAAAATCTAAAATGAAAATTGTCTTAAAACAAATCATATAAAACTCAATTTCAATAAAAAATAAATTAAGCAAATCACAAAAGCGTTCTACAAATTCAATCTTCACTCAAATCCACGAACATTCATTATCATTTCATTGTTTATGTCAAGAAACACTCCAAAATTAAAATGATCTTAAAGCAAGAAATTTAAAATTAATAAAAATGACTCAAAATGAACAAATCTAAAAAACTAGAAATAGACAAATAGCTTTCAAACCCCAAGAACTGACATCTAACCTTCTTGATATGCATTAAAAAAGAGTCTACAACTAACTTTTAAAAAATAAAAATTTAAGCCCAGCCTATATAGACAAACACATGCCCTGTACTATCTATTCTCTGAAGGCAAGTCATACAGACACCTAAGTTTTCTTTCTCTACACCCGATTTTAAAAAAAATGAGTGAAATTATCATTTTGCCCTTCATTTTTAAAGGAAAAAACGACTTTACCCATCCTTCAAACAAACGTGTGGTTCGTTCGAATGAATTGTTCGAATGAGTTCCTTCGAACGATGGCTGCGTAGTGGGATTTTCAAGCGAGCCTGTTTCTCCAGCGAATTTTTACAAACAAGGTATCAAAATTCATCTAATCTGAATTTTATGAACTGCAGTACTGATTTTAAGTGAAAAATGTATAGTTTTGTGCTTCAAAAATTGTACCCAAAGAATTAAGGAAAAATAGCCTTCCCTCTTAATTCTTTGGGTACGATATTTGAAGCCCAAAACTATATCATTTTCACTTAAAATCAGTTCCAGAGTTCATAAAATTTAGAATAGATGAATTTTGATACCTTATTTGTAAAAATTGTCCTGCTTTGAACAAAGACCTTTCCAGTAAATCCATTATTTCCTCATTTCGTTAGTCTGATGCATAAGTGTACAGGATAACATATGGGTGATCATCCTTAAGAATCTATTAGGTTTTACATGACAACAAAAAGCCACGTCTAATTTTATTATTTTTCTTTTTATCCCCATATATTCTTAGTCCTCTTGAGTGAAGTTGAAAGTTTGTGGTTCCTTTCAAGTAGAGTATTTTAGTTAGTTGAGAATTTTTTTAGTAAGACATTCTTCTATGTCTATTTTACTATCAATTTGATAATCATTGGTATTAGTTATATATAAAAAAAATTATTTGGCAAAGATAAGAAATATCAATAGATCGCTTTCTTTTTTCTCTTTCTTTATTGATAAATTACAGTGAACCATATAATGAAACGTTTAAGTAAACTCGGGATCAAAATTCATCGTTGCCAAGAGGAGAAGACTAAAAAAAAAAAAAGAATGCAAAGAAAATGTTAAGGAGTGGCCACGTCGAAGCCTAGTTTCAAGTGTTCCTCTCTGTCTTTGTCGAAGTCTACGTCTCCGTCTCCATCTAAGTCTCCATCTCCATTTAAGTCTTCGTCTTCATCTTCGGCTAACTCTTCGTCTCTGTCTCCTTCTCCACAGTTGTCGATGTCAACAAAGCAATATTTCAAGTCATGATGGAAAAGGAAGTTGAAAGAGAGAGGGATGAAGGGGTGCAGTGATACCACAACCTCCACAAGCTCAATTTGCGAAGATTAGGTAGTGCAGAAGTTAAGGCATGGTCCCAATCCTCACCATTTACTGACAAATTTATATAAACGAGGTAGGGTTCTCTAAGTGTAGGCAGGCTTTGGACAAGTTTATTGAGGTCCAGCTTTTGAGTTCACATGATGGGACAGTCAAAGTTGATAGATCCAAAGAAACGTTCTACTCTTTTTTCCCACAGTACTAAACTCTTGAAAAGTATGTCTAATTTTTTTTTTAAAAAAAAGCTAAAAGTCAATAATAGCAAATACCTAATATAAAATTCATGTCCATTTATTTACTATAATTAATCATTTAATATTTTTCATATAAAACATTAATTTTATAAAAATATTGACAAAATTATCAAAATTACCCAAAATGGGTAAATCCTATAAATATTTTGTCAATATTTTTCAGTAAACCTATTACTGTCTCATTGGATTAGTCCGATGGCTAAGTGTACAGGAGAACAATGCATATACATGTGTATGGGTGATCATCATTTAGAATTTATTAGGTTCACATGCCAACTAAATAATTTTTTTTCCTTCTATCTCTGTACAGTGAAGTTGAAAGTTTGTGGATCCTTTCAAGTAGATTATTTTAGTTACTTGAGAATTTTTTAGTAAGACATTCTTCTATGTCTATTTTGCATCAATTTGATAATCAGTGATATTACTTATATATATAAAAAAATTATTGGAAATTTTATTTGGCAAAGATACGAAAATCAATAGATTGCTTTTTTTTTTTCCTCTTTCTTTGTTGATAAATTACATATATGAAACCTTAAGTAAACTCGTCATCAAAATTCATCGTTGGTGAGAGGAGAAGATAAAAGAGAATGAAAAGAAAATGATGCTATTGTAGGTTAAGGTGTAGCCAAGTTGAAGCCTAGTTTCAAGTCTTCGTCTCCATCTCCGGTTGTCGATATCAACAAAGCAATATTTCGATGTGAAAACACTCGAACCCATTATGAAAGAATTGCTAGCTTAGTGGAATGGTCCCAAACTTCTCCCACTTGTCCAATTCACATTTAAGTATGAAAGGAAATTAATTGATTGTAAAAATCACTTCGTTTTATTAATTTATAAAGTCAAGTCATGTTGCAATTGCCATTGATGATGGACAGACTAACCACTGTTTCCATTTCATGGTGGAAAAGGAAGTTGAAAGAGAGAGGGATTAAAGGGACCAGTGCCACAACCTCAATTTGGGAAGATTAGGTGGTGCAGAGGTTAAGGCAGGGCCCCAATCCTCTCCATGAGTCCAAGGTTAGGCAGGCTTTGGACAAGTTTATTGAGGATCTCTCTTTACATAATTAATCATTTATTATTTTTCATATAAAAACAATACCTTTATAAAATTATTGACAAAACTATCAAAATTACATTAACATCCTACAAACCACATCAATTATATTAATATATCTCCATTTAATTCCACACTACCAATAACATTTCATTTAGTTTTTTTTTAAAAAAAAATATGAAAATTATCTTAAAACAAATCATATTAAACCTCAATTTCATAAAAAAAAAAATAATAACTAAGAAAATCACAAAAACACTCTACAAACTTAACCTTCATTCAAATCCATAAACACTCATTATCATTTCATTAATTTTTTTTCAAGAAACACTGTAAAATTAAAATGATCTTAAAGCAAAAATTAATAAAAAAATAACTCAAAATCGACAAATTTAAAGATGAAATAAAAATGGGCAAATACCTTTCAAACACCAAGAACTTATATCTAACCCTCTTCATATGCATTAAAAAAAAAAATCATACAACTACTTTCTAAAAAAATAAAAATTTGAGCCCAACTTATATATACGAATGATGAGCACAAGAAAATGACTATTTTGCCCTTGTATTTGGACTAGTTAGCCTCTTGTTTTGTGTGTTTTAGAATATGTTTAATGAGATTTTGGATGTTTTGCAGGATTTACAGGGAAATGCAAGATATGAGAATTAAAAAGGAGAATTTTGCAATTTATGGGCATAAGTTTATATTTTGGAAAGTTGGAATTTTTAATAATTATTTTACCACAATTTTAGGGGTTTTATTTGTAAACTTATTAATTCAAATCCATTTATGAGAGTTTGGATTAATTTAGTACATTTTTAGAATTGATTGTAAGTGGTAAAATTAATTATTAGATTTTCCATACTTTGAAAAGCCCAATTTTGAGCCCATTAAGAAAAGCCCATGAAGAAATCCATATGTGTGAATACTATATTCATTATCTCAAGAGGAAATTCGAAATTTACAAGCTAATATAAGAGGATTTTCGAATTTGGCAAGTGGATTAAGGAAAGAGAAACAAAATAAGAAAGGGAGAAAAATAAGGAAGGTTTGATACATGTTCTGTATTTTGGTCATAAATTTTCACTTCGACTTAAGGGCTACAACTTTGTAGTTTATGACTTTTCTTGATTCGGACGTTAATAAGGTCAAAACTGAGCTTCAAGATAGTATATGTGTAAAGAACGGGATTCTGCACCCACTTTCCTTATACGAATTTAGCTCATTGCCTCCTTTAAGTCATTCCATATTTAGCACAAATCATATCAGCCCTCCATGTGTCCCTTGCTTTATTTAAATCTTTAAATCTAATCCATTCATTCCACCTCCTTTCATCTATAAATACTAGCCTTCTCCCATTGAGAGAACTGAACTTGGGCATTGAAGAAAATGAGAGGAGAGGAAGAAGAGAAGGAGAAAGACTGTGGGATTTTCAATCCACATTGGGTTCTAAGGTTGGTGATTTTGATTTCCATTGTATTTTCTTATCCTTTAATTTCAATTCCATTGTATTGTAATTTCAATTTCTTGTTTTGAATAAAATAAGGGTGTGCTGAAATATTAGTCTATGGTTTTCCAATTATTTACTTCATGTATTATGATGGTTTGATTTTATTTTAATTCTTTCTTATAAAATACATGTTGGATTTAATTTTAGAATTTTCAAATTAGATGCACTGAAATATTTAGATTAATAGAACTCATTAAGGCTCTTTCAAGAGTGCACTGAAATATTTAGGTTTGGAGAGAAAGTTTAAATTCTATTTAATCTAAGGTTTAATTTGAGAAATTCTTGATTATTGACTTCATGACTTTTATATTTAGAATTTTAATCAATGAAAAATTTGAATGCAATGTTAGTAATTTACGTGAGCTCCGTAAGCTAGGCCTTTGTTTTTTTTTTTAAATATGGAAAATAATGCCTCCTTGATTCTTTGAGCAAGTTCCACTATAAATATGTACAGATGTAATTTAGGTGTCTTTAATTTTATTTTTGTTTATAAATCCAAAAACTCGTGAAATTGATGAACTAGGTTGGAAATAATTTAATTACATTTTAATTTTGTATTTTAAATTAGATTGAGATTGTTTATATTTTTATATTAATTCCACCATCTTAATTAAAATTAGTTAAATTGTTAGATTTTATATTTAAATCTAGAATATTTTTAAATTGAGATTAAAACTCATAAATTAGATAAATTATTTCATATTTATGATTTATCTCCATATTTTCCAAAGTTCTTAAAATACGTAATTGAATGGTGTATATTCATTGATATATTTTCCTAAGTTCCGATGGGTTCGACCTCGCACTTAATCGCTATACTATCTAAATGGTTCGTGCGCTTGCGAGTTATAAATTTAAAATTTGCACAACAAGTAACTCAAAATAGACAAATCTAAAGATGAAATAAAAATGGGCAAATACCTTTCAAACACCAAGAACTTATATCTAACCCTCTTCATATGCATTAAAAAAAAATTCATACAACTACTTTCTAAAAAAATAAAAATTTGAGCCCAACTTATATATACAAACGCATGTCTTGTACAACGTATTTTCAAGGCAATACATATAATGCCAACTAGGGAAACAAATATCGGCCAATACATATCGTATCGGCTGTACAGAAAATTCATCAGCCATATAGCCAACATAATTAATATCGGTGTGTTTTTTTTTTTTTTATAAAATCGATTCGGTGGTGGACCCGAGCCGATATCTCGACCGATATTTACATTTTCAATTTTTTTTTTTTTAAAATCAGCTTCCTTTTGGATATTTTATTTATTTTTAATTCAGAAAAAATAAAATATATAATTACCGATATTTAAAAAAAAAAAAAGGAGAGAAATTTATCAGCCAATATTTTAGCCAGGCCAAATTTTAAATCCCCAATGTCAACCATTCTTATTGCCCACGGTTTAATCTAACATACTGTACCACATTGGTTCTCTGAAATACCTAGTGACATGCTGCAACGTTAGGCCAAATTATTTCGACAAATCTTAGTGGCGTAGGTTTGTTGAATGTTAAAGCAAGGGGACCAATATGGGTTTGGGCCTGACTTGAGTCTCTATGCTTTCATGTTTTTCTAGCACTTAATAGCCAAGATAGGTCAATATGTTGTAACCAGAGATTTAAAAAATAAAAATTTGAGCCCAGCCTATACTATTGTACATATAGTACATCATCTACCATTCATATCAGCTAATACATATCATATCAACCATTTTTATCATAGATGCCATTTTTATCTACCTTGGTTGTAGCAGTATGCAGCAGTCAGAGCATTACTTGAGTCAATGGATACATAATGTACCACATTGGTTCTCTAAAATACCTTCATATATTTTGAGGATTAGTCAGGTGCTCTAAGAAACTTATATACCTTAGTCATTAAAAAAACTTATGTATAGATGGATAGTGAGAGGGAAAGAGAGGATATAAGCCATTTATGTAACATCAATCTAAAATACTTATACAAAACACAAAATTCAATAGGAAACATAAATGCTAAACATCAATACAAATACTTTTTTACATAACAAGCTTCATTAGATAACACACAATCCCTAAGAAGAACCTTTGGATGTTACTCTTTAGAATGATAGAAGACATCTCAATAGTGACTAAGATAAGATGGACGTTCAGCTGACAATAAGGTCTCATTGTGCTCTCCTACTGCCTTATCAACGCCAAGATACAAGTTTCTCACTCCATGAATTTCTTTCACCACATTCTTCATCTCCATTCGCTCTTTTGGTGATTCAACAGAACAAGATATACCTATTTTCATCATTGAAACTAGGCATTCTTGCCTTCTGCTTCTTATGTTGCTATTATTCCCGTTGACACCATTACTTTCGTCTTCTTCCAAGAGCAACCTTTCATTTATAATCTCCATCTTTTGTTCAGCCACCATCATCTTAGCAAACTCATGAAGGCTTATATTCTCCTCAAACACATCATCAGTAGGTCTCTTTCCAGTGAACATCTCTAATAAAAGGATCCCGTAACTATACACATCACCGTATATAGATATATCACCTCCCATGCCATACTCTGCCATTCATAAACCACTTTGTTTATTAGGGTAAGGAGTATAATTTCACTGAGATCGTATATTTTCAACATGACTTTGGCAATCGACCACCGTAAGGTAACAAACATATGTTATCTTAACTATGTTAACAAAAACTATATCTTTTACACTTAAATTTTAATGAATTAGTAGATTCTATCGTATTAAAACTATAATTTTATAATTGCAGAATATAAAGTTAGAAAAAAATGAAGTAAAAAGTGATTGTCAACCATTTGATCAAAATGTATAGAACTTCGGATATTGCCAAGGTTTCTGTCAAGAAAAGTCCACACAATAAGTCAGCAATCGGATCTTTACCAATTGCACGGCTTGAGCCCGTTCCCTTGATGATTTTCAGAATGTGTTGATGTCTGACATCTTTTGTCCTATAAATATAATAATCATTTAAAAAAATGCATAAAAAGTATTATCAATTTCACTGTTAATTTTGATAAATCTTAATCTAATGTCTAATGTTTTTTAAAATTTTAATTTTACAATGATCTATTGGTATTTCTTAATATATATTACTCAGTGACCCACCTAATAATATATAAAGTAATAAAAAATATTTCTGCTACTACACTAAATCGGCAGCCATTTCAAAGCCATCCATCACTATATCCAAGGGCTATCAGACTGACACCAACTGAAATGCCAAATTTCTGTTGAACACATGCATCCTTAGAATAATAATGTATCTTAGATCTAATTAGAGTAAAATCTTTGTTTTTTTTATTAGTAATTTGATATTGTGTTCATGGATGTAAAATATATTAATTGAAATGACTTAAATTTACCTAACTACTAAGTTGATAAACATATGATATACAGTGTGTATCGAAACTAGGGCAAAGCCCTATTTAACTCCTCTATATATAAGAATCAGATAAAACACTGCATAAGTGAAGAAGTGTATGTTATAAGAAAATTAATTACCTGGAGCAATGTATCCAATAGATCCTTTCACCAGGAGTGAACTAGATTGAGCTTGAAAGTAATTAGTTTCATCTTTTGAAAGAATCCTTGCCAAGCCAAAGTCACCCACATGTGCAACCATGTCGTCATCAAGAAGAATGTTGCTTGGTTTCAGATCGCAATGAACCACTGGTGTTTGTGAATGGTGATGAAGATATTCGAGAGCACAAGCCACATCCATTGCTATATTTAGCCTTTGAATGAAATTCAAATTTCTTGACTCATGTCCGTCATTTTCATCTGGGTGTAGCCAACTGCATAAATTCCCATTAGGTATGAACTCGAAAATTAATGCCTTAAAATCGTCACTTTTAAAATCAATGCTTGAGCAAACAGTTAAGACCTTGACGATATTTCGATGTTGAATGCTCCTCAAAGCTCTACATTCGGCCATGAAACTATTAGAAGCTCTTTGTAGCTGCAATTTCAAAACTTTAACGGCAACTGTTGTTCGAATACGATCTAAAATTCCTTTGTATACAAAATCAAAACTTCCCACACCAATAAAGTTAGCAGGTGAGAACCCATTAGTTGCATTGAGAAGCTCTGCATAAGTAACCTCTAGAAATTGATCTTTAATGAAGTTCGCACTCTCAGGTTCTTTCCTCGATCTCTTCTTACAATAACGAGTAGTTATGAAACATGAAAATAAGACTAAACCAAGAGTTACTGCAACAATAACAACAACCATTATTACTCTTAGAGAAGGAGCCCTTCCACGCTCTTTGGAAACAAGCTTAGGACATCTAGGCAGTTGTAACTTTAGAATTCCCCCACAGAGCTTTTTGTTCCCATTGATTGAAATTGCACTTGCTTTCTTAAAAATTCCAAGAGTTGGCACTTCACCCTCAAGACCATTGAAAGATAAATTTAAATATTTTAGAGCAGCTAGTTGGTCTAAATATTTTGGAATATGCCCAGATAAGTTATTTCTTGAAAGGTCAAGTTCCACAATAACCTTTAGAGTACTTAGAGAAGGGGGAATGCTTCCTTGAAAGAAATTGTTGTGCATGTAAAGGTATTCCATTTTGATACAACTTCCAAGAGTGCTTGGAATTTCACCTGAGAATTTATTTTTTGAGATGACCAACACCTCAAGATTTTGCAACTGACCAACTTCCATCGGCAATGAACCAGCCAAAGAGTTCTTATTTAGAACAAGATCTGTCAAAGTTGGAAAATTGAAAATTTCTTTAGGTATGGTACCATTGAGTTTATTAAAATAAAAGTTCAATCGTTGAAGTTGCTTGCAGTTTCCAAGACTTGCAGGAATTCCTCCCTGTAGATTATTCCTCGATAGATCCAAGGAAATCAGTTGAGTAAGATTTCCAAGGGAATCCGGAATTCGCCCTGAAAGTCTGTTATGATCTGCATCAATGCGTCCCAACTTTTGAAGTTTCCCCAATTGAACAGGAATAGTGCCTGTAAGATGGTTACCTGTGATGGCTAGCCAATTTAAGCTAACAAGGTTCCCAATTCCCTCTGGGATTGTTCCTGATATTTGATTTTCTACCAACATAAGATCTCTCATTTGGGTTGAGAGATTAGCAATTGAGTTGGGCAATATACCTCCGAATCGATTGCCGCTTACATCGAGAACTTCCAAATCACTGCAATTGGTTAAAGAAGTGAAGAAATTCAAGTCGCCTTCTTTCCCCACACCTAGTTCATTGCCAGCCACACTAAGCTTTTGGAGGCCATGCAACCTTCCGAAATTCATTGGAACGGACCCGCTGAAGTTGTTTAGAGTGAACGCGAGCATTTTTATCCTTGAAGCATTGCCTAATGAAACTGGTATGGGTCCTGTGAATCGGTTATTTGGTACGTACAACACTTCAAGATTTGGAAAAATAAGGCCTAGCTCTGGGGGAAGTCTCCCGTGGAAATGGTTATCCCCCAAATCAAGGACACTTATCAATGAGAGATTGTAAATAGAGTTAGGAACCAAACCCGAAAGCCTATTTTCACCCATGGCTAGTATTTGCAAGTTGCCTAATTGGCCTAGATTGCTTGGAATGCTTCCCTCCAAGTTATTTACTGATAGATAGAGAAAGGTGAGAGATGAAAGGTTTCCAAGTGATGGAGGGATGTCACCAGTGAAATTGTTGAGGCCAACATTCAACTTGATGAGCTTCGACAAAGACCCAAAGCCAGATGGAATTCTTCCAATAAGTTTATTCTTGCCCAAGCCAACAACTCTAAGCTCCAAACAGTGAGTGAGATTGTTGGGGATCTCTCCAACGAAAGAGTTGATGCTAAGGTTGAGATATCGGAGCCTGAACAGACGATCAATTTCACCGGGAATATGGCCTTGAAAGTTGTTGCCTGAGAGGTCAAGTTCTCTGAGGAAGGAGAGATTTCCAACTTGGGGAGATAAGGTGCCCACCAAGCTTTGTCCCAACAGGTTCAATGATACGACCCTTTGGGGATGTCGTTTACTGCAAATGACTCCACTCCACTTGCAGAAATGGAGGGAATTATTCCAAGAACTCAAGACACCATTAGGATCACTGGATATCCCATCTTTGATAGCAAGCAAAGAGAACCAATCCGTCTCGTTTCTTTGGAGGGCAAAGCAAAACAAGTTCATGCAGAGAATGAAGAATGCATGAAAGAGAAAAGACTGAGATACTCTTATTAGCAACTTCACATGTATTTTAAAACATGAGCAACTTCACTTGTATTTATAGGACACTTCTGTAATCATATTATATTAATAATAGCTTCATTATTTCTCATAAAGGAGATTTGCAACTTGCCTCGAATGTGAGTACAACTTGTGGGACCAGTCATGTGACACATGGGCAACTTTAGTGACTTTAATAGTTGCATCCATTGTTTTTAACACTACACTCGCTAAATCCAATATTACAAAATTGACTTACGATAATTTGTCTTTTTTTAGAGTTTTAAACTTTGGTTTACATGCAAATTTAATATGCTAGCATTTGCATAGCATGTGTAATGAGAGAATGATATCTTAATTTTTGAGTGGCAATGAAATCTTGACCGTTAGATAATAAGTATCGGGTTGTATCTCAGAAATATATGTGATATTAAATATTACTTTAAACATTTGGATATGGCTCATAATGAGCGGTTATAGCCTAATAAATTAATTCAAAAAAAAATCTTTTAAAAACATGTGCTCTTCAAAATTTGATGAGTTTAAATTATTTTTAATCTTTAAACTTTGCAGTATTCAAAAGCATGACTTAATCTATATCAATCAAGATGATTTTTTATAGATGTCATACTTGAACAAAGACTTTTCTAGTAAACCTAAATGTGAAAAGCAACATTTCAATGTGAAAAACACTCTAACAATATGAAAAAATTAAACCAATGTGAAAAGGCTCTAATTGCAAATAACACATGATGCCACTGTCTCATTCATGGAAATTGCTAGCTGGGTGGAATGGTCTCAAACTTTTCTCACTTGTCCAATTCACATTTAAGTATCAAAGAAAATACAATACTTCCTTTTGTGGTCTCATTACAGAGAATATCTAAAGATTAAAGAATCATATAAAGATCAAAATGTTGATTCAGAGTGAAGGAAATTAATTGATAGTAAAAATCACTTGGTCTATTAATTTAGAAAGTCAAGTCATATTGCATTGAACTTTTAAGAAAAATAAGATGAAGTGATAATTCAAAGGGAAGGAACATGACTTCCCTTACATTCAATTTTCTTTTCTTTTTTTCCTTTTTATATTAGACTAAAATGCACCAACATGGTTATGATGAATAAATTAGAAATAGTGAGAGTTCAAGCCTTGTCAGCAATTTTAATTTGAAAGTAAGATGTCTGGATGTTTGTATTTTAAATGCAGCCCTTGTATTTTAATTTGTTTCTAACCCCAACTTAAAAGAAAATTATTGTTAGCAAATGAATAAGGAGGAGTTCAAATTGTAATTTTTTCCTATAGAAAAAATATACACATGGAATGATTGTTGAATTCAAAAGACTTTTTGAAATGAAAAATGATATCTAAATAAGCCCTCTCGTTTTTACCTCTCCATTCTTAAAAAAAAAAAATCCAAATAAAATAAGCACCAAAATTCATTCCATGTGAATTTCCATAAATGAGTTTTATTATGTCCAAGAGTATTTCTCTGCAAATACATAGAACTAAAGTCTGTTAAATGACGTAATTTTTTTTATATATTAAAATATTTATAATCCCTTAATCATATTAAAAGAATAATAGCTTCATTGAGATGCAACATAACATTTCTCATAAAAGAGAATTCATAATAGGCAACTTGCAATAAATCGAAAGGTTCACAAGGTGTCATAAATCGAAAGGTTCAGCCACGTAAGAGACGGCTCACACGGTGTGAGCACCAGCCAGGCATGGGCAACTTTATTGATCTCAGTCAAAAAAATTTAAAGGGTGTCATACTCTGAACAAAGACCATTCCAGTAAATCCATTATTGCCTCATTTGGTTAGTCTGATGCATAAGTGTACAGGAGAACATATGGGTGATCATACTTAGGAATCTATTAGGTTTTACATGCCAACAAAAAGCCACGTCTAATTTTATTTTTTTTCTTTTTATCCCCATATATTCTTAGTCCTCTTGAGTGAAGTTGAAAGTTTGTGGATCCTTTCAAGTAGACTATCTTAGTTAGTTGAGAATTTTTTTAGTAAGACATTCTTCTATGTCTATTTTACTATCAATTTGATAATCATTGGTATTAGTTATATATAAAAAAAATTATTTGGCAAAGATAAGAAAATCAATAGATTGCTTTCTTTTTCTCTTTCTTTCTTGATAAATTACAGTGAACCATATAATGAAACGTTTTAAGTAAACTCGGGATCAAAATTCATCGCTGCCGAGAGGAGAAGATAAAAAAAAAAAAAAAGGAATGCAAAGAAAATGTTAAGGAGTGGCCACGTCGAAGCCTAGTTTCAAGTGTTCGTCTCTGTCTTTATTTAAGTCTCCGTCTCCGTCTCCGTCTAAGTCTCCATCTCCATTTAAGTCTTCGTCTTCATCTCCGGCTAACTCTTCGTCTCTATCTCCTTCTCCACAGTTGTCGATGTCAACAAAGCAATATTTCAAGTTGTGATGGAAAAGGAAGTTGAAAGAGAGAGGGATGAAGGGGTGCAGTGATACCACAACCTCCACAAGCTCAACTTGCGAAGATTAGGTAGTGCAGAGGTTAAGGCATGGCCCAATCCTCACCATTTACTCACAAATTTATATAAACGAGGTAGGGTTCTCTAAGGTTAGGCAGGTTTGGACATGTTTATTGAGGTCCAGCTTTTGAGTTCAAATGATGGGACAGTCAAAGTTGATAGATCCAAAGAAATGTTCTACTCTTTTTTCCCACAGTACTAAACTCTTGAAAAGTATGTCTTATTTTTTTTTTTTTTTAAAAAAAAGCTAAAAGTCAATAATAGCAAATACCTAATATAAAATTCATGTCCATTTATTTACTATAATTAATCATTTAATATTTTTCATATAAAACATTAATTTTATAAAAATATTGACAAAATTATCAAAATTACCCAAAATCAGAAAATCCTATAAATATTTTGTCAATATTTTTCAGTAAACCTATTACTGTTTCATTGGATTAGTCCGATGGCTAAGTTTACAGCAGAACAATGCATATACATGTGCATGGGTGATCATCATTTAGAATTTATTAGGTTCACATGCCAACTAAATAATTTTTTTTCCTTCTATATCTGTACAGTGAAGTTGAAAGTTTGTGGATCCTTTCAAGCAGATTATTTTAGTTACTTGAGAATTTTTTAGTAAGACATTCTTCTATGTCTATTTTACCATCAATTTGATAATCATTGATATTACTTATATATATAAAAAAATTATTGGAAATTTTATTTGGCAAAGATACGAAAATCAATAGATTGCTTCTTCTTTTTCTCTTTCTTTGTTGATAAATTACATATATGAAACCTTAAGTAAACTCGTGATCAAAATTCATCGTGGGTGAGAAGAGAAGATAAAAGAGAATGAAAAGAAAATGATGCTATTGTAGGTTAAGGTGTAGCCAAGTTGAAGCCTAGTTTCAAGTCTTCGTCTCCATCTCCGGTTGTCGATATCAGTAAAGCAATATTTTGATGTGAAAACACTCGAACCCATTATGAAAGAATTGCTAGTTTAGTGGAATGGTCCCAAACTTCTCCCACTTGTCCAATTCACATTTAAGTATCAAAGGAAATTAATTGATTGTAAAAATCTCTTCGTCTTATTAATTTATAAAGTCAAGTCATGTTGCAATTGCCATTGATGATGGACAGACTAACCATTGTTTCCATTTCCTGGTGGAAAAGGAAGATGAAAGAGAGAGGGATTAAAGGGGACTAGTGATACCAGTGCCACAGCCTCAATTTGGGAAGATTAGGTAGTGCAGAGGTTAAGGCAGGGCCCGAATCCTCTCCATGAGTCCAAGGTTAGGCAGGCTTTGGACAAGTTTATTGAGGATCTTGCTTTACATAATTAATCATTTTAAAAAAATCGATTCGGTGGTGGAGCCGAGCCGATATCTCGACCGATATTTACATTTTCAAATTTTTTTTTTAAATCAGCTTCCTTTTGGATATTTTATTTATTTTTTAATTCAGAAAAAATAAAATATATAATTACCGATATTTTCAAAAAAAAAAAAAACCAGGAGAGAAATTTATCAGCCGATATTTTGGCCACGCCAAATTTTAAATCCCTGATATCAACCATTTTTATTGCCCACGGTTTAATCTAACATACTGTACCACATTGGTTCTCTGAAATACCTAGTGATATGCTGCAACGTTAGGCCAAATTATTTCGACAAATCTTAGTGGCGTAGGTTTGTTGATCCTTATGTCAATATCTACGAAGGCTTGTAACATTTTTCTCTTCTTCTCTTCACTCTGCAGGTGAATTTAATACCCATGACACATCTCCAACATAATTTCTAGCAAAATTCATTTTCCGTTTGTAAAATTAGATTTCTTGTTGTAAATTTACCATTTGTAAAGTCAACAATTACATTGAATACAAATACAGAGGACTCTCACTCACTCACGTTGCAGTGTGGAAAAACCATTATTCATATTTCTTCATATTTCTACATCTCTTGTACCTTGGGATCGGTAGTCTTGATTCGATTTAACTTTTTACAAAGTATTAGAAACCTTGGGATCGGTAGTCTTGATTCTTTTCTATATTTTCTAATTCCTTTAGTATTTAGAGTTGTTTCTATGATGATTACTATGGTCGGTGTTAGGTTTCTTTATACATATAAAACTTTATTATCCCATTGAATGTTAAACCAATGCAAGGGGACCAATATGGGTCTGGGCCTGACTTGAGCCTCTATGCCTTTCAAGTTTCTCTAGCACTTAATAGCAGGGCTGACTCTGGGCATAGGCGGTGTAGGCCGCTGCCTAAAGCCTCCAGACAGAAAGGACCCCCACACACTTAAACTCCTTAATATACCAGTCACAAAGGGCCCGTGAAATCTCACTCCACCTAGGGTCTCTGAGTATTTCCCCACAAATATATAAAAATATAGTCGATTAATGACGAATTTTTTATTAGATTAAAATATTTATAATCTCTTAATTATAATAAAGACTAATAGCTTCATTGAGATACAACATAATATTATTTCTCATAAAAGGGAAAGTTATTATGGTAACGATCTTCCCACGGGCATTTTGTGTAACGAGACACGGGATTTTGCGAGCCGGTTCGAACAGCAAAATGAGTAACTTGCCTCGAACAAAAGTACAAACGTGTGAGACCGGATCGCTCACACGTCTGAGGCTAACCAATCACTATTTAAGAGCAACCGGTAACACATGAATTTTTGTTAAATGGCTGGCCACAGGTAACACATGTGTAGCTAGCCATTTAACTTCTCTCTCCTTTTATATATATATATATATATATGTATATATAACTTGTATATAGTTTTTGATTTTTTTTATTTTCTCCTTTTATTTATTTATTTGATTATTTTGGATTTTTTTTTGTTTTTGGGTATAATTTGTATATTAGGGCAAATAATTAACAATTTAAGGTCTTTTGACACTCCCAAATGTATTTTACAAATAAGGGTATCACTTGGCTGTGTGGAAAATACATTTGGGAGTGTCAAAAGACCTTAAGGTCTTATAGTATTTTCATCAGGTTATCGTAATTAGTCCGGATATTCAATTTGAGAAATTTTGAAAATACACAGTGAATAAAAAATAACTGTCTATGTTGTCAATATCTCCTTTAAAACTTTAAAGTTATTTTTTAAGCACTGTATGTTTCCAAAATTTCTCAAATTGAATATCCGGACTAATTACGATAACCTGATAAAAATACTTTAAGACTATAAGGTCTTTTGATACTCCCAAATGTATTTTCTACACAGCTAAAGGATACCCTTATTTGTAAAACACTGTGTCTTAAGCATTTGGGAGTGTCAAAAGACCTTAAATTCTTAAAGTATTTTTATCACGCTATCGTAATTAATCTGGATATTCAATTTGAGAAATTTTGAAAATACACCGTGCTTAAAAAATAACTTTAAAATTTAAAAAAAAAAGATTTTACTGTTCAAAACTTTTAAATTGATTTTACTGTAGATCTTCGAATGATGCTATCGTTCAAAGAATTCGAAAATTGTACTAAATTATCGTTCGAAGGTTTTTTTTAGTAGAAAGGCAAAATGGTAATTTGCACATAAAATTTGAAAAGAGGTGTTTTCATACAGAAAATGGGGGTGTCCGAATGGGGCGCCTTAAAATTATTCTGTACAAAAAATTAGAATTATAGCTATTGAGAAATAAAAATATTAAAAATAATATTTTATTCATCACAAACAATATGAGAAAATATGTATGTTATGTTAATTTATTTAATTACTTGTGAAAAAATATGTAATGTATTTTAGTTATTTTCTTTTAAATTTGTTAAAAAAAATGTACATAAAAAATAATAATAAAATATTAAAAAGTAACCATTCTAATTAACATTATACCGTGTGACGAGACTCGTTAAAAATTATAGCCAACAACATTATAAAAATATATTACTTAATTATGTAGCTCACTATGTTATGCGGCATAGTGATGTAGGCTAATACGAATGAATCGTCGATACCCGAATACTACGCGGAAGCTTAATCAATGCTATGTCAAAATTCAATAAATATGGTAGCGCCCTTACAAACTAATAGGCTTGATCTGCTTTAAACAGCATGAACACCCAACAAATCATAAACCATACCAGCCACGACGATAATATGACCTGTTTCGTCCAGCCTATGTCGATCCTGCAAGGAAGATTTGAATCCAATACTGCCGATGTTGCAAAGTTGTTGGAATAACTTGAACAACTTGGGCCTGGGTTTGGCCCTGAATTTCAACAGGAATTGGCTGATTGTTGCAGCACTTGTCTTCCACAAGTTGCATGCCCAAACAGGTGGTGCTAATCAGCGCCAACACCTGTGGGGTTGTCTGAAATCTGCAGCTCCAAACGAGCAACAATTTGCTTGCTGTGACGGGCTGCCAGACACCGGGATCAGGCCTGGTTTTAGAAGAACGTCTGCATCAATGTACAGCGACAAACACACACAAACAGTCCATCGTTTGTAAAGAGAAAATAAACTTTCATTCATCCAAAAAAACTCCCTTTAATCGACTGATTACACCCCTTACATAGGGAATACCCACCGATTACAATCCTATAAGCAAGGAGCTGACCCTCCTTAATTCCCAAAGATAACATAGTTCTAATTAAAAGTAATACCCTTAGCTGAACTAGGAAACTAATCCTAATAAAACTCAAATTGGAAATAATCTAAATTCTAAAATTAAAACCACCAACAATAGTCCTAATTAAAGTAGATGTCTAAGTTGGAAATAACTAAAAACAAAAGCTATGTATTTAACTACCACCGAACTGTTGCAACCCATCACACACGTCCGTAGGTGTACATCTTCAAGGTCATTGGGCCTGACTTTGCTGGGCCTGGCTTGTGTAGGTCCACAAAGCTGGATTGCATAGATCTTGGCAGTTTGTTGGGCCAAGGCTTGGGCCTATTTCTGGGCTTCACTTGATACGAATTGGGTTTGGCCCACAGTCGCGGATGGCCACATCACATAGCCCACCATAATTTGCATAATTTGCAGACTATACCGGCTGCCCTAATATCTTGTATCGAAAGGTTATTCTGTCTCTGACCCGTGACATATGGGCAACTTTAGTGACTTTGACTTGACTAACCTTCACTACTTGCGTCAATTGTTTTTCATCTTACTTGACTAGACTTCAGTAGGTGCACTTTCTTTCTCTTTCCTTTTCTCAATCAAGAAAAAAATCTTTAACTTTAGAATATTCAATATTCAATTAACTTGATTAACCTTGTAAATTTGTTCAGACTTTAAAAAAATAACTGGCTAACTTTGTTGACTCAAAATCCAATATTACAAAATTCACTTAAAATAATTTGTCCCTTTTTACAGTTTTTAAACTATGGTTTACATGAAAATTTAATACCCTAGTATTTGCATACATGTGCAATGAGAGAGTGGTATCTTAATTTTTGAGTAGCAATGAAATCTCTTCACCATTTGATAATAAATATTGGACAGTATATCAGAAATATTTCTATTACTTTAAATTTATTACCGTCTCATTTGATTAGTCTTATGGCTGTGCAAGATAACACCCCATGTATGATTATATGGACTATGGATGATTATCCTTTAGATTCTATTAGTTTCACATGCCAACTAAAATTCATGTATAATTCTTTTTCCTTTTATCTCTGTAACCTTTTTCAGTTAAGTTGAAAGTTTACTTATCCTTTCAAGCATAATATTTTTAGTATTTTAGTTAGTTGAGTAGTTTTCTAATAAAGCATTCTTCTATTTCTACTTTATCATCAATTTAATAATCATTCATGTTAGTTACATATAAAAAAAGTGATTGAAAAATTTATTTGACAAAGTTAAAAAAATCAATAGATTGCTTCTTTAAATCGATAGATTTGATTCGATTTAACTTTTTTACAAAGTATTAGAAACCTTGGGTCGGTGGTCTTGATTCTTTTCTATATTTTCTAATTTCTTTTAGTATTTAGAATTGTTTCTATGATGATTACTATGGTCGGTGTTAGGTTTCTTTATACATATAAAACTTTGTTATCCCATTGAATGTTAAACCAATGAAAGGGGACCAATATGGATTTGGGCCTGACTTGAGTCTCTATGCTTTCATGTGTTTCTAGCACTTGATAGCCAAGATAGGTCAATATGTTGTAACCAGAGATTTAAAAAAGTGTTACCGATATTATATGGGCTGGAAAACGGACAATACGTTCATTTTTTTAATTTTTTAAATATGGAAAATAATTATAAAATATTAATATGAATCTATTAAGATCATATTTTAGTAAAAAAAAATCTTGTTTACACAGTACTAAACTCTTAAAAAATTGTCTTAAAATTAAAAAAAAAAAAGAAGAAGCCCAAAGACATCTAAAATTCTAGTCCTCTTGTTTTCCATAATTAATCATTTATGATTTTTCATATAAAAACATTAAAATTATTTGACAAAAATATCAAAATTGTACAAACATCCTATAAACTATATCAATTATATTAAGACATCTTATTTAATTCCACACACACTCCATAACATTTCATTAAGTTTTTCAAAAAAAAAATCTAAAATGAAAATTATCTTAAAACCATAATGTCATAAAAAAAATTAAGAAAATCACAAAAAGCGCTCTAAAAGCTTAATCTTCATTCAAATTCATAAACATTCAATATCATTTCATTAATTTTTTTAAGAAACACTCCAAAATTAAAATTATCTTAAAGTAAAAATTTAAAAATTAATAAAAATAAATCAGAATGAACAAATTTAAAGATGAAATAGAAATAGATAAATAGATTTTAATGACCTTCTTGACATGCACTAAAGAAAAAAGAAAAAAGTCATGCAAGTGTATGACTTTTAAAAAATAAAAATTTGAGCCCAGCCTATACTGTTGTACATATAGTACGTCATCTACCATTCATATCAGCTAATACATATCATATCAACCATTTTTATCATAGATGCCATTTTGTTCTACCTTGGTTGTAATAGTATGCAGCAGTTAGAGCATTACTTGAGTCAATGGATACATAATGTACCACATCCGTTCTCTAAAAGACCTTCATATATTTTGAGGATTAGTCGGGTGCTCTAAGAAACTTATATAACTTAGTCATTAAAAAAAACTTATGTATAGATAGATAGTGAGAGGCAAAGAGAGGATATAAGCCATTTATGTAACATCAATCTAAAATACTTATACAAAACATACTCCTAAATACAAAACACAAAATTCAATAGGAAACATAAATGCTAAACATCAATACAAATACTTTTTTACATGACAGGCTTCTGATTAGATAACACACAATTCCTAAGAGGAACCTTTGGATGTTACTCTTTAGAATGATAGATGACATCTCAATAGTGACTAAGATAAGATGGACCTTCAGCTGACAATAAGGTCTCATTGTGCTCTCCTACTGCTTTATCAACGCCAAGATACAAGTTTCTCACTCCATGAATTTCTTTCACCACATTCTTCATCTCCATCCGCTCTTTTGGTGATTCAACAGAACAAGATATACCTATTTTCATCATTGAAACTAGGCATTCTTGCCTTCTGCTTCTTATGTTGCTATTATTCCCGTTGACACCATTACTTTCGTCTTCTTCCAAGAGAAACCTTTCATCTATAATCTCCATCTTTCGTTCAGCCACCATCATCTTAGAAAACTCATGAAGGCTTATATTCTCCTCAAACATATCATCAGTAGGTCTCTTTCCAGTGAACATCTCTAATAAAAGGATCCCATAACTATAGACATCACCGTATATAGATATGTCACCTCCCATGCCATACTCTGCCATTTATAAACCGATTTGTTTAGTGGAGTAAGGAGTAAAATTTCATAGACATGGACTCGCACCCTACCCATTTTTTGAGCCTTAAGGCCTTAACAAACCATACTTGTTATTTATAATATTTATAGAACTAAGCTGATATAAACCAAGGAGAACTTACCTCAAAATATGGAATTATGGAAAAACAATATTGTTAGCCCTCAATGCTTTATAAGGTTATGTGAATGCCTGAATGGTGAAATATTTTTTATCTGAATGTCGAAGTTGACAACATGAAAATGGGGAAAAACACTAGGAAATTTAATTGAACATATAAAACATTTAGTAAATATGCTCTTTGGTTGTTCATTGCAACATAGATCTAATCTTCATAATGCACAAGAACTTGTTACTCAATGACATGCTGCACCATATAAAATAAATGCATTCTACCATTCAGTTCATAAAACAATCTAGTGTACGTTGTACATTAAGTTATGTATTTATTTTGGAATTTACAGATCCCAAATGATATATTATCAACGTGACTTTGGAAATCAACCACGGTAAGGTAACAAGCATATGTTAGCTTAGCTAATGTTAACAAAAACTATATTTTTTACATTTAAAATTCAACGAATTAATAGATTCTGTCATATCAAAACTATAATTTTATAATCGCAAAGCATTAAAGTTTAAAAAAATGAGGTAAAAAGTGATTGTCAACCATTCAATGAAAATGCAAAGAAATTTGGATATTGCCAAGGTTTCTCCCGAGTGCATCTCTATATGTATTTTAGATCTAAATGGAGTAAAATCTTTGTTATTTTTGTTCGTTATTTGATTTTCTGTACATGGATGTGAAAAATATTATTTGAAATATAAGTTTGATTAGATTACGTGACTTAAATTTACTTTAAAATGCTAAGTTTATAAAAATATAGTATATAGTAGAAGTTAGGGCAAAGTCTTATTTAGATCCTCTATATACAAGAATTAGATAAAAGACTAGAGAAGCGAAGAAATGGATGTTAGAAGAAAATTAATTACCTGGAGCAATGTACCCAATAGATCCCTTCACCAAGAGTGAACTAGATTGAGCCTCTGAGTATTTAGTTTCATCTTTTGAAAGAATTCTTGCCAAACCAAAGTCACCCACATGTGCAACCATGTCGTCATCGAGAAGAATGTTGCTTGGTTTCAGATCGCAGTGAACCACTGGTGTTTGCGAGTGGTGATGAAGATATTCGAGAGCACAGCCACATCCATTGCTATACTTAGCCTTTGAGTGAAATTCAAATTTCTTGACTCATGTCCATCATTTTCATCTGGGTGTAGCCAACTGCCTAAATTTCCATTAGGCATGAACTCGAAAATTAATCCCTTAAAATCGTCACCTTTAAAATCAATGCTTGAGCAAACAGTTAAGACCTTGACGATATTCCGATGTTGAATGCTCCTCAAAGCTCTGCATTCGGCCATGAAACTCTTAGAAGCTCTCTGTAGCTGCAATTTCAAAACTTTAATGGCAACTGTTGTGCGAATACAATCTAAAATTCCTTTGTATGCAAAACCAAAACTTCCCGCACCAATCAAGTTAGCAGGTGAGAATCCATTAGTTGCATTGAGAAGCTCTGCATAAGTAACCTCTAGAAATTGATCTTTAATGAAGTTCGTACTCTCGGGTTCTTTCCTCGATCTCTTCTTACAATAACGAGTAGTTATGAACCATGAAAATAAGACTAAACCGAGAGTTACTGCAACAACAAGAGGCATTATTACTCTTAGAGAAGGAGCCATTCCACGCTCATTGGAAACTAGCTTTGGACATCTGGGCAGCTGTAGCTTTAGGATTCCCCCACAAAGCTTTTTGTTCCCCTCGATTGAAAATGCACTTGCATTCTTAAAAATTCCGAGAGTTGGCACTTCACCCTCAAGACCATTGAAAGATAAATTTAAATATTTTAGAACCGCTAGTTGGTCTAAATATTTTGGAATATGCCCAGATAAGTTATTTCTTGAAAGGTCAAGTTCCACAATAACCTTTAGAGTACTTAGAGAAGGGGGAATGCTTCCTTGAAAGAAATTTCCGTACATGTAAAGCTTTTCCATTTTGATACAACTTCCAAGAGTGCTTGGAATTTCACCTGAGAATTTATTGTTTGAGATGACTAATTTCTCAAGATTTTGCAACTGACCAACTTCCATCGGTAATGAACCAATCAAAGAGTTCTCATGTAGAACAAGCTCTCTCAACGTTGGAAAATTGAAAATTTCTTTCGGTATGGTACCATTGAGTTTATTAAAAGAAAAGTTCAATCGTTGAAGTTGCTTGCAGTTTCCAAGACTTGCAGGAATTCCTCCCTGTAGATTATTCCTAGATAGATCTAAAGAAATCAGTTGAGTAAGATTTCCAAGGGAATCCGGAATTCGCCCTGAAAGTCTGTTATGTTCTGCATCAATGCGTACCAACTTTTGAAGTTTTCCCAATTGAACAGGAATAGTGCCTGTAAGATGGTTACCTGTGATGGCTAGCCAATTTAAGCTAACAAGGTTCCCAATTCCCTCTGGCATTGTTCCTGATATTTGATTTCCTCCCAAAATAAGATATCTCATTTGGGTTGAAAGATTAGCAATTGAGTTGGGCAATATACCTCCGAATCGATTGTCGCGTACCTCGAGAATTTCCAAATCACTGCAATTGGTTACAGAAGTAAAGAAATTCAAGTCGCCTTCTTTCCCCACACCTAGTTCATTGGCAGCCATATGAAGCCATTGGAGGCTATGCAACCTTCCGAAATTCATTGGAACGGACCCGCTGAAGTTGTTTTGACTGAACGCGAGTATTTTTATCCTTGAAGCATTGCCTAATGAAACTGGTATGGCTCCTTTGAATCTGTTATTTGGTACGTAAAGCTCTTCAAGATTTGGAAAAATAAGGCCTAGCTCCGGGGGAAGTCTCCCGTGGAAATGGTTATCCCCCAAATCAAGGACACTTATCAATGAGAGATTGTAAATAGAGCTAGGAACCATACCCGAAAGACTATTTTGAGCCATGGCTAGTATCTGCAAGTTGCCTAATTGGCCTAGATTGCTTGGTATGCTTCCCTCCAAGTTGTTTACTGATAGATAGAGAAGGGTGAGAGATGAAAGGTTTCCAAGTGATGGAGGGATGTAACCAGTGAAATTGTTGAAGCCAACATTCAAGTTGATGAGCTTCGACAAAGACCCAAAGCCAGATGAAATTTCTTCCAGTAAGCCTATTCCCGCGCAAGTAAACAACTCTGAGATCCAAACAGTGAGTGAGATTTTTGGGGATCTCTCCAACGAAAGAGTTGATGCTGAGGTTGAGATATCGGAGCCTGAACAGAAGATCAATTTCACCGGGAATATGGCCTTGAAAGTTGTTGTCTGAGAGGTCTAGTTCTCTGAGGAAGGAGAACTTGGGGAGATAAGGTGCCCACCAAGCTTTGTCCCAACAGGTTCAATGATACAACCCTTTGGGGATGTCGTTTACTGCAAGTGACTCCACTCCACTTGCAGAAATGGAGGGAATTATTCCAAGAACTAAAGACACCATTAGGATCACTGGATATCCCATCTTTGATAGCAAGCAAAGAGAGCCTATCCGTCTCGTTTCTTTGGAGGGCAAAGCAAAACAAGTTCATGCAGAGAATGAAGAATGCATGAAAGAGAAAAGACTGAGATACTCTTATTAGCCTCGACTGTGAGAGTTCCATTTTTTTATTTGTTGTTTTGAGCTTTGGCATTATAAAACATGAGCAACTTCACTTGTATTTATAGGACACTTCTGTAATCATATTAAATTAATAAAGGAGACTTGCAACTTTAGTGACTTTGACTTGATTAGCCTTTAATAGTTGCATCCATTGTTTTCACTGACTTGACTATACTTCACAGTAGGTTCACTTCTTTCTCCATCTTTTCTCAATGAATAGAGAAAAATAATCTTAACTTTAGAACATTCAATATTCAATTAACTTTATTAACCTAGTAAATTTTCAGTTTTTAACACTACACTCGCTAAATCCAATATTACAAAATTGACTTACGATAATTTGTCTTTTTTTTAGAGTTTTAAACTTTGGTTTACATGCAAATTTAATATGCTAATATTTGCATAGCATGTGTAATGAGAGAATGATATCTTAATTTTTGAGTGGAATGAAATCTTGACCGTTGGATAATAAGTATTGGGTTGTATCTCAGAAATATATGTGATATTAAATATTACTTTAAACAATTGGATATGGCTCATAATGACTGGTTATAGCCTAATAGATTAATTGAAAAAAAAAAAACTTTTACAAATATGTGCTCTTCAAAATTTGATGAGTTTAAATTATTTTGAATCTTTAAACTTTGCAGTATTAAAAAGCATGACTTAATCTATATCAATCAAGATGACTTTTTATAGATGTCATATTTAAACAAAGACCTTTCTAGTAAACCCATTACCACCTCTGTTGATTAGTTCGAAGTATAGGATAATATTCCGTGTACCTGTGTACACGTGATCATCCTTTAGAATCTGTTCGGTTCACATGTCAACTAAAATTCATGTATAATTTTTTTTTTTATTTATATCTCCATATGTTTTTAACCTTTTTCACTTAAGTTGAAAGTTTGCATATCCTTTCAATAAATCATTCTTCTATGTTTACTTTATGATCAATTTTATAACCATTTGTGTTACATGTATAAAAAAAGTGATTGAAAAAATTATTTGACAAAGTTTGCATATCCTTTTTCCATGGTGCGGTTGTCGATATCAAAAAAGTAATATTTCAATGTGAAAAACACTCTAACAATCATGAAAGAATCAAACCAATGTGAAAAGGCTCTAATTGCAAATAACACATGATGGCACTGGCTCATTCATGGAAATTGGTAGCTCAGTGGAATGGTCTCAAACTTTTCTCACTTTTCCAATTCACATTTAAGTATCAAAGGAAATACAATACTTCCTTTTCCGGTCTCATTACAGAGATTATCTAAAGACTAAGGAATCATATAAAGATCAAAATTGTTGATTCAGAGTGAAGGAAATTAATGGATAGTAATAATTACTTGGTTTATTAATTTAGAAAGTCAAGTCATATTGCATAGAAATTTTAAGAAAAGCAAGATGAAAAACATTGCTGTATGAAAGCATTTAAAAAAAAATCAATGATCCGGTCAGTGAGCCGATTTCAGTGATCCGATTTGCTATTCTGTATGAAAAACACAGTCTCACTTAAATAAATTTCAGTGAGCCGGTCAGTGAGCCGATTTATATCCGGTCAATGATCCGGCAAGCCGATTTGAAGGGTTCAGCGAGCCAATTCGAACAATAAAATGAGTAATACGATAAAATCCGTGTCAAATTATACAAAATAACTATGGGAGGATCACTGCTGTTTATTATACGCAACTTGCCTCGAACAAAAGTACAAACGTGTGGGACCGGATGGCTCACACGTCTGAGGCTAACCAATCACTCTTTAATATCTTGTATCGAAAGGTTATTCTGTCTCTGACCCGTGAGAGATGGGCAATTTTAGTGACTTTGAATTGACTGACCTTCACTAGTTGCATCAATTGTTTTTCATCTGACTTGACCAGACTTCAGTAGGTTCACTTTCTTTCTCTTTCCTTTTCTCAATCAAGAAAAAAAATCTTTAACTTTAGAATATTCAATATTCAATTAACTTGATTAACCTTGTAAATTTGTTCAGATTTTTAAAAAATAACTGGCTAACTTTGTTGACTCAAAATCCAATATTACAAAATTCACTTAAAATAATTTGTCCCTTTTTACAGTTTTTAAACTATGGTTTACATGAAAAATTTAATACCCTAGTATTTGCATACATGTGCAATGAGAGAATGATATCTTAATTTTTGAGTATCAATGAAATCTTGACCATTCGATAATAAATATCGGACAGTATATCAGAAATATTTCTATTACTTTAAATAATTAGATATATGGCTTATCAATGGGTGGTTATAGTCTTATGGATTAATTGGAAAAGAATTCTTTTAAAAATATATAATCTATAAAAATTATGTGCTCTTCAAAATTTGATGAGTTTAAATTATGTTTAATCTTTAAACTTTGCAGTATTCAAAAGCATGACTTAATCGGTCTTGTTCAAGATGATTTTTATAGACGTCACACTTGGACAAGGATCTTTCTAATAAATTTATTAACGTCTCATTTGATTAGTCTTATATCTGTGCAAGATAACACCTCATGTACGTTTGTATGGACAATGGATGATTATCCTTTAGAATCTATTAGGTTCACATGCCAACTAAAATTCGTGTATAATTTTTTTTCCTTTTTATCTCTGTATGTTTTTAAACTTTTTCAGTTAAGTTGAAAGTTTACTTATCCTTTCAACTTTCAAGCATAATATTTTTAGTAATTTAGTTAGTGGAGTATTTTTCTAATAAAGCATTCTTCTATTTCTACTTTATCATCAATTTAATAATCATTCATGTTAGTTACATATAAAAAAAGTGATTGCAATTTTTTTTTGACAAAGTTGAAAAAAATCAATAGATTGCTTCTTTTTTTTTCTCTTTTTTTGTTCATAAATTATAGAGAGCTATATAATGAAACCTTAAGTATACTCGTGATCAAATTTCATCATTGTCGTATGGAGAAGATAAAAGAGAATAAAAAAAAGTTAAGCGTAGCTAAATCGAAGCCTAATTTCAAGTCTTCTTGTATCCGTCTCCATCTACGTCTTCATAAATGAGTTTAATTATGTCGAAGAGTATTTCTCTGCAAATATATAGAAATAAAGTCGTTAAATGATGTAATTTTTTATATATTAAAATATCTATAATCTCTTAATCATATTAAAGAGTAATAGCTTCATTGACATACAACAAAACATTATTTCTCATAAAGGGGATTTCATTATTTTATTTTATTTGATGACCAAAGTGTCCAGAGGTCTCACTTATACTTGGACTGGAGATATTTTAACCTAACTAATCTTTAGGACATGTGCAAGCTTCTTTATCCCACATACATCGAGTAAGCAACTACGAGAAGTGGTCTAAGGAGGTGTTGAGTGTGAATCAAACTCAAGACCTTCCTTCATGAGGGAAAGAGCTTCTTGACCATCAAGCCAACTCCCTCTTGAGAACTGGATGGCTCACTAAGACGTCTCATTAATGTCTTGACTTGTGACCGACTAAATATTAAATAGTTAGAATAATTTAATAGATTTTATTTTTAAAAATTTAAATATTACAATAGCCTATTAATTATATATATTTTTATCAATAAAGTGAATTTAACTGTTTAATATTAAATATTTCGGACCAAATATATATTAAACATTCCCTCGGTTAAGAGCTGGATCAAACCCCATACCAGACCAAAGTTTCCAATCGGCTTGTCGAGTCCCTGACCAGCCATGTGACAGATGGGCAACTTTATTGACTTGACTTGACTAACCTTCAGTAGCTGTATCCATTGTTTTTCATTGACTTGACTACACTCGAGTAGGTTCTCTTTCTCTTTTCTCAGTCTATGGAGAAAAAACTTAACTTTAGAATATTCAATATTCAATTAACTTTGATTAATCTAGTAATTTTTTTCAGTTTTTAAAAACCACTGAAGCTCGCTAACTTTGTTGATTCAAAATCCAATATTACAAAATTGACATAATAATTTGTTTTTTTTTTTTTGAGTTTTTAAACCATGGTTTACATGCAAATTTCATATTCCAGTATTTGCATAGCATGTGTAATACGAGAATGATATCTAAGTTCGTAAATTTTAAGCATTCTTTCAGATATAATATACAGTGGATTCCAAAAATTTGATGTTTAAGTATGAAAGATAACACCAGGTGTATGTGTATGGGTGATTATCCTTTAGAATATATTAGGTTCGCATAACAATTAAAAACCATGTAATTTTTTTTTCTTTTTCTTCATTTATTTTTAGTCTTTTCAGTGAAATTGAAAGATTGTAGATCATTTCAAGCATAGTATTTTAATTAGTGGAGAATTTTTTTATTAAGACATTCTTCTATATCTATGTTATGATCAATTTGATAATCATTAGTGTTATTTACATATAAAAAATATTCTTAAAAAATATTTGGCAAAGATAAGAAAATCAATGGATTCTTCTTCGTTTATAGATTACAGTGAGCAATATAATGAATTCTTAAGTAAACTTGTGATCAATATTCATCATTAGCGAGAGCAGAAGATAAAAGAAAATAAAAAGTTGTAGTCTCAAGTCTTCTTCTCTAGTTTTAAGTCTTCTTCTCCATCTCTTTGCCTAAGTCTTCCTCTATACGTAAGTCTTAGTCTCTGCCTCCGTCTTTACAGTTGTCGACATCAACAAAGCAATATTTCAATGTGAAACATTGTGAACATCACGAAAGAATCATACCAACGTGAAAAGGTCTTAATTTCAAATAATGGAAATTGCTTGGTTTAATGGAATTGTCTCAAACTTCTCCCACTTGTCCAATTCACAATTTTTTTTTACCCATGCATGAGAGTAGTGAATTAGTGTCTACATCAAAATTTGACAAGTACCAATTTATGAAGATAATGGTTAAATGAAGACTGAAAATAAATACAAAATGTTACCCACACTAAATCAATTTTTTTTTACCCATGCATGAGAGTAGTGAATTAGTGTCTACATCAAAATTTGACAAGTACCAATTTATGAAGATAATGGTTAAATGAAGACTGAAAATAAATACAAAATGTTACCCACACTAAATCATGTACCGAGAGTGGCAAAGTAGAGTTTCCATGGATGATGAGATGCACCTACTGTGTTAACATCCTTATAGCAATAAATATATAAAGTTTGAAGGTTTGATAATTGAAAGTTGAAACCTTGGCAATACAATTTTATTGTATAGACACTTGTGTGCCAAGAATCAAAATTCCTTCTCCATGCCTTGAGATCATACACTTGTTCAATATATGAATTCTGAGGTTTACAAATATCAGATGCTCTTTATCTACCCATTTCCATATGTTACATATCACTCATGGGAATTATTGGTAAGAATAAGCGAATGGGCTCAAATTAAAGGGTAGCAATCCTCCCATGGGAGGTTGTGTAACCAAACATGGGAATTAGTGGATTCTCGATTTTACCCTTTTCATGAACAGTAAAATCTGACATTTTGCATGAACTGTAAAATTTCGACTAACTGAGACGAATTTCGACTAGTCGATTTACTGTTCATGCGAATTTTTGGCGAGCCGATGTTACTGTTCATGGGAATTTCGGCGAGCCGATGTTATTGTTCATGCAAATTTCGGCTAGCCGATTTACTGTTCATGTGAATTTTGGCGAGCCGATTTATTATTCATGCGAAGGGTTGGTGAGCTGATTTTACTCTTCATATGAAGGATAAAATCTAGAATCCACTAATTCCCTTGTCTAGTTACACAAAAAGCCCATAGGAGGATTGTTGGTCCCCTTAATCTTCCCAAATTGAAGCTGTGGCACTCGCATCATTGGTCCCCTTAATCCCTCTCTCTTTCAACTTCCTTTTCCATCATGAGTTGATTTACATGGAAATGGAAACAATGTTCTTCCTCCTTTGAAGTCCTTGCCTTTCTTCCAACGACTTCAGTGACACATTACATCAAACCCTCAAGAATGTCTTGAAACTTGATCTTTTGGACAATAGTTAGTCTCTCCATCATCAATGACAATTGCAATATGACTTGACTTTCTAAATTAATAAGACTTTTTACAATCAATTAATTTCGTTTGATACTTAAATGTGAATTGGACAAGTAGGAGAAGTTTGGGACCATTCCACTAAACTAGCTATTCTTTCATAATAAATTCGAGTGTTTTCACAGTGAAATATTGCTTTGTTGACATCAACAATCGTCGAGTCGAAGGCAGGGACGAAGACTAGCATCATTTTCTTTGCAGGTGGTTGACCGCTGTGACTTTCATATATAAATCAAATTATTAAAGCCAGCAATAATTCTATAATTTCCTTTAAATATTCTCTTCACCTTCACCGTCACCGTATATGCTTGGGAATTGTTGTTTACTGACTCCATATTCTGATTTTAAATAAAGTTGAAACATTGTCATAAATCATCTCTGAGTAATTAAGTAACAATCTTTTCAAAATCTCAGGGTTTTCTATAATAAAAATCTTACAAAGAATTCTAAACCCAGAAAAACTATTCAAAAGTCTAAAATTTTAGACAAATTTCAAAAAATATTAAGCATCATATTACAAAAATAGCACAGCATCAATGAATTCATTTCTGATCGGACTTCTCTCCTAAAAGTTTCATGAAATTATTTCTTTATCAAATCATTAACCATACGAGTGAGAGTATCACACCGATTTTGAAAACCTATGACCACAAGAAATATGAAAAGTGATGGCCTTTACTTGCCACATGTCCTGCTCTACACCACAATATGTTATCATCATTCATCCCCACCGTCCACATGCCAACTAAATAAATTTTTTTCTTCTATCTCCGTACAGTTAAGTTGAAACTTTGTGGATCCTTTCAAGCAGATTATTTTAGTTACTTGAGAATTTTTTAATAAGACATTCTTCTACGATCAATTTGATAATCATTGATATTACTTATATATATAAAAAAAAAATATTGAAAATTTTATTTGGCAAAGATACGAAAATCAATAGATTGCTTCTTCTTTTTCTCTTTTTTTTTTTTTGATAAATTACATATATGAAACCTTAAGTAATCTGGTGATCAAAATTCGTAGTTGGTGAGAGGAGAAGATAAAAGAAAATAAAAAGAAAATGATGTTATTGTAGGTTAAGGTGTAGCCAAGTTGAAGCCTAGTTTCAAGTCTTTGTCTCTTCCTTCATCTCCATGATTGTCGATGTCAACAAAGCAATATTTCAATGTGAAAACACTCGAACCCATTATGAAATAATTGCTAGCTTAGTGGAATGGTCCCAAACTTCTCCCACTTCTCCAATTCACATTTAAGTATCAAAGGAAATTAATTGATTGTGAAAATCATTTCGTCTTGTTAATTTATAAAGTCAAGTCATGTTGCAATTGTCATTGATGATTGACAGACTAACCATTGTTTCCATTTCCACGTAAATCAAATCGTGGTGGAAAAGGAAGTTGAAAGAGAGAGTGATTAAGGGGACCAGTGATGCCAGTGCTACAACCTCAATTTGGGAAGATTAGGTAGAGCAGAGGTTAAGGCAGGGGCCCAATCCTCTCCATGAGCCCAAGGTTAGGCAGGCTTTGGACAAGTTTATTGAGGATCTTGCTTTACATAATTAATCATTTATTATTTTTCATATAAAAACAATAATTTTATAAAATTATTGACAAAACTATCAAAATTACATAAACATCCTACATACCATATCAATTATATTAATATATCTCCATTTAATTCCACACTACCAATATCATTTCATTTAGTTTTAAAAAAAAATATATGAAAATTATCTTAAAAAAATCATATTAAACCTCAATTTCATTAAAAAAAAAAAACTAAGAAAATCACAAAAACACTCTACAAACTTAACCTTCATTCAAATCCATAAACACTCATTATCATTTCATTAATTTTTTTCAAGAAACACTACAAAATTAAAATTATCTTAAAGCAAAAATTAATAAAAAATAACTCAAAATAGACAAATCTAAAGATGAAATAAAAATGGGCAAATACCTTTCAAACACCAAGAACTTATATCTAACCCTCTTCATATGCATTAAAAAAAAGTCATACGACTACTTTTTAAAAAAATAAAAATTTGAGCCCAACTCATATATATACAAACGCATGTCTTGTACTACGTATTTTCAAGGCAATACATATAATGTCAACTAGGAAAACAAATATCGGTCAATACGTATCATATCGGCCTTCATCAGCCAATATAGCCGACATAATTAATATCTTACAAAGTATTAGAAACCTTGGGATAGGTGGTCTTGATTCTTTTCTATATTTTCTAATTTCTGTTAGTATTTACTATTTAGAATTGTTTCTATGATGATTACTATGGTCGGTGTTAGGTTTCTTTATACATATAAAACTTTGTTATCCCATTGAACGTTAAACCAATGCAAGGGGACCAATATGGGTTTGGGCCTGAGTTGAGTCTCTATGCTTTCATGTTTTTCTAGCACTTGATAGCCAAGATAGGTCAATATGTTGTAACCAGAGATTTAAATTTTTTTTACCGACATTATATGGGCTGGAAAACGGACAATACGTTCATTTTTTTTTAATTTTTTAAATATGGAAAATAATTATAAAATATTAATATAAATCTATTAAGATCATATTTTAGTAAAAAAAAATCTTGTTCACACAGAACTAAACTCTTACAAAATTGTCTTAAAAAAAAAAGCCCAAAGACATCTAAAATTCTTGTCCTCTTGTTTTCCATAATTAATCATTTATGATTTTTCATATAAAAACATTAAAATTATTTGACAAAATTATCAAAATTGCACAAACATCCTATAAACTATATCAATTATATTAAGACATCTTATTTAATTCTACACACACTCCATAACATTTCATTAAGTTTTTCAAAAAAAAAAAATCTAAAATGAAAATTATCTTAAAACCATAATGTCATAAAAAAATTAAGAAAATCACTAAAAGCTTAATTTTCATTCAAATTCATAAACATTCAATATCATTTCATTAATTTTTTTAAGAAACACTCCAAAATTAAAATTATCAGCTAATACTTCTATATCTTAGTATATATAAAAATAGAATGAACAAATTTAAAGATGAAATAGAAATAGAAAAATACATTTTAATGACCTTCTTGACATGGACTAAAGAAAAAAGAAAAAAGTCATACAAGTGTATGACTTTTAAAAAATAAAAATTTGAGCCAACCTATACTGCTGGACATATAGTACATCATCTACCATTCATATCAGCTAATACTTATATATCTTAGTCATTAAAAAAACTTATGTATAGATAGATTGTGAGAGGCAAAGAGAGGATATAAGCCATTTATGTAACATCAATCTAAAATACTTATACAAAACATACTCCTAAATACAAAACACAAAATTCAATAGGAAACATAAATGCTAAACATCAATACAAATACTTTTTTACATAACAAGCTTCTCATTAGATAACACACAATTCCTAAGAGGAACCTTTGGATGTTACTCTTTAGAATGATAGAAGACATCTCAATAGTGACTAAGATAAGATGGACCTTCTGCTGACAATAAGGTCTCATTGTGCTCTCCTACTGCTTTATCAATGCCAAGATACAAGTTTCTCACTCCATGAATTTCTTTCACCACATTCTTCATCTCCATTCGCTCTTTTGGTGATTCAAAAGAACAAGATATACCTATTTTCATCATTGAAACTAGGCATTCTTGCCTTCTGCTTCTTATGTTGCTATTATTCCCGTTGACACCATTACTTTCGTCTTCTTCCAAGAGCAACCTTTCATCGATAATCTCAATCTTTCGTTCAGCCACCATCATCTTAGCAAACTCATGAAGGCTTATATTCTCCTCAAACACATCATCAGTAGGTCTCTTTCCAGTGAACATCTCTAATAAAAGGATCCCGTAACTATACACATCACCGTATATAGATATATCACCTCCCATGCCATACTCTGCCATTCATAAACCACTTTGTTTATATCAAAATATGGAAGTATGGACAAAACAATATTCTTAGCACTCAATGACATGCAGCATTTTTTTATCTGAATATCGAACTTGAGAGCATGAAAATGGGAAAAAATAGTAGGGAATTTAATTGAACATACATAATATTTGGTAAATATGTCCTTTGGTCGTTCATTGCAACATAAATCTAATCTTTATAATGCACAAGAACTTGTAACTCAATGACATGCAGCACTCTATTAGATAAAATATATTCTACCATTCAGTTCATAAAACAAGCTAATGTACGTTACAGATCAAGTTATTTATTTATTCTGGCACTTACAAATGCCCAAATGGCAATCGACTACCGTAAAGTAACAAACATATGTTATCTTAAATATGTTAACAAAAACTATATCTTTTACACTTAATGATTTTCAGAATGTGTTGATGTCCGACGTCTTAGAAAGAGTGTATTGTATTATCTTAATTGTTTGTATTTTACCTTTCCTTCCTTTGGTTCCAGAGTCCTTCAGGCTTTGTGAGTTGTAATGTTATTTCTTTTGTTTTCTATATCTACACCTCTGGTATTGTCTTTTTATAAATGTAGTAATCATTTAAAAAAAATGCATAAAAAGTATTATCAATTTCACTGTTAATTTTGATAAATCTTAATCTAATGTCTAATGTTTTTTAAAATTTTAATTTTAGAATGATCTATTGGTATTTCTTAATATATATTAGTCAGTGACCCACCTAATAATATATAAAATAATAAAAAATATTTCTGCTACTACACTCAATCGGCAGCCATTTCAAAGCCATCCATCACTATATCCAAGGGCTATCAGACAGACACCAACTGAAATGCCAAACGTTTGTTGATCCCATGCATCCTTAGAATAATAATGTATTTTAGATCTAACTAGAGTAAAATCTTTGTTATTTTTATTGGTAATTTGATTTTGTGTTCATGCATGTGAAAAATATTAATTGAAATGACTTAAATTTACTTTAAAATACTAAGTTGATAAACATATAGTATATAGTAGAAGTTAGAGTGTGTATCCAAACTAGGGCAAAGTCCTATTTAACTCCTCTATATACAAGAATCAGATAAAAGACTGCATAAGTGAAGAAGTGCATGTTATAAGAAAATTAATTACCTGGAGCAATGTATCCAATAGATCCTTTCACCAGGAGTGAACTAGATCGAGGTTGAGAGTAATTAGTTTCATCTTTTGAAAGAATCCTTGCCAAGCCAAAGTCACCCACATGCGCAACTATGTCGTCATCAAGAAGAATGTTGCTTGGTTTCAGATCGCAATGAACCACTGGTGTTTGTGAATGGTGATGAAGATATTCGAGAGCACAAGCCACATCCATTGCTATATTTAGCCTTTGAATGAAATTCAAATTTCTTGACTCATGTCCGTCATTTTCATCTGGGTGTAACCAACTGCCTAAATTCCCATAGGGCATGAACTCGAAAATTAATGCCTTAAAATCGTCACCTTTAAAATCAATGCTTGAGCAAACAGTTAAGACTTTGACGATATTTCGATGTTGAATGCTCCTCAAAGCTCTACATTCGGCCATGAAACTATTAGAAGCTCTTTGTAGCTGCAATTTCAAAACTTTTACGGCAACTGTTGTTCGAATACGATCTAAAATTCCTTTGTATAAAAAACCAAAACTTCCCGCACCAATAAAGTTAGCAGGTGAGAACCCATTAGTTGCATTGAGAAGCTCTGCATGAGTAACCTCTAGAAATTGATCTTTAATGAAGTTCGCACTCTCAGGTTCTTTCCTCGATCTCTTCTTACTATAACGAGTAGTTATGAAACATGAAAATAAGACTAAACCGAGAGTTACTGCAACAACAACAACAAGCATTATTACTCTTAGAGAAGGAGCCCTTCCACGCTCATTGGAAACTAGCTTTGGACATCTGGGCAGTTGTAGCTTTAGGATTCCCCCACAAAGATTTTTGTTCCCCTCGATTGAAAATGCACTTGCATTCTTAAAAATTCCGAGAGTTGGCACTTCACCCTCAAGACCATTGAAAGATAAATTTAAATATTTTAGAGCAGCTAGTTGGTCTAAATATTTTGGAATATGCCCAGATAAGTTATTTCTTGAAAGGTCAAGTTCCACAATAACCTTTAGAGTACTTAGAGAAGGGGGAATGCTTCCTTGAAAGAAATTGTTGTGCATGTAAAGGTATTCCATTTTGATACAACTTCCAAGAGTGCTTGGAATTTCACCTGAGAATTTATTGTTTGAGATGACTAATTTCTCAAGATTTTGCAACTGACCAACTTCCATCGGCAATGAACCAGTCAAAGAGTTCTCATCTAGAACAAGATCTGTCAAAGTTGCAAAATTGAAAATTTCTTTAGGTATGGTACCATTGAGCTTATTAAAAGAAAAGCTCAATCGTTGAAGTTGCTTGCGGTTTCCAAGACTTGCAGGAATTCCTCCCTGTAGATTATTCCTAGATAGATCCAGATAAATCAGTTGAGTAAGATTTCCAAGGGAATCTGGAATTTGCCCTGAAAGTCTGTTATGATCTGCATCAATGCGTGCCCACTTTTGAAGTTTCCCCAATTGAACAGGAATAGTGCCTGTAAGATGGTTACCTGCGATGTCTAGCCAATTTAAGCTAACAAGGTTCCCAATTCCCTCTGGGATTGTTCCTGATATTTGATTTCCTCCCAACATAAGATATCTCATTTGGGTTGAGAGATTAGCAATTGAGTTGGGCAATATACCTCCATCTCTTCCTTCATCTCCGGCTGTCGACATCAAAAAACCAATATTTCAATGTGAAAAGGATTTAAATTTCAAATAATTCTCAACGCCTCTGTCTGAGTCATGGAAATTACTAGCTTAGCGGAATGGTCTTAAACTTGTGCAATTCACATTTAAGTATCAAAGGAAATACAATACTTCCTTTTGTGGCCTCATTAGGGAGAATATTTAAAGATTAAGGAACCATATAAAGATCAAAATGTTGATTTAGAGTGAAGGAAATTAATGGATAGTAACAATCACTAGGTTTATTAATTTAGAAAGTCAAGTCATATTGCATAGAAATTTTAAGAAAAGCAAGATTAAAGGTTGATTCAAAGGGAAGGAACATTACTTCCCTTCTATTCATTTTTCTTTTTCTTTTTTCCTCTTTTATATTGGACCAGAATGTACCAACGTATGATGGATAAATTAGACATGGTCAGAGCTGCTAATTTAAATGAAATAAATGTCATTGAAAATGTCTCGTTTTTGCCTCTCCATTCTTAAAAAGAAAAAAACTTTCCAAATAAAATAAGCACCAAAATTCATTCCATGTGAATTTCCATAAATGAGTTTAATTATGTCCAAGAGTATTTCTCTGCAAATACATAGAACTAAAGTCTGTTAAATTACGTAATTTTTTTTATATATTAAAATATTTATAATCTCTTAATCATATTAAAAGAATAATAGCTTCATTGAGTTCAGCCACGTGAGAGATGGCTCACACGGTGGGAGAACTTTATTGATTTTGACTTGACTACAGTTGCATCCATTGCTTTTCATTGACTTGACTTGGTGGGTTCACTTTCTTTCTCTTTTTTAAAGGCGTCGTCTCCGTCTCCATGTAATTCTCTTCGTCTTTGCCTTCATCCCCACGATTGTCAATGTGAATAAAGTAATATTTCAATGTGAAAACACTCGAACCCATTATGAAAGATTTGCTAGCTTAGTGGGATGGTCCCACTTGTCCAATTCACATTTAAGTATCAAAGGAAATTAATTGATTGTAAAAATTACTTCATCTAATTAATTTAAAAAGTCAAGTCATGTTGTTATTGCCATTGATGACAGACTAACCATTGTTTCCATTTCCACATAAATCAAATCGTGGTGGGAAAGGAAGTTGAATGATGCCAGTGCCGCAGCCTCAATTTGGGAAGATTAGGTAGTGCAGAGGTTAAGGCAGGGCCCGAATCCTCTCCATGAGTCCAAGGTTAGGCAGGCTTTTGACAAGTTTATTGAGGATCTTGCTTTACATAATTAATCATTTATTATTTTTCATATAAAAACAATACTTTTATAAAATTATTGACAAAACTATCAAAATTAAATAAACATCCTACCAACCATATCAATTATTTTAATATATCTCCATTTAATTCCACACTACCAATATCATTTCATTTAGTTTTTTTTTTAAATGAAAATTATCTTAAAACAAATCATATTAAACCTCAATTTCATTAAAAAAAAAAACTAAGAAAATCACAAAAACACTCTACAACCTTAACCTTCATTCAAATCCATAAACACTCATTATCATTTCATTAATTTTTTTCAAGAAACACTACAAAATTAAAATTATCTTAAAGCAAAAATTAATAAAAAATAACTCATTAATAAAAAATAACTCAAAATAGACAAATCTAAAGATGAAATAAAAATGGGCAAATACCTTTCAAACACCAAGAACTTATATCTAACCCTCTTCATATGCATTAAAAAAAAGTCATACAACTACTTTTTAAAAAAATAAAAATTTGAGCCCAACTCATATATACAAACGCATGTCTTGTACTACGTATTTTCAAGGCAATACATATAATGTCAACTAGGGAAGCAAATATCGGCCAATACGTATCGTATCGGCTGTACAGAAATTTCATCAGCTGATATAGCCGACATAATTAATATCGGTGTGTTTTTTTTTTACACTTAATGATTTTCAGAATGTGTTGATGTGCGACGTCTTAGAAAGAGTGTATTGTATTATCTTAATTGTTTGTATTTTACCTTTCCTTCTTTTGGTTCCAGAGTCCTTCAGGCTTTGTGAGTTGTAATGTTATTTCTTTGTTTTCTATATCTACACCACTGGTATTATCTTTTTACAAATGTAGTAATCATTTAAAAAAAAATGCATAAAAAGTATTATCAATTTCTCTGTTAATTTTGATAAATCTTAATCTAATGTCTAATGTTTTTTAAAATTTTAATTTTAGAATGATCTATTGGTATTTCTTAATATATATTAGTCAGTGACCCACCTAATAATATATAAAATAATAAAAAATATTTCTGCTACTACACTCAATCGGCAGCCATTTCAAAGCCATCCATCACTATATCCAAGGGCTATCAGACAGACACCAAGTGAAATGCCAAACGTTTGTTGATCCCATGCATCCTTAGAATAATAATGTATTTTAGATCTATCTAGAGTAAAATCTTTGTTATTTTTATTGGTAATTTGATTTTGTGTTCATGGATGTGAAATATATTAATTGAAATGACTTAAATTTACTTTAAAATACTAAGTTGATAAACATATAGTATATAGTAGAAGTTAGAGTGTGTATCCAAACTAGGGCAAAGTCCTATTTAACTCCTCTATATACAAGAATCAGATAAAAGACTGCATAAGTGAAGAAGTGCATGTTATAAGAAAATTAATTACCTGGAGCAATGTGTCCAATAGATCCTTTCACCAGGAGTGAACTAGATCGAGGTTGAGAGTAACATCTTTTGAAAGAATCCTTGCCAAGCCAAAGTCACCCACATGCGCAACCATGTCGTCATCAAGAAGAATGTTGCTTGGTTTCAGATCGCAATGAACCACTGGTGTTTGTGAATGGTGATGAAGATATTCGAGAGCACAAGCCACATCCATTGCTATATTTAACCTTTGAATGAAATTCAAATTTCTTGACTCATGTCCGTCATTTTCATCTGGGTGTAACCAACTGCCTAAATTCCCATTAGGCATGAACTCGAAAATTAATGCCTTAAAATCGTCACCTTTAAAATCAATGCTTGAGCAAACAGTTAAGACCTTGACGATATTTCGATGTTGAATGCTCCTCAAAGCTCTACATTCGGCCATGAAACTATTAGAAGCTCTTTGTAGCTGCAATTTCAAAACTTTTACGGCAACTGTTGTTCGAATACGATCTAAAATTCCTTTGTATAAAAAACCAAAACTTCCTGCACCAATAAAGTTAGCAGGTGAGAACCCATTAGTTGCATTGAGAAGCTCTGTATAAGTAACCTCTAGAAATTGATCTTTGATGAAGTTCGCACTCTCGGGTTCTTTCCTCGATCTCTTCTTACAATAACGAGTAGTTATGAAACATGAAAATAAGACTAAACCGAGAGTTACTGCAACAACAACAACAAGCATTATTACTCTTAGAGAAGGAGCCCTTCCACGCTCATTGGAAACTAGCCTTGGACATCTGGGCAGCTGTAGCTTTAGGATTCCCCCACAAAGATTTTTGTTCCCCTCGATTGAAAATGCACTTGCATTCTTAAAAATTCCGAGAGTTGGCACTTCACCCTCAAGACCATTGAAAGATAAATTTAAATATTTTAGAGCAGCTAGTTGGTCTAAATATTTTGGAATATGCCCAGATAAGTTATTTCTTGAAAGGTCAAGTTCCACAATAACCTTTAGAGTACTTAGAGAAGGGGGAATGCTTCCTTGAAAGAAATTGTTGTGCATGTAAAGGTATTCCATTTTGATACAACTTCCAAGAGTGCTTGGAATTTCACCTGAGAATTTATTGTTTGAGATGACTAATTTCTCAAGATTTTGCAACTGACCAACTTCCATCGGCAATGAACCAGTCAAAGAGTTCTCATCTAGAACAAGATCTGTCAAAGTTGCAAAATTGAAAATTTCTTTAGGTATGGTACCATTGAGTTTATTAAAAGAAAAGTTCAATCGTTGAAGTTGCTTGCAGTTTCCAAGACTTGCAGGAATTCCTCCCTGTAGATTATTCCTAGATAGATCCAGATAAATCAGTTGAGTAAGATTTCCAAGGGAATCTGGAATTCGCCCTGAAAGTCTGTTATGATCTGCATCAATGCGTCCCAACTTTTGAAGTTGTTGGGTGTATGGCTCAAATCCACACTAGTGGATCATCAATGGTGGGGGCCATACTAGTCAGCCGTAAACGGTTCTTTGTGAAATACACAAAGGTTGCAATCCACGTGGACAATTGTATACAAACTGGAGTCTCGCTTTATCCAGTACTTAATTGTAGGAGGGTGTATACGGCAGATTCAGAGAAAGTAGGTGGTGTCCTACTTTGGGGATGCATTGAAAAAGAACTAGGATCCTAGTGGGATACGGTTGTAACAGGAGCACCCTTTCGTGCAGTGAGATTAGATAGTTCTAATCTCAGAAAGTCAATCTAGAGCGAAAGTCATGGACACGACAACTCTTACCTAGATGTATAGCTTTATAGGATCGAATGTATTTTTGGCTATAAATTAGAGGCAGCAATTGATGGGAGGTGATCGTGCAAGTGAATATTGCAATACAGAGAGGGCTCGGCACAGAACAGGGAGGGATACTGTTGAAGAGAATTGGCTAGAATTCTCTTCAATTGCTGATCGTGAGGCAGCAGTGTTGCTGCGTGGTGCAGTCACGATTGAAGTGTGTGTGCTGGCTGCAAACAGCAGGAAGGGTTTGCATCAGTCGGGTTTTGGGTATTATCTTTCAATTGTATCTTGTACAATTGTAATACTCTCTATTTCTCTCTTAATAATATCTCTTTCACGCTCCGTGGACGTAGGCCGGTTGGAGCCGAACCACGTAAATTTACTTGTGTTGGATTGTGCTAATTTATTCTGTTCGATTATTCTTGTTTATCACGTTGTAAGCGTTAACAAGTGGTATCAGAGCTTTGGTTGGAGACCAGGGACTCGTGGGTGAACGGATCACAGCACACAGGGAGGTTTCGGGTTGTCGGAGGTGATGGAAATCAATACCGCCCGAATGATTACTTTCAATGGTGCAAATTACTTATTGTGGAAGGCAAGGATGGAAGATCTTCTGTATTGTAGAGATCTCTACAAACCGATCGCAGGCAGACCGAAGGTGCAAGCGACGGAGTCTTCCGATGACAAGGGGAAGGAAAAACTGAAGGTCGAGATGTCTGATGATGAATGGAACGATCTTGATCGAAGGTGCCTCGGTTTTATTCGACAGTGGCTAGATGACAGTGTGTTTCATCTGGTGTCCACTGAAACGACGGCGCAATCTCTCTGGAATAAATTGGAGGGATTATATGCGAGAAAAACTGCGGGCAACAAGACGTTTCTAATCAAAAAGTTGGTGAATCTGAAGTACAATGAAATTACTTCAATTGCAGAGCATCTAAATGAGATGCAGAGTATAATCAATCAACTCTCATCCATGAGGATAGTTCTTGATGGTGAGTTGCAGGCCATACTACTTCTCAGTTCTCTACCTGAAAGTTGGGAGACCTTGGTGGTGTCACTCAGTAATTCAGCGCCAGAGGGTATTGTCACTATGACGTCTGTGACAAGCAGTTTGCTGAACGAGGAGACAAGAAGAAAGTCTTCGGTGGGTTCTTCTCAGACACAGGCTCTCTATACAGAGAATAGAGGGAGAAACAACAGCAAAAAACCTCAAGACCGTAACAAGATCAGAGGGTCAAGGTCAAAATCTAGAGGGAGAGGTGGAGGAAAACTTATATGTTTCTACTGTGAGAAGGAGGGGCATATGATGATGGACTGCAACAAAAAGAAGCGAGATCTGGAAATCAGACCGCAAAGTTCAGATCAATCAAATGCCGTACAAAGTGACTCAGACGATGCTGCAGGTCGTCGTGTGCACAGTTACCACATGTATGAATAATCCAACTGATCAGTGGATTTTAGATTCTGGGTGTTCTTATCATATGTGTCCACGCAGAGAGTCGTTTGACGCATACAAATCCTGTGATGAGGGACCTGTCTATGTGGGCAATCGTGCTAGCTGTAAAACCATTGGCGTTGGGACAGTCAAAATCAGGATGTTCGATGGTATGGTAAGAAAGTTGGAGAATGTACGGCATGTTCCTGAGTTAAAGAAAAAATTGATTTCTTTGGGGACACTGGACACTGATGGGTTTACCTTCAAGGCGAAGGATGGGGCTCTTAGAGTTTCTAAAGGAGCCATGATCGTCATGAAAGGAAAGAAGGAAAATAATCTATACACACTGGAGGGAAGTACAGTAATTGATCGGCAGAGGGATCCTACTAGTCGGGCCGCAGGAAGGAGGAGAAGAAATAAAAAGTCAGATGGCAGGTATGACTTTAAAAATAAAGTTTCTTTTGTAGGTTGTGATGGTCCATCCAAATTTCATAGTGCTAGCGGAGATGGAAAAGCGAAGGGGACGAAAAATCACATATAGGCGGCAGGTCCGACATCGTCGGTGGCGGATCCAACAAAACCGGTGATGGGCGCTAGGTTCAAGCTAGGCTTGGGCTTGGGCAATTCTTCTAATTAAAGAAGACAGGAGGAGCACCCCAGAGCGTGGGGGTGCGCGCATCTCACAAAGAGATGCAGATGGGCTGCAGTTGCAGGTGGAGCTCAGTCGGGAATGGCCATCATGCTCAGAGGTGCAGAGTTGCAAGTGCTGAGGATTCATGGATTTTTCGTCAAGATGGAGATTGTTGGGTGTATGGCTCAAATCCACACTAGTGGATCATCAATGGTGGGGGCCATACTAGTCAGCCGTAAACGGTTCTTTGTGAAATACACAAAGGTTGCAATCCACGTGGACAATTGTATACAAACTGGAGTCTCGCTTTATCCAGTACTTAATTGCAGGAGGGTGTACACGGCAGATTCAGAGAAAGTTGGTGGTGTCCTACTTTGGGGATGCATTGAAAAAGGAACTAGGATCCTAGTGGGATACGGTTGTAACAGGAGCACCCTTTCGTGCAGTGAGATTAGATAGTTCTAATCTCAGAAAGTCAATCTAGAGCGAAAGTCATGGACACGGCAACTCTTACCTAGATGTATAGCTTTATAGGATCGAATGTATTTTTGGCTATAAATTAGAGGCAGCAATTGATGGGAGGTGATCGTGCAAGTGAATATTGCAATACAGAGAGGGCTCGGCACAGAACAGAGAGGGATACTGTTGAAGAGAATTGGCTTGAATTCTCTTCAATTGCTGATCGTGAGGCAGCAGTGTTGCTGCGTGGTGCAGTCACGATTGAAGTGTGTGTGCTGGCTGCAAACAGCAGGAAGGGTTTGCATCAGTCGGGTTTTGGGTATTATCTTTCAATTGTATCTTGTACAATTGTAATACTCTCTATTTCTCTCTTAATAATATCTCTTTCACGCTCCGTGGACGTAGGCCGGTTGGAGCCGAACCACGTAAATTTGCTTCTGTTGGATTGTGCTAATTTTATTCCGTTCGATTATTCTTGTTTATCACGCTGTAAGCGCTAACAGAAGTTTCCCCAATTGAACAGGAATAGTGCCTGTAAGATGGTTACCTGCGATGTCTAGCCAATTTAAGCTAACAAGGTTCCCAATTCCCTCTGGGATTGTTCCTGATATTTGATTTCCTCCCAACATAAGATATCTCATTTGGGTTGAGAGATTAGCAATTGAGTTGGGCAATATACCTCCATCTCTTCCTTCATCTCCGGCTGTCGACATCAAAAAACCAATATTTCAATGTGAAAAGGATTTAAATTTCAAATAATTCTCAACGCCTCTGTCTGAGTCATGGAAATTACTAGCTTAGCGGAATGGTCTTAAACTTGTCCAATTCACATTTAAGTATCAAAGGAAATACAATACTTCCTTTTGTGGCCTCATTAGGGAGAATATTTAAAGATTAAGGAACCATATAAAGATCAAAATGTTGATTCAGAATGAAGGAAATTAATGGATCACTTGGTTTATTAATTTAGAAAGTCAAGTCATATTGCATAGAAATTTTAAGAAAAGCAAGATTAAAGGTTGATTCAAAGGGAAGGAACATTACTTCCCTTCTATTTCTATTCATTTTTCTTTTTCTTTTTTCTTCTTTTATAGTGGACCAGAATGTACCAACGTATGATGGATAAATTAGACATGGTCAGAGCTGCTAATTTAAATGAAATAAATGTCATTGAAAATGTCTCATTTTTGCCTCTCCATTCTTAAAAAGAAAAAAACTTTCCAAATAAAATAAGCACCAAAATTCATTCCATGTGAATTTCCATAAATGAGTTTAATTATGTCCAAGAGTATTTCTCTGCAAATACATAGAACTAAAGTCTGTTAAATTATGTAATTTTTTTTATATATTAAAATATTTATAATCTCTTAATCATATTAAAAGAATAATAGCTTCATTGAGTTCAGCCACGTGAGAGATGGCTCACACGGTGGGAGAACTTTATTGATTTTGACTTGACTACAGTTGCATCCATTGCTTTTCATGACTTGACTTGGTGGGTTCACTTTTCTTTCTCTTTTTTAAAGGCCTCGTCTCCGTCTCCATGTAATTCTCTTCGTCTTTGCCTTCATCTCCACGATTGTCAATGTGAATAAAGTAATATTTCAATGTGAAAACACTCGAACCCATTATGAAAGATTTGCTAGCTTAGTGGGATGGTCCCACTTGTCCAATTCACATTTAAGTATCAAAGGAAATTAATCGATTGTAAAAATCACTTCGTCTAATTAATTTATAAAGACAAGTCATGTTGCTATTGCGATTGATGATGGACAGACTAACCATTGTTTCCATTTCCAGATAAATCAAATCATGGTGGAAAAGGAAGTTGAATGATGCCAGTGCCACAGCCTCAATTTGGGAAGATTAGGTAGTGCAGAGGTTAAGACAGGGCCCGAATCCTCTCCATGAGTCCAAGGTTAGACAGGCTTTTGACAAGTTTATTGAGGATCTTGCTTTACATAATTAATCATTTATTATTTTTCATATAAAAACAATACTTTTATAAAATTATTGACAAAACTATCAAAATTAAATAAACATCCTACCAACCATATCAATTATTTTAATATATCTCCATTTAATTCCACACTACCAATATCATTTCATTTAGTTTTTTTTTTAAAAATGAAAATTATCTTAAAACAAATCATATTAAACCTCAATTTCATTAAAAAAAAACTAAGAAAATCACAAAAACACTCTATAACCTTAACCTTCATTCAAATCCATAAACACTCATTATCATTTCATTAATTTTTTTCAAGAAACACTACAAAATTAAAATTATCTTAAAGCAAAAATTAATAAAAAATAACTCATTAATAAAAAATAACTCAAAATAGACAAATCTAAAGATGAAATAAAAATGGGCAAATACCTTTCAAACACCAAGAACTTATATCTAACCCTCTTCATATGCATTAAAAAAAAGTCATACAACTACTTTTTAAAAAAATAAAAATTTGAGCCCAACTCATATATACAAACGCATGTCTTGTACTACGTATTTTCAAGGCAATACATATAATGTCAACTAGGGAAGCAAATATCGGCCAATACGTATCGTATCGGCTGTACAGAAATTTCATCATCAGCTGATATAGCCGACATAATTAATATCGGTGTGTTTTTTTTTTTTTTAAATCGATTCGGTGGTGGACCCGAGCTGATATCTGGACTGATATTTGCATTTTCAATTATTTAAAAAAAAAAATCAGCTTCCTTTTGGATATTTTATTTATTTTTTTATTCAGAAAAAATAAAATATATAATTATCGATATTTTCAAAAAAAAAAAGGAGAGAAATTTATCAGCCAATATTTGGCCAGGTCGAATTTTAAATCCCTGATGTCAACCATTCTTATTGCCCACGGTTTAATCTAACATAGTGTACCACATTGGTTCTCTGAAATACCTACCTAGTGACATGCTGCAACGTTAGGCCAAATTACTTCGCCAAATCTTAGTGGCGTAGGTTTATTGAATGTTAAACCAATGCAAGGGGACCAATATGGGTTTGGGCCTGACTTGAGTCTCTATGCTTTCATGTTTTTCTAGCACTTGATAGCCAAGATAGGTCAATATGTTGTAACCAGAGATTTAAAAAAATGTTACCGATATTATATGGGCTGGAAAACGGACAATACGTTCTTTTTTTTAATTTTTTAAATATGGAAAATAATTATAAAGTATTAATATAAATCTATTAAGATCATATTTTAGTAAAAAAAATCTTGTTTACGCAGTACTAAACTCTTAAAAAATTGTCTTAAAATTAATAAAAAAAAAGCCCAAAAACATCTAAAATTCTTGTCCTCTTGTTTTCCATAATTAATCATTTATGATTTTTCATATAAAAACATTACAATTATTTGACAAAATTATCAAAATTGCACAAACATCCTATAAACTATATCAATTATATTAACACATCTTATTTAATTCCACACACACTCCATAACATTTCATTAAGTTTTTCAAAAAAAAAAATCTAAAATGAAAATTATCTTAAAACCATAATGTCATAAAAAAAATTAAGAAAATCACAAAAAGCTCTCTAAAAGCTTAATCTTCATTCAAATTCATAAACATTCAATATCATTTCATTAATTTTTTTAAGAAACACTCCAAAATTAAAATTATCTTAAAGTAAAAAATTAAAAATTAATAAAAATAAATCAGAATGAACGAATTTAAAGATGAAATAGAAATAGACAAATACATTTTTATGACCTTCTTGACATGGACTAAAGAAAAAAGAAAAAAGTCATACAAGTGTATGACTTTTAAAAAATAAAAATTTGAGCCCAGCCTAGTCATTAAAAAAACTTATGCATAGATAGATAGTGAGAGGCAAAGAGAGGATATAAGCCATTTATGTAACATCAATCTAAAATACTTATACAAAACATACTCCTAAATACAAAACACAAAATTCAATAGGAAACATAAATGCTAAACATCAATACAAATACTTTTTTACATAACAAGCTTCTCATTAGATAACACACAATTCCTAAGAGGAACCTTTGGATGTTACTCTTTAGAATGATAGAAGACATCTCAATAGTGACTAAGATAAGATGGACCTTCTGCTGACAATAAGGTCTCATTGTGCTCTCCTACTGCTTTATCAATGCCAAGATACAAGTTTCTCACTCCATGAATTTCTTTCACCACATTCTTCATCTCCATTCGCTCTTTTGGTGATTCAAAAGAACAAGATATACCTATTTTCATCATTGAAACTAGGCATTCTTGCCTTCTGCTTCTTATGTTGCTATTATTCCCGTTGACACCATTACTTTCGTCTTCTTCCAAGAGCAACCTTTCATCTATAATCTCCATCTTTCGTTCAGCCACCATCATCTTAGCAAACTCATGAAGGCTTATATTCTCCTCAAACAAACACATCATCAGTAGGTCTCTTTCCAGTGAACATCTCTAATAAAAGGATCCCGTAACTATACACATCACCGTATATAGATATATCACCTCCCATGCCATACTCTGCCATTCATAAACCACTTTGTTTATATCAAAATATGGAAGTATGGACAAAACAATATTCTTAGCACTCAATGACATGCAGCATTTTTTTTATCTGAATATCGAACTTGAGAGCATGAAAATGGGAAAAAAATAGTAGGGAATTTAATTGAACATACATAATATTTGGTAAATATGTCCTTTGGTCGTTCATTGCAACATAAATCTAATCTTTATAATGCACAAGAACTTGTAACTCAATGACATGCAGCACTCTATTAGATAAAATATATTCTACCATTCAGTTCATAAAACAAGCTAATGTATGTTACAGATCAAGTTATTTATTTATTTTGGCACTTACAAATGCCCAAATGGCAATCGACCACCGTAAAGTAACAAACATATGTTATCTTAAATATGTTAACAAAAACTATATCTTTTACACTTAATGATTTTCAGAATGTGTTGATGTCTGACGTCTTAGAAAGAGTGTATTGTATTATCTTAATTGTTTGTATTTTACCTTTCCTTCTTTTGGTTCCAGAGTCCTTCAGGCTTTGTGAGTTGTAATGTTATTTCTTTGTTTTCTATATCTACACCACTGGTATTGTCTTTTTATAAATGTAGTAATCATTTAAAAAAAATGCATAAAAAGTATTATCAATTTCACTGTTAATTTTGATAAATCTTAATCTATATGTCTAATGTTTTTTTAAATTTTAATTTTAGAATGATCTATTGGTATTTCTTATAATATTAGTCAGTGACCCACCTAATATATAAAATAATAAAAAATATTTCTGCTACTACACTAAATCGGCAGCCATTTCAAAGCCATCCATCACTATATCCAAGGGCTATCAGACGGACACCAACTGAAATGCCAAATTTGTGTTGAACACATGCATCCTTAGAATAATAATGTATTTTACATCTAACTAGAGTAAAATCTTTGTTATTTTTATTGGTAATTTGATATTGTGTTCATGGATGTAAAATATATTAATTGAAATGACTTAAATTTACTTTAAAATACTAAGTTGATAAACATATAGTATATGGTAGAAGTTAGAGTGTGTATCCAAACTAGGGCAAAGTCCTATTTAACTCCTCTATATACAAGAATCAGATAAAAGACTGCATAAGTGAAGAAGTGCATGTTATAAGAAAATTAATTACCTGGAGCAATGTATCCAATAGATCCTTTCACCAGGAGTGAACTAGATTGAGCCTGAGAGTAATTAGTTTCATCTTTTGAAAGAATCCTTGCCAAGCCAAAGTCACCCACATGCGCAACCATGTCGTCATCAAGAAGAATGTTGCTTGGTTTTAGATCGCAATGAACCACTGGTGTTTGCGAATGGTGATGAAGATATTCGAGAGCACAAGCCACATCCATTGCTATATTTAGCCTTTGAATGAAATTCAAATTTCTTGACTCATGTCCGTCATTTTCATCTGGGTGTAACCAACTGCCTAAATTCCCATTAGGCATGAACTCGAAAATTAATGCCTTAAAATCATCACCTTTAAAATCAATGCTTGAGCAAACAGTTAAGACCTTGACGATATTCCGATGTTGAATGCTCCTCAAAGCTTTGCATTCGGCCATGAAACTCTTAGAAGCTCTTTGTAGCTGCAATTTCAAAACTTTAACGGCAACTGTTGTGTGAATACGATCTAAAATTCCTTTACATACAAAACCAAAACTTCCCGCACCAATCAAGTTAGCAGGTGAGAACCCATTAGTTGCATTGAGAAGCTCTGCATAAGTAACCTCTAGAAATTGATCTTTAATGAGGTTCGCACTCTCGGGGTTCTTTCCTCGATCTCTTCTTACAATAACGAGTAGTTATGAAACATGAAAATAAGACTAAACTGAGAGTTACTGCAACAACAACAGGCATTATTACTCTTAGAGAAGGAGCCCTTCCACGCTCATTGGAAACTAGCTTTGGACATCTGGGCAGCTGTAGCTTTAGGATTCCCCCACAAAGCTTTTTGTTCCCCCTCGATTGAAAATGTACTTGCATTCTTAAAAATTCCCAGAGTTGGCACTTCACCCTCAAGACCATTGAAAGATAAATTTAAATATTTTAGAGCCGCTAGTTGGTCTAAATATTTTGGAATTTGTCCAGATAAGTTATTTCTTGAAAGGTCAAGTTCCACAATAACCTTTAGAGTACTTAGAGAAGGGGGAATGCTTCCTTGAAAGAAATTGTTGTGCATGTAAAGGTTTTCCATTTTGATACAACTTCCAAGAGTGTTTGGAATTTCACCTGAGAATTTATTGTTTGAGATGACTAATTTCTCAAGATTTTGCAACTGACCAACTTCCATCGGCAATGAACCAGTCAAAGAGTTCTCATCTAGAACAAGATCTGTCAAAGTTGGAAAATTGAAAATTTCTTTAGGCATGGTACCATTGAGTTTATTAAAATAAAAGTTCAATCGTTGAAGTTGCTTGCAGTTTCCAAGGCTTGCAGGAATTCCTCCCTGTAGATTATTCCTAGATAGATCCAAAGAATTCAGTTGAGTAAGATTTCCAAGGGAATCCGGAATTCGCCCTGAAAGTCTGTTATGTTCTACATCAATGCGTACCAACTTTTGAAGTTTCCCCAATTGAACAGGAACAGTGCCTGTAAGATGGTTACCTGCGATGGCTAGCCAATTTAAGCTAACAAGGTTCCCAATTCCCTCTGGGATTGTTCCTGATATTTGATTTTCTACCAACGTAAGATATCTCATTTGGGTTGAGAGATTAGCAATTGAGTTGGGCAATGTACCTCCGAATAGATTGCTGTTTAGACGTAGATCTTTCAAATCACTGCAATTGGTTAAAGAAGTGATGAAATTCAAGTCGCCTTCTTTTCCCACACCTAGTTCATTGTGGCCCACACTAAGCAGTTGGAGGCTATGCAACCTTCCGAAATTCATTGGAACGGACCCGCTGAAGTTGTTTAGAGTGAACTGGAGTATTTTTATCCTTGAAGCATTGCCTAATGAAACTGGTATAGGTCCTGTGAATCGGTTATTTGGTACGTAAAGCTTTTCAAGATTTGGAAAAATAAGGCCTAGCTCCGGGGGAAGTCTCCCGTGGAAATGGTTACCCCCCAAAGCAAGGACACTTATCAATGAGAGATTGTAAATAGAGATAGGAACCAAACCCGAAAGCCTATTTTCACCCATGGCTAGTATTTGCAAGTTGCCTAATTGGCCTAGATTGCTTGGAATGCTTCCCTCCAAGTTGTTTACTGATAGATAGAGAGAGGTGAGAGATGAAAGGTTTCCAAGTGATGCAGGGATGTAGCCAGTGAAATTGTTGTGGCCAACATCCAACCCTTCCAGCTTCGACAAAGACCCAAAGCCAGATGGAATTCTTCCAGAAAGTGTATTGTTGCGCAAGTCAACAACTCTAAGCTCCAAACAGTGAGTGAGATTGTTGGGGATCTTTCCATCGAAAGAGTTGTCGCTAAGGTTGAGATATCGGAGCCTGAATAGACGATCAATTTCACCGGGAATATGGCCTTGAAAGTTGTTGTCTGAGAGGTGTAGTTCTCTGAGGAAGGAGAGATTTCCAACTTGGGGAGATAAGGTGCCTACCAAGCTTTGTCCTAACAGGTTCAATGATACGACCCTTTGGGGATGTCGTTTACTGCAAAAGACTCCACTCCACTTGCAGAAATGGAGGGAATTATTCCAAGAACTCAAGACACCATTAGAATCACCACTGGATATCCCATCTTTGATAGCAAGCAAAGAGAGCCTATCCGTCTCGTTTCTTTGGAGGGCAAAGCAAAACAAGTTCATGCTGAGAATGAAGAATGCATGAAAGAGAAAAGACTGAGATACTCTTATTAGCCTCGACTGTGAGAGTTCCATTTTTTTATTTGTTGTTTTGAGCTTTGGCATTATAAAACATGAGCAATTTCACTTGTATTTATAGGACACTTCTGTAATCATATTAATTAATAATAGCATCATTGACATACAACATAACATTATTTCTCATAAAGGTAACTTGCAACTTGCCTCGAATGTGAGTACAACTTGTGGGACCAGTCATGTGACACATGGGCAACTTTAGTGACTTTGACTTGATTAGCCTTTAATAGTTGCATCCATTGTTTTTCACTGACTTGACTATACTTCACAGCAGGAGTATAAATATCGGCCGATACATATCGTATCGGCCGATATGTATCGGTTTTCAAGTAGTGAATATCGGCCAATATATATCGTTATCGGCTGATATTTTAAATATCGGCCGATATCTGCTGGAGAGAGAAAAATATAGGCCGATAACGATATGTCGGCCGAAAACGATTTTTAAACCCCTGCTTCATAGTAGGTTCACTTTCTTTCTCCATCTTTTCTCAATGAAGAGAGAAAAAAAATCTTAACTTTACAAAATTGACTTATGATAGTTGTCCTTTTTTTAGAGTTTTAAACTTTGGTTTACATGCAATTTTTTTTAAAAAAAATTATGTGTAGGAAACCATCGGATACCCAGCGTAAAATCCTCACTGGTGAGCCCACTATTCTTAGGACACACCAAGGTTATGCCATGGGGGCTCCAACCTCCCGCTTCCTGAAATCGGAGGCAACCAATTGAGCTACACCCATGTGTAAACCCGCGGAATACTTTGGTTTACATGCAAATTTAATATCCTAGCATTTGCATAGCATGTGTAATGAGAGAATGATATCTTAATTTTTGAGTAGCAATTTAATCTTGACCATTAGATAATAAGTATCGGGTTGTATCTCAGAAATATATATGATATTAAATATTACTTTAAACAATTGGATATGGCTCATAATGAGTGGTTATACCCTAATAGATTAATTGAAAAAAAAATCTTTTAAAAATATGTGCTCTTCAAAATTTGATGAGTTTAAATTATTTGTAATCTTTAAACTTTGCAGTATTCAAAAGCATGACTTAATCTATATCAATCAAGATGATTTTTTATAAATGTCATACTTAAACAAAGACCTTTCTAGTAAATCCATTACCACCTTATTTGATTAGTTCGAAGCAGGGGTGAAAAAAATTGTCCGATTGATAATTCGGCCGATATGATTCTCTCTCCTATTTTTTTTTTTTAATATCGGTATTATTTTATTATATTATTTTTTCTGAATTAAAAAATATAAAAAAACCTAAAAAGAAACTGCTAAAAAAAAAAAAATTGAAAATGTAAATATCGGCCTATATATTGACCTGGGCCTATCACCGTTTTGTTTTTTTTTTAAATACCGATATTAATCATATCGGCCGATATCGGACTGATATGATTCGGTGATATATCGGCCATATCAGCCGATATGAAGTCTGTATGGGCGATACAATACGTATCAACCTATATAATAAGGGGCTTAAAATCTGACTCATATCGGCCGATACGTTTCGTATCGGCCGATATTATCACCCCTCGTTCGAAGCCTATGTGTGTAGGATAATATTCTGTGTACCTGTGTACAGGTGATCATCCTTTAGAATCTGTTCGGTTCACATGTCAACTAAAATTCAAGTATAATTTTTTTTCTTTATATCTCCGTATATTTTTAACCTTTTTCACTTAAGTTGACAGTTTGCATATCCTTTCAATAAAGCATTCTTCTATGTTAACTTTATGATCAATTTTATGATCATTCGTGTTACACGTATAAAAAAAAAAAGTGATTGAAAAAATTATTTGAACAAAGATAGGAAAATCAATGGATTTCTCTTTCTTTTTCCATGGTGCGATTGTCGATATCAAAAAGCAATATTTCAATGTGAAAAACACTCCAACAAACATGAAAGAATTAAACCAATGTGAAAAGGCTCTAATTGCTAGCTCAGTGGAATGGTCTCAAACTTTTCCCACTTGACCAATTCACATTTAAGTATCAAAGGAAATACAATACTTCCTTTTGTCCTCTCATTAGATAGAATATCTAAAGATTAAGGAATAATGTAAAGATCAAAATGTTGATTCAGAGTGAAGGAAATTAATTGATAGTAAAAATCAATTTTTCTTATTAATTTAGAAAGTGAAGTCATAGTGCATTGAAATTTTAAGAAAAATAAGATGTAGTGATGATTCAAAGTGAAGGAACATGACTTCCCTTACATTCAATTTTCTTTTCTTTTTTTTTTAATTTTTATATTAGACCAAAATGCGCCAACAGTGTTATGATGAATAAATTAGAAATATCAGAGTTGCTACAATTTAAATGAAATATTAAAAGTGTTTGCAGAATATATCAAATAAGGGATTTAAAAACAGTAATGATCAATATATCAGTCGTTACATTTCTCTCTTATTTTTTTTTTAAAATTAAAATGACTAATATCGGCTGATATCGCCGATATGTAAATGTATTAAAAATTGATACATATCGGTCGATATTTAAATCCCTGTATCAAATCACATACATTAATTGTTCAAATCCATGGATTTGAGTTTGCAAACCCTGGTGCTTGCCTGATAACCTCAGTTGAAACTGTTATTGAACCTAGTGTCTAAGTCCTGTCTCTTTACTGGACGAGTCAAACATCATGCCGAAGCTCAAAGTCAATGGCCCAAAAAATGTGGTTCAAGCCTTGCTAGCAATTTTAATTTGAAAGTAAGATGTTTGGATGTTTGTATTTTAAATGCAGCCCTTAAATTTTAATTTGTTTCTAAGCTCAACTTATTCAACATAATTGAGCCTTATCTTTGATTTATAATTCATATTTACTAAGTGTGTATGTGTGAGAGAGAGAGCATGCCCTTAACATAGTTTAATGACTAAATATTAAATAGTTAAAATAATTTAATAGATTTTATTTTTAAAAATTAAATAAATTTTACGATAGTCGAGTGATTATATATTTTTTTATCATAAAGTGAATTTTACTCTTTAATATTGAATATTTAGAACAACACATATATTAATTAAACCTGCCCTCCGTTAACAGCTGGATCTAACCCTTACCAGAGTCGACCAAACGATCCAAGTTAAGGGAGCACCAGCCATGTTACACATGGGCAACTTTAGTGACTTTGACTAGCTTTCAATAGTTGCAGACATTGCTTTTCATTGACTTGACTAGACTTCAGTAGGTTCACTTTCTTTCTCCTCCTTTTCTTTTTTCTCAACCAATACAGAAAAGAATCTTAACTTTAGAGTATTCAATATTCAATTAACTTGATTAACCTAGTAAAGTTTTTCCACTGAAGCTCGCTAACTTTGTTGACTCAAAATCCAATATTACAAAATTAAATTGACAATATAATTTGTCCTTTTTTTAGAGTTTTTAAACCATGGTTTACATGCAAATTTAACATTCTAGTATTTGTATAGCATGTGTAAAGAGAGAATGATATCTAAGTTCACAAATTTTAAGCATTCCTTTAGACATGATATACAGTGGATCCCAGTAATGGGTTTACTGCCTCATTTGATTAATCAAAATATTTTTTCTCTTTCTTTGTTGATAAATTATAATGAGCCATATAATAGAACCTTAAGTAAACTCTTGATCACAATTCATCATTGCCGAGAGGGGAAGATAAAAGAGAACGAAAAGAAAACGATGCCATAGCCATGTTAAGCGCAATTTCAAGTTAAAATCTCGGTCTCCATCTAAGTCTTCGTCTTTGTCAGCTCTTGTCTGAGTCTTTCTCAGGTTATATTTTTCTCTTAGTCGACACATCTCCAACATAAACTCTTTCAAGCTAAGGAAGCACCAGCCATGTTACACATGGGCAACTTTAGTGACTTTGACTTGACTAGCTTTCAATTAACTTAGATTAACCTAGTAAATTTTTTCAGTTTTTTAAAAAGTCACTTAAGCTCGCTAACTTTGTCCCAATATTACAAAATTGACATAATAATGTCTTTTTAAAAAAAATTTAAATCATGGTTTACATGCAAATTTAATACCCTAGTATTTGCATAGCAGTAGTCACCACACTTTTGATTCGGTGTACTTATATTAGACAATTGAATGCAATCTATAGTTGAACCCACGAATGGAGTGGTTATAGTTTTATAGATTAAATGGAAAATAATTTCCTTTAAAAATATTGTCTCTATTTAAGTCTTCCTCTCCTCCTCCATCTCTTCCTTCATCTACAACTGTAGACATCAAAAAACCAATATTTCAATGTGAAAAGGCTTTAAATTTCAAATAATTCTTAACGCCATTGTCTCAATCATGCCAATTGTTAGTTTAGCAGAATGGTCTCAAACTTGTCCAATTCACATTTAAGTATCAAAGGAAATACAATACTTCCTTAAAAAAAAAACTTTCCAAATAAAATAAGCACCAAAATTCATTCCATGTGAATTTCCATAAATGAGTTTAATTATGTCCATATGTATTTCTCTGCAAATACATAGAACTAAATTCTGTTAAATGATGTAATTTTTTATATATTAAAATATTTATAATCTCTTAATCAAATTAAAAGAATAATAGCTTCATTGAGATACAACATAACATTTCTCATAAAAGAGAATTCATAATAGGCAACTTGTAATAAATCGAAAGGTTCAGCCACGTGAGAGATGGCTCACACGGTGGGAGAACTTTATTGATTTTGACTTGACAACAGTTGCATCCATTGCTTTTCATTGACTTGATTTGGTGGGTTCACTTTCTTTCTCTTTTTTAAAGGCGTCGTCCCCGTCTCCATGTAAGTCTCTTCGTCTCTTCGTCTCTGCCTTCATCTCCACGGTTGTCAATGTGAAAGATTGCTAGCTTAGTGGAATGGTCCCACTTGTCCAATTCACATTTAAATATCAAAGGAAATTAATTAATTGTAAAAATTACTTCATCTTATTAATTTATAAAGTCAAGTCATGTTGCAATTGCCAATGATGATGAATAGACTAACCATTGTTTCCATTTCCACGTAAATCAAATCGTGGTGGAAAAGGAAGTTGAAAGAGAGAGGGATTAAGGGGACTAGTGATGCCAGTGCCACATCCTCAATTTGGGAAGATTAGGTAGTGCAGAGATTAAGGCAAGGCCCCAATCCTCTCCATGAGTCCAAGGTTAGCCAGGCTTTGGACAAGTTTACTGAGGATCTTGCTTTACATAATTAATCATTTATTATTTTTCATATAAAAACAATACTTTTATAAAATTATTAACAAAACTATCAAAATTACATAAACATCCTACAAACCATATCAATTATATTAATATATCTCCATTTAATTTCACACTACCAATATCATTCCATTTAGTTTTTTTTTTTTAAATGAAAATTATCTTAAAACAAATCATATTAAACCTCAATTTCATAAAAAAAAAAAAAAAACTAAGAAAATCACAAAAACACTCTACAAACTTAACCTTCATTCAAATCCATAAACACTCATTATCATTTCATTAATTTTTTTTCAAGAAACACTGCAAAATTGAAATTATCTTAAAGCAAAATTAATAAAAAATAACTCAAAATAGACAAATCTAAAGATGAAATAAAAATGGGCAAATACCTTTCAAACACCAAGAACTTATATCTATTCCTCTTCACATGCATTAAAAAAAAGTCATACAACTACTTTTTTTAAAAATAAAAATTTGAGCCCAACTCATATATACAAACGCATGTCTTGTACTACATATTTTCAAGGCAATACATATAATGTCAACTAGGGAAACAAATATCAGCCAATATGTATCGTATCGGCTGTACAAAAATTTCATCAGCCGATATAGCCGACATAATTAATATCGTTGTGTTTTTTAAAAAAAAAAATCGATTCGGTGGTGGACCCGAGCCGATATCTCGACCGATATTTACATTTTCAATTATTTTTTAAGAAAAAATCAGCTTCCTTTTGGATATTTTATTTATTTTTTAATTCAGAAAAAATAAAATATATAATTACCGATATTTTCAAAAAAAAAAAACAAAAGAGGAGAGAAATTTATCAGCCGATATTTTGGCCAAGCCGAATTTTAAATCCCTGATGTCAACCATTCTTATTGCCCACGGTTTAATCTAACATACTGTACCACATTGATTCTCTGAAATACCTAGTGACATGCTGCAATGTTAGGCCAAATTATTTCGACAAATCTTAGTGGCGTGGGTTTGTTGAATGTTAAACCAATGCAAGGGGGACCAATATGCGTTGGGGCCTGACTTGAGTCTCTATGCTTTCATGTTTTTCTAGCACTTAATAGCCAAGATAGGTCAATATGTTGTAACGAGAGATTTATAAAAATGTTACCGATATTATATGGGCTGGAAAACGGACAATACGTTCATTTTTTTAATTTTTTAAATATGGAAAATAATTATAAAATATTAATATAAATCTATTAAGATCATATTTTAGTAAAAAAAAATCTTGTTTACACAGTACTAAACTCTTAAAAAAATTGTCTTAAAATTAAAAAAAAAAAAAGAAGAAGCCCAAAGACATCTAAAATTCTTCTCCTCTTGTTTTCCATAATTAATCATTTATGATTTTTCATATAAAAACATTAAAATTATTTGACAAAATTATCAAAATTGCACAAACATCCTATAAACAATATCAATTATATTAAGATATCTTATTTAATTCCACACACACTCCATAACCTTTCATTAAGTTTTTCAAAAAAAAATCTAAAATGAAAATTATGTTAAAACCATAATGTCATAAAAAATTAAGAAAATCACAAAAAGTGCTCTAAAAGCTTAATCTTCATTCAAATTCATAAACATTCAATATCATTTCATTAATTTTTTTAAGAAACACTCCAAAATTAAAATTATCTTAAAGTAAAAAATTAAAAATTAATAAAAATAAATCAGAATGAACGAATTTAAAGATGAAATAGAAATAGACAAATACATTTTTATGACCTTCTTGACATGGACTAAAGAAAAAAGAAAAAAGTCATACAAGTGTATGACTTTTAAAATATAAAAATTTGAGCCCAGCCTAGTCATTAAAAAAACTTATATATAGTACATCATCTACCATTCATATCAGCTAATACATATCATGTCAACTATTTTTATCATAGATGCCATTTTTATCTACCTTGGTTGTAATAGTATGCAGCAGTCAGAGCATTACTTTAGTCAATGGGTACATAATGTACCACATCGGTTCTCTAAAATACCTTCATATATTTTGAGGATTAGTCGAGTGCTCTAAGAAACTTATATACCTTAGTCATTAAAAAAACTTCTGTATAGATAGTGAGAGGCAAAGAGAGGATATAAGCCATTTATGTAACATCAATCTAAAATACTTATACAAAACATACTCCTAAATACAAAACACAAAATTCAATAGGAAATATAAATTCTAAACATCAATACAAATACTTTTTTACATGACAAGCTTCTGATTAGATAACACACAATTCCTAAGAGGAACCTTTGGATGTTACTCTTTAGAATGATAGAAGACATCTCAATAGTGACTAAGATAAGATGGACCTTCAGCTGACAATAAGGTCTCATTGTGCTCTCCTACTGCTTTATCAACCCCAAGATACAAGTTTCTCACTCTATGAATTTCTTTCACCACATTCTTCATCTCCATTCGCTCTTTTGGTGATTCAACAGAACAAGATATACCTATTTTCATCATTGAGACTAGGCATTCTTGCCTTCTGCTTCTTATGTTGCTATTATTCCCGTTGACACCATTACTTTCGTCTTCTTCCAAGAGCAACCTTTCATCTATAATCTCCATCTTTCGTTCAGCCACCATCATCTTAGCAAACTCATGAAGGCTTATCCTCTCCTCAAACATATCATCAGTAGGTCTCTTTCCAGTGAACATCTCTAATAAAAGGATCCCGTAACTATACACATCACCGTATATAGATATATCACCTCCCATGCCATACTCTGCCATTCATAAACCACTTTGTTTATTAGGGTAAGGAGTATAATTTCACTGAGATAGACTCACATGCACTCTACTTATTATTTGAGCCTTAAGGCCTTAACAAACCTTACTTGTTATATATAATATTTATAGAACTAAGCTATAAAGATATAAACTAAGGAGAACTTATATCAAAATATGGAAGTATGGACAAAACAATATTATTAGCACTCAATGCTTTACAAGGCTATGTGAATGCCTGAATGGTGAAATATTTTTTATCTGAATATCGAACTTGAGAGCATGAAAATGGGAAAAAAATAGTAGGGAATTTAATTGAACATACATAATATTTGGTAAATATGTCCTTTGGTCGTTCATTGCAACATAGATCTAATCTTTATAATGCACAAGAACTTGTAACTCAATGACATGCTGCACTCTATTAGATAAAATGTATTCTACCATTCAGTTCATAAAAAAAGCTAGTGTACACTACAGATCAAGTTATTTATTTATTTTGGCACTTACAAATGCCCAATGGTATATTATCAACGTGACTTTGGTTCCAGAGTCCTTTAGGCTTTGTGAGTTGTAATGTTATTTCTTTTGTTTTCTGTATCTACACCTCTGGTACCGTCTTTTTATAAATATAGTAATCATTTTAAAAAAATGTATAAAAAGTATTATCCATTTCATTGTTAATTTTGATAAATCTTAATCTAATGTCTAATGTTTTTTAAAAGTTTAATTTTAGAATGATCTATTGGTATTTCTTAATATATATATTAGTCAGTGACCCACCTAATAATATATAAAATAATCAAAAATATTTCTGCTACTACACTAAATCGGCAGCCATTTCAAAGCATCCATCACTATATCCAAGGGCTATCAGACAGACACCAACTGAAATGCCAAATTTCTGTTGAACACATGCATCCTTAGAATAATAATGTATTTTAGATCTAACTAGAGTAAAATCTTTGTTATTTTTATTGGTAATTTGATATTGTGTTCATGGATGTAAAATATATTAATTGAAATGACTTAAATTTACTTTAAAATACTAAGTTGATAAACATATAGTATATGGTAGAAGTTAGAGTGTGTATCCAAACTAGGGCAAAGTCCTATTTAACTCCTCTATATACAAGAATCAGATAAAAGACTGCATAAGTGAAGAAGTGCATGTTATAAGAAAATTAATTACCTGGAGCAATGTATCCAATAGATCCTTTCACCAGGAGTGAACTAGATTGAGCCTGAGAGTAATTAGTTTCATCTTTTGAAAGAATCCTTGCCAAGCCAAAGTCACCCACATGCGCAACCATGTCGTCATCAAGAAGAATGTTGCTTGGTTTCAGATCGCAATGAACCACTGGTGTTTGCGAATGGTGATGAAGATATTCGAGAGCACAAGCCACATCCATTGCTATATTTAGCCTTTGAATGAAATTCAAATTTCTTGACTCATGTCCGTCATTTTCATCTGGGTGTAACCAACTGCCTAAATTCCCATTAGGCATGAACTCGAAAATTAATGCCTTAAAATCATCACCTTTAAAATCAATGCTTGAGCAAACAGTTAAGACCTTGACGATATTCCGATGTTGAATGCTCCTCAAAGCTTTGCATTCGGCCATAAAACTCTTAGAAGCTCTCTTTAGCTGCAATTTCAAAACTTTAACGGCAACTGTTGTGTGAATACGATCTAAAATTCCTTTGTATACAAAACCAAAACTTCCCGCACCAATCAAGTTAGCAGGTGAGAACCCATTAGTTGCATTGAGAAGCTCTGCATAAGTAACTTCTAGAAATTGATCTTTAATGAAGTTCGCACTCTCGGGTTCTTTCCTCGATCTCTTCTTACAATAACGAGTAGTTATGAAACATGAAAGTAAGACTAAACCGAGAGTTACTGCAACAACAACAGGCATTATTACTCTTAGAGAAGGAGCCCTTCCACGCTCATTGGAAACTAGCTTTGGACATCTGGGCAGCTGTAGCTTTAGGATTCCCCCACAGAGCTTTTTGTTCCCCTCGATTGAAAATGCACTTGCATTCTTCAAAATTCCCAGAGTTGGCACTTCACCCTCAAGACCATTGAAAGATAAATTTAAATATTTTAGAGCCGCAAGTTGGTCTAAATATTTTGGAATATGCCCAGATAAGTTATTTCTTGAAAGGTCAAGTTCCACAATAACCTTTAGAGTACTTAGAGAAGGGGGAATGCTTCCTTGAAAGAAATTGTTGTGCATGTAAAGGTTTTCCATTTTGATACAACTTCCAAGAGTGCTTGGAATTTCACCTGAGAATTTATTGTCTGAGATGACTAAGTTCTCAAGATTTTGCAACTGACCAACTTCCATCGGCAATGAACCAGTCAAAGAGTTCTCATCTAGAACAAAATCCGTCAAAGTTGGAAAATTGAAAATTTCTTTAGGTATGGTACCATTGAGTTTATTAAAAGAAAAGTTCAATCGTTGAAGTTGCTTGCAGTTTCCAAGACTTGCAGGAATTCCTCCCTGTAGATTATTCCTAGATAGATCCAAAGAAATCAGTTGAGTAAGATTTCCAAGGGAATCCGGAATTCGCCCTGAAAGTCTGTTATATTCTACATCAATGCGTACCAACTTTTGAAGTTTCCCCAATTGAACAGGAATAGTGCCTATAAGATGGTTACCTGCGCTGGCTAGCCAATTTAGGCGAACAAGGTTCCCAATTCCCTCTGGGATTGTTCCTGATATTTGATTTCCTTCCAAAAAAAGGTATCTCATTTGGGTTGAGAGATTAGCAATTGAGTTGGGCAATATACCTCCGAATCGATTGCCGCTTACATCGAGAACTTCCAAATCACTGCAATTCGTTAAAGAAGTGAAGAAATTAAAGTCGCCTTCTTTTCCCACACCTAGTTCATTGTCACCCACACCAAGCCATTGGAGGCTATGCAACCTTCCGAAATTCATTGGAACGGACCCTCTGAAGTTGTTTAGATTGAACGCGAGTATTTTTATCGTTGAAGCATTGCCTAATGAAACTGGTATGGGTCCTGTGAATCGGTTATTTGGTACGTAAAGCTCTTCAAGATTTGGAAAAATAAGGCCTAGCTCCGGGGGAAGTCTCCCGTGGAAATGGTTAAGCCCCAAATCAAGGACACTTATCAATGAGAGATTGTAAATAGAGTTAGGAACCAAACCCAAAAGCCTATTTTGGGCCATGGCTAGTAGTTGTAAGTTGCCTAATTGGCCTAGATTGCTTGGAATGCTTCCCTCCAAGTTGTTTACTGATAGATAGAGAAAGGTGAGAGATGAAAGGTTTCCAAGTGATGGAGGGATGTCACCAGTGAAATTGTTGAAGCCAACATTCAACTTGATGAGCTTCGACAAAGACCCAAGGCCAGATGGAATTCTTCCAGTAAGTTTATTCCCTTTAAAGGTAACAACTCTGAGCTCCAAACAGTGAGTGAGATTGTTGGGGATCTTTCCATCAAAAGAGTTGTGGCTAAGGTTGAGATATCGGAGCCTGAACAGACGATCAATTTCACAGGGAATATGGCCTTGAAAGTTGTTGTCTGAGAGGTCTAGTCTTCTGAGGAAGGAGAGATTTCCAACTTGGGGAGATAAGGTGCCTACCAAGCTTTGTCCCAACAGGTTCAATGATACGACCCTTTGGGGATGTCGTTTGCTGCAAATGACTCCACTCCACTTGCAGAAATGGAGGGAATTATTCCAAGAACTCAAGACACCATTAGGATCACTACTGGATATCCCATCTTTGATAGCAAGCAAAGAGAGCCTATCCGTCTCGTTTCTTTGGAGGGCAAAGCAAAACAAGTTCATGCAGAGAATGAAGAATGCATGAAAGAGAAAAGACTGAGATACTCTTATTAGCCTCGACTGTGAGAGTTCCATTTTTTATTTGTTCTTTTGAGCTTTGGCATTATAAAACATGAGCAACTTCACTTGTATTTATAGGACACTTCTGTAATCATATTATATTAATAATAGCTTCATTATTTCTCATAAAGGAGACTTGCAACTTGCCTCGAATGTGAGTACAAACTTGTGGGTGGGACCAGTCATGTGACACATGGGCAACTTTAGTGACTTTGACTTGATTAGCCTTTAATAGTTGCATCCATTGCTTTTCACTGACTTGACTATACTTCACAGTAGGTTCAATATAATTTGTCTTTTTTAACACTAGTAAATTTTCAATATAATTTAATTATAGAGAAAAAAAATCTTGACTTTAGAACATTCAATATTCATTTAACTTTATTAACCTAGTAAATCTTGACTTACGATAATTTGTCTTTTTTTTAGAGTTTTAAACTTTGGTTTACATGCAAATTTAACATGCTAGCATTTGCATAGCATGTGTAATGAGAGAATGATATCTTAATTCTTGAGTGGCAATGAAATCTTGACCGTTAGATAATAAGTATAGGGTTGTATCTCAGAAATATATGTGATATTAAATATCACTTTAAACAATTGGATATGGCTCATAATGAGTGGTTATAGCCTAATAGATTAATTGAAAAAAAAAATCTTTTAAAAATATGTGCTCTTCAAAATTTGATGAGTTTAAATTATTTTTAATCTTTAAACTTTGCAGTATTCAAAAGCATGACTTAATCTATATCAATCAAGATGACTTTTTATAGATGTCATATTTAAACAAAGACCTTTCTAGTAAACCCATTACCACCTCATTTGATTAGATCGAAGTATAGGATAATATTCCGTGTACCTTTGTACAGGTGATCATCCTTTAAAATCTGTTCGGTTCACATGTCAACTAAAATTCACGTATAAATATTTTTTTTTCTTTATATCTCCATATATTTTTAACCTTTTTCCCTTAAGTTGAAAGTTTGCATATTCTTTCAATAAATCATTCTTCTATGTTTACTTTATGATCAATTTTATAATCATTTGTGTTACACGTATAAAAACAGTGATTGAAAAAATTATTTGACAAAGATAGGAAAATCAATGGATTTCTCTTCCTTTTTCCATGGTGCAGTTGTCGATATCAAAAAAGCAATATTTCAATGTGAAAAACACTCTAACAATCATGAAAGAATCAAACCAATGTGAAAAGGCTCCAATTGCAAATAACACATGATGCCACTGTCTCATTCATGGAAATTGGTAGCTCAGTGGAATGGTCTCAAACTTTTCCCACTTGTCCAATTCACATTCAAGTATCAAAGGAAATACAATACTTCCTGGTGTGGTCTCATTACAGAGAATATCTAAAGATTAAGGAATCATATCAAGATCAAAATGTTGATTCAGAGTGAAGAAAATTAATTGATAGTAAAAATCAATTTTTCTTATTAATTTAGAAAGTGAAGTCATATTGCATTGAAATTTTAAGAAAAATAAGATGTAGTGATGATTCAAAGTGAAGGAACATGACTTCCCTTACATTCAATTTTCCTTTCTTTTTTTCCTTTTTATGTTAGATCAAAATGCACCAACAGCATTATGATGAATAAATTAGAAATATCAGAGTTGTTATAATTTATATGAAATATTAAAAGTGTTTGCAGAATATATCAAATCAGGGATTAAAAAACAGTAATGATTGATATATTAGTCATTCTCTCTCTTATTGTTTTAAAATTAATGACCAATATCGGCTGATATCACTGATATGTAAATGTATTAAAAACCGATACATGTCGGTCGATATTTAAATCCCTGTATCAAACCACATAAATTAATTGTTCAAATCCATGGATTTGAGTTTGTGAACCTAGTGCATGCCTGATAACTTAAGTTGGAAATGTCATTAAACCTAGTGTCTAAGTCTTGCCTCTTTTCTTGACGAGTCAAAAATCATGCCCAAGCTCAAAGCCATTGCCTAAAAATGTGGGACAGAGAGCATGCCTTTAACATAGTTTAACGACTAAATATTAAATAGTTAAAATAATTTAATAGATTTTATTTTTAAAAATTAAATAAATTTTACGATAGTCGAGTGATTATATATTTTTTTATCATAAATTAATTTTACTCTTTAATATTAAATATTTTCGGACCATACGTATATTAAACCTGCCCTCGGTTAAAAGCTGGATCAAACCCCTTACCAGAGTCGACCAAAGTTTCCAATGGGCTTGTGGAGTTCTTGACCAAACGATCCGAGCTATGGAGCACCAGCCATTTACACATGGGCAACTTTAGTAACTTTGACTTGACTAGCTTTTCAGTAATTGCAGACATTGCTTTCATTGATTTGACTTAGACTTCAGTAGGTTCACTTTCAATGTAAAACAATATGAACATCATGACTTCAGTAGGTCTTCCTAAATTTAAAATTTGAAATATTTTAAAAAAAATTTCAAAATACTTATAAACTTCTCTTCTATCAAGACTTTCAAAATGCATATACGATATCTATTTTGGGACAATTTCAAAATACATATGAGACAATTAAATTAAGACAGAAGGAATGTTACTTTACACAGTTAGATATGGCTCACGAATCGAGTGGTTCTTAACTTCATGGATTAAATGGAAAAATATGTGCTTTATCAAAAATCATGTGAATTGAATCAATGAAACTATTTGTTTAAGCTCTTTGATGAGTTTAAATTATTTTTAATCTTTAAATTTTAAAACATTGAAAAACATGAAATAATTGATCTCAATCAAAATATTTTTTAAGAGTATCATACTTCGACAAAGACCTTCCCAGTAGTGGGTTTACTGCATAATTTGGTTAGCCCGATGGCTAAGTGTCCTGGATAACACTGCGTGCATATATGTATGGGTGATCATCATCCTTTGGAATCTATTAGGTTCACATGCCAGCTAAAAGCCACGCCTAATTTCTTTTCTTTTATCTCCATATATTCTTAGCCCTCTTTAGTGGAGATCCTTTCAAGCAGAGTATTTTAGTTAGTTATTTTTTATCTTTTTTTTTGATAAATTACAGTGAGAAATATACTAGAACCTTAAGTAAACTCTTGATCAAAATTCATCATTGTCGAAAAGAAAATAATGTCATTATAGTTTCAAGTCTTCTTCTCCATCTCAGTCTCCACCTAAGTCTTTTTCTAATAATCTAAGTCTTAGTCTCTGTCTCCCGTCTTTGCAGTTGTCGACATCAACAAAGCAATATTTCAATGTGAAACACTGTGAACATCATAAAAGAATTATACCAATGTGAAAAGCCTTTAATTTCAAATAATTTTGCATGCCACTGTCTCAATCATGGAAATTGCTAGGTTAGTGGAATGGTCTCAAACTTCTCTCACTTGTCTAATTCACCAAATTCACCGATATATAGAATGTGCCGATTTTTTAATCCATGCTTGAGAGTAGTGAATTAGTGTCTACATCAAAATTTTGACAAGTGCCAATTTAAGAAAATAATGGTTAAATGAAAGACTGAAAATAAATACAAAATGTTACGCACACTAAATCATGTATCCAGAGTGGCATAGTAGAGTTTGCATGGATGATGAGATACACCTGCTGTGTTAACATCCTTATAGCAATAAATATATAAAGTTTGAAGGGTTTGACAAGTGAAACTTCAGTAATACAATTTTATTAGTTACAAGGATAGATGTGGCCATGATCCAATGATAATGGCTATAAATTCGCTTAAGGAAGTGGGAGTCTTGAGTTCAATTCTCACTCCACTTCAAAGGGTTACTTTAGGTAGAGTTATCCAGTGTGTATGGAAAGAAAGACTTATACATATCGCATAGAGAGACACCTTGGTTATAAAAAAAAAAATGATGGCCATATTTGTGTGAGTTCTATTAATACTGAATGTTAAGAAAGTGAGATTCATCTTTTCATTAAAAACATTTAAATGATTAGATATATAATCTTGAGTTACCAAAATTTAAAATAGAGACCTTTACACTCATAAAAATTCCACGACTAAATTCATTGATAATATTTAGTGCCGTGTTATGTTTTTCTCTTAGTCGACACATCTCCAAACATAAATTCTTTCAAGCTAAGGAAGCACCAGCCATGTTACTCATGGGCAACTTTAGTGAATTTGACTTGACTAGCTTCAATTAACTTAGATTAACCTTGTAAATTTTTTCAGTTTTTTAAAAAGCCACTTAAGCTCGCTAACTTTGTTCCAATATTACAAAATTGACATAATAATGTCTTTTTTAAAAGTTTTTAAATCATGGTTTACATGCAAATTTAATACCCTAGTATTTGCATAGCAGTAGTCACCACACTTTTGATTCGGTGTACTTATATTAGACAATTGAATGCAATCTATAGTTGAACACTTGAACCCACGAATGGAGTGGTTATAGTTTTATGGATTAAATGGAAAATAATTTTCTTTAAAATTATCGTCTCCATTTAAGTCTTCCTCTCCGCCTCCATCTCTTCCTTCATCTCCGGCTGTTGACATCAGAAAACCAATATTTCAATGTGAAAAGGCTTTAAATTTCAAATAATTCTTAACGCCACCGTCTCAATCATGACAATTGCTAGCTCCAGCAGAATGGTCTCAAACTTGTCCAATTCATATTTAAGTATCAAAGGAATACAATACTTCCTTTTGTGGTCTCATTAGAGAGAATATTTAAAGTCAAGGAACCATATAAAAATCAAAATGTTGATTCAGAGTGAAGGAAATTAATGGATAGTAATAATCACTTGGTTTATTATTTAGAAAGTCAAGTCATATAGCATGGAAATTTTAAGAAAAGCAAGATGAAAGGTTGATTCAAAGGAAAAACATTACTTCCCTTCTAATCATTTTTCTTTTCTTTTTTCTTCTTTTATATTGGACCAGAATGCTAATTTAAATGAAATAAATGTCATCGAAAATGTCTGGTAATTTCAGTTGAAAATGTCATTGAAAGTAAGTTAAGTGTCAAATTTTGCCTCTTTACTTGCCCAGTCAAAAGTCGTGGCCCAAAAAAATGTGGTTCAAGCCTTGCCAGCAAGTTTAATCTGAAAGTAAGATGTCTGGATATTTGCATTTTAAATGCAGCCCTTGTATTTTAATTTGTTTCTATGCCCAACTTAAAAGAAAATTATTGTTAGCAAATGAATAAGGAGGAGTTCAAAAATTTTTTCCTTAAAATATACACATGGAATGATTGTTGAATTCAAAAGACTTTGTGAAATGAAAAATGATTTCTAAATAAGCCCTCTCGTTTATACCTCTCCATTCTTTAAAAAAAAAATCCAAATAAGATAAGCACCAAAATTCATTCCATGTGAATTTCCATAAATGAGTTTAATTATGTCCAAGAGTATTTCTGTGCAAATACATAGAACTAAAGTCTGTTAAATGATGTAATTTTTTTTATATATTAAAATATTTATAATCTCTTAATCATATTAAAAGAATAATAGTCCATTGCTTTTCATTGACTTGACTTGGTGGGTTCACTTTCTTTCTCTTTTTTTAAAGGCATCGTCTCCGTCTAAGTCTCTGTCTCTGCCTTCATCTCCACGGTTGTCGATGTCAACAAAACAGTATTTCAATGTGAAAACACTCGAACCCATTATGAAAGAATTGCTAGTTTAGTGGAATGATCCCACTTGTCCAATTCACATTTAAGTATCAAAGAACATTAATTAATTGTAAAAATTAATTCGTCTTATTAATTTATAAAGTCAAGTCATGTTGCAATTGCCATTGATGATGAACAGACTAACCATTGTTTCCATTTCCACTTAAATCAAATTGTGGTGGAAAAGGAGTTGAAAGAGAGATGGATTAAGGGGGACCAGTGATGCCAGTGCCACAACCTCAATTTGGGAAGATTAGGTAGTGCTGAGGTTAAGGTAGGCCCCCAATCCTCCCCATGAGTCCAAGGTTAGACAGGCTTTGGACAAATTTATTAAGGATCTTGCTTTACATAATTAATCATTTATTATTTTTCATATAAAAACAATACTTTTATAAAATTATTGACAAAACTATTAAAATTACATAAACATCCTACAAACCATATCAATTATATTAATATATCTCCGTTTAATTCCACACACATTCCATAACCTTTCATTAAGTTTTTCAAAAAAAAATCTAAAATGAAAATTATCTTAAAACCATAATGTCATAAAAAAAATTAAGAAAATCACAAACAGCGCTCTAAAAGCTTAATCTTCATTCAAATTCATAAACATTCAATATCATTTCATTAATTTTTTTAAGAAACACTCCAAAATTAAAATTATCTTAAAGTAAAAATTTAAAAATTAATAAAAATAAATCAGAATGAACAAATTTAAAGATGAAATAGAAATAGATAAATAGATTTTAATGACCTTCTTGACATGCACTAAAGAAAAAAGAAAAAAGTCATACAAGTGTATGACTTTTAAAAAATAAAAATTTGAGCCCAGCCTATACTGTTGTACATATAGTACATCATCTACCATTCATATCAGCTAATACATATCATATCAACCATTTTTATCATAGATGCCATTTTGTTCTACCTTGGTTGTAATAGTATGCAGCAGTTAGAGCATTACTTGAGTCAATGGATACATAATGTACCACATCCGTTCTCTAAAATACCTTCATATATTTTGAGGATTAGTCGGGTGCTCTAAGAAACTTATATAACTTAGTCATTAAAAAAAACTTATGTATAGATAGATAGTGAGAGGCAAAGAGAGGATATAAGCCATTTATGTAACATCAATCTAAAATACTTATACAAAACATACTCCTAAATACAAAACACAAAATTCAATAGGAAACATAAATGCTAAACATCAATACAAATACTTTTTTACATGACAGGCTTCTGATTAGATAACACACAATTCCTAAGAGGAACCTTTGGATGTTACTCTTTAAAATGATAGATGACATCTCAATAGTGACTAAGATAAGATGGACCTTCAGCTGACAATAAGGTCTTATTGTGCTCTCCCACTGCTTTATCAACGCCAAGATACAAGTTTCTCACTCCATGAATTTCTTTCACCACATTCTTCATCTCCATTCGCTCTTTTGGTGATTCAACAGAACAAGATATACCTATTTTCATCATTGAAACTAGGCATTCTTGCCTTCTGCTTCTTATGTTCCTATTATTCCCGTTGACACCATTACTTTCGTCTTCTTCCAAGAGCAACCTTTCATCTATAATCTCCATATTTCGTTCAGCCACCATCATCTTAGAAAACTCATGAAGGCTTATATTCTCCTCAAACATATCATCAGTAGGTCTCTTTCCAGTAAACATCTCTAATAAAAAGATCCCATAACTATAGACATCACCGAATATAGATATGTCACCTCCCATGCCATACTCTGCCATTAATGAACCGATTTGTTTAGTGGAGTAAGGAGTAAAATTTCATAGACATGGACTCGCACCCTACCCATTTTTTGAGCCTTAAGGCCTTAACAAACCATACTTGTTATTTATAATATTTATAGAACTAAGCTGATATAAACCAAGGAGAACTTACCTCAAAATATGGAATTATGGAAAAACAATATTGTTAGCCCTCAATGCTTTATAAGGTTATGTGAATGCCTGAATGGTGAAATATTTTTTTTATCTGAATGTCGAACTTGACAACATGAAAATGGGGAAAAACACTAGGAAATTTAATTGAACATATAAAACATTTAGTAAATATGCTCTTTGGTTGTTCATTGCAACATAGATCTAATCTTCATAATGCACAAGAACTTGTTACTCAATGACTTGCTGCACCATATAAAATAAATGCATTCTACCATTCAGTTCATAAAACAATCTAGTGTACGTTGTACATTAAGTTATGTATTTATTTTGGAATTTACAGATCCCAAATGATACATTATCAACGTGACTTTGGAAATCAACCACGGTAAGGTAACAAGCATATGTTATCTTAGCTAATGTTAACAAAAACTATATTTTTTTTACATTTAAAATTCAATGAATTAATAGATTCTGTCATATCAAAACTATAATTTTATAATCGTAAAGCATTAAAGTTTAAAAAAATGAGGTAAAAAGTGATTGTCAACCATTCAATGAAAATGCAAAGAAATTTGGATATTGCCAAGGTTTCTCCCGAGTGCATCTCTATATGTATTTTAGATCTAAATGGAGTAAAATCTTTGTTATTTTTGTTGGTTATTTGATTTTCTGTACATGGATGTGAAAAATATTATTTGAAATATAAGTTTGATTAGATTACGTGACTTAAATTTACTTTAAAATGCTAAGTTTATAAAAATATAGTATATAGTAGAAGTTAGGGCAAAGTCTTATTTAGATCCTCTATATACAAGAATTAGATAAAAGACTAGAGAAGCGAAGAAATGGATGTTAGAAGAAAATTAATTACCTGGAGCAATGTACCCAATAGATCCCTTCACCAAGAGTGAACTAGATTGAGCCTCTGAGTATTTAGTTTCATCTTTTGAAAGAATTCTTGCCAAACCAAAGTCACCCACATGTGCAACCATGTCGTCATCGAGAAGAATGTTGCTTGGTTTCAGATCGCAGTGAACCACTGGTGTTTGCGAGTGGTGATGAAGATATTCGAGAGCACAAGCCACATCCATTGCTATACTTAGCCTTTGAGTGAAATTCAAATTTCTTGACTCATGTCCATCATTTTCATCTGGGTGTAGCCAACTGCCTAAATTTCCATTAGGCATGAACTCGAAAATTAATGCCTTAAAATCGTCACCTTTAAAATCAATGCTTGAGCAAACAGTTAAGACCTTGACGATATTCCGATGTTGAATGCTCCTCAAAGCTCTGCATTCGGCCATGAAACTCTTAGAAGCTCTCTGTAGCTGCAATTTCAAAACTTTAATGGCAACTGTTGTGCGAATACAATCTAAAATTCCTTTGTATGCAAAACCAAAACTTCCCGCACCAATCAAGTTAGCAGGTGAGAATCCATTAGTTGCATTGAGAAGCTCTGCATAAGTAACCTCTAGAAATTGATCTCTTTAATGAAGTTCGTACTCTCGGGTTCTTTCCTCGATCTCTTCTTACAATAACGAGTAGTTATGAACCATGAAAATAAGACTAAACCGAGAGTTACTGCAACAACAAGAGGCATTATTACTCTTAGAGAAGGAGCCATTCCACGCTCATTGGAAACTAGCTTTGGACATCTGGGCAGCTGTAGCTTTAGGATTCCCCCACAAAGCTTTTTGTTCCCCTCGATTGAAAATGCACTTGCATTCTTAAAAATTCCGAGAGTTGGCACTTCACCCTCAAGACCATTGAAAGATAAATTTAAATATTTTAGAACCGCTAGTTGGTCTAAATATTTTGGAATATGCCCAGATAAGTTATTTCTTGAAAGGTCAAGTTCCACAATAACCTTTAGAGTACTTAGAGAAGGGGGAATGCTTCCTTGAAAGAAATTTCCGTACATGTAAAGCTTTTCCATTTTGATACAACTTCCAAGAGTGCTTGGAATTTCACCTGAGAATTTATTGTTTGAGATGACTAATTTCTCAAGATTTTGCAACTGACCAACTTCCATCGGTAATGAACCAATCAAAGAGTTCTCATGTAGAACAAGCTCTCTCAACGTTGGAAAATTGAAAATTTCTTTCGGTATGGTACCATTGAGTTTATTAAAAGAAAAGTTCAATCGTTGAAGTTGCTTGCAGTTTCCAAGACTTGCAGGAATTCCTCCCTGTAGATTATTCCTAGATAGATCTAAAGAAATCAGTTGAGTAAGATTTCCAAGGGAATCCGGAATTCGCCCTGAAAGTCTGTTATGTTCTGCATCAATGCGTACCAACTTTTGAAGTTTTCCCAATTGAAAGGAATAGTGCCTGTAAGATGGTTACCTGTGATGGCTAGCCAATTTAAGCTAACAAGGTTCCCAATTCCCTCTGGCATTGTTCCTGATATTTGATTTCCTCCCAAAATAAGATATCTCATTTGGGTTGAAAATTAGCAATTGAGTTGGGCAATATACCTCCGAATCGATTGTCGCGTACCTCGAGAATTTCCAAATCACTGCAATTGGTTACAGAAGTAAAGAAATTCAAGTCGCCTTCTTTCCCCACACCTAGTTCATTGGCAGCCATATGAAGCCATTGGAGGCTATGCAACCTTCCGAAATTCATTGGAACGGACCCGCTGAAGTTGTTTTGACTGAACGCGAGTATTTTTATCCTTGAAGCATTGCCTAATGAAACTGGTATGGCTCCTTTGAATCTGTTATTTGGTACGTAAAGCTCTTCAAGATTTGGAAAAATAAGGCCTAGCTCCGGGGGAAGTCTCCCGTGGAAATGGTTATCCCCCAAATCAAGGACACTTATCAATGAGAGATTGTAAATAGAGCTAGGAACCATACCCGAAAGACTATTTTGAGCCATGGCTAGTATCTGCAAGTTGCCTAATTGGCCTAGATTGCTTGGTATGCTTCCCTCCAAGTTGTTTACTGATAGATAGAGAAGGGTGAGAGATGAAAGGTTTCCAAGTGATGGAGGGATGTAACCAGTGAAATTGTTGAAGCCAACATTCAAGTTGATGAGCTTCGACAAAGACCCAAAGCCAGATGAAATTCTTCCAGTAAGCCTATTCCCGCGCAAGTAAACAACTCTGAGATCCAAACAGTGAGTGAGATTGTTGGGGATCTCTCCAACGAAAGAGTTGATGCTGAGGTTGAGATATCGGAGCCTGAACAGAAGATCAATTTCACCGGGAATATGGCCTTGAAAGTTGTTGTCTGAGAGGTCTAGTTCTCTGAGGAAGGAGAGATTTCCAACTTGGGGAGATAAGGTGCCCACCAAGCTTTGTCCCAACAGGTTCAATGATACAACCCTTTGGGGATGTCGTTTACTGCAAGTGACTCCACTCCACTTGCAGAAATGGAGGGAATTATTCCAAGAACTAAAGACACCATTAGGATCACTACTGGATATCCCATCTTTGATAGCAAGCAAAGAGAGCCTATCCGTCTCGTTTCTTTGGAGGGCAAAGCAAAACAAGTTCATGCAGAGAATAAAGAATGCATGAAAGAGAAAAGACTGAGATACTCTTATTAGCCTCGACTGTGAGAGTTCCATTTTTTTATTTGTTGTTTTGAGCTTTGGCATTATAAAACATGAGCAACTTCACTTGTATTTATAGGACACTTCTGTAATCATATTAAATTAATAAAGGAGACTTGCAACTTTAGTGACTTTGACTTGATTAGCCTTTAATAGTTGCATCCATTGTTTTTCACTGACTTCACTATACTTCACAGTAGGTTCACTTTCTTTCTCCATCTTTTCTCAATGAATAGAGAAAAATAATCTTAACTTTAGAACATTCAATATTCAATTAACTTTATTAACCTAGTAAATTTTCAGTTTTTAACACTACACTCGCTAAATCCAATATTACTTTAAACAATTGGATATGGCTCATAATGACTGGTTATAGCCTAATAGATTAATTGAAAAAAAAAAAAAACTTTTACAAATATGTGCTCTTCAAAATTTGATGAGTTTAAATTATTTTGAATCTTTAAACTTTGCAGTATTAAAAAGCATGACTTAATCTATATCAATCAAGATGACTTTTTATAGATGTCATATTTAAACAAAGACCTTTCTAGTAAACCCATTACCACCTCTGTTGATTAGTTCGAAGTATAGGATAATATTCCGTGTACCTGTGTACACGTGATCATCCTTTAGAATCTGTTCGGTTCACATGTCAACTAAAATTCATGTATAATTTTTTTTTTATTTATATCTCCATATGTTTTTAACCTTTTTCACTTAAGTTGAAAGTTTGCATATCCTTTCAATAAATCATTCTTCTATGTTTACTTTATGATCAATTTTATAACCATTTGTGTTACATGTATAAAAAAAGTGATTGAAAAAATTATTTGACAAAGTTTGCATATCCTTTTTCCATGGTGCGGTTGTCGATATCAAAAAAGTAATATTTCAATGTGAAAAACACTCTAACAATCATGAAAGAATCAAACCAATGTGAAAAGGCTCTAATTGCAAATAACACATGATGGCACTGGCTCATTCATGGAAATTGGTAGCTCAGTGGAATGGTCTCAAACTTTTCTCACTTGTCCAATTCACATTTAAGTATCAAAGGAAATACAATACTTCCTTTTCCGGTCTCATTACAGAGATTATCTAAAGACTAAGGAATCATATAAAGATCAAATTGTTGATTCAGAGTGAAGGAAATTAATGGATAGTAATAATTGGTTTATTAATTTAGAAAGTCAAGTCATATTGCATAGAAATTTTAAGAAAAGCAAGATGAAAAACATTGCTGTATGAAAGCATTTAAAAAAAAATCAATGATCCGGTCAGTGAGCCGATTTCAGTGATCCGATTTGCTATTCTGTATGAAAAACACAGTCTCACTTAAATAAATTTCAGTGAGCCGGTCAGTGAGCCGATTTATATCCGGTCAATGATCCGGCAAGCCGATTTGAAGGGTTCAGCGAGCCAATTCGAACAATAAAATGAGTAATACGATAAAATCCGTGTCAAATTATACAAAATAACTATGGGAGGATCACTGCCGTTTATTATACGCAACTTGCCTCGAACAAAAGTACAAACGTGTGGGACCGGATGGCTCACACGTCTGAGGCTAACCAATCACTCTTTAATATCTTGTATCGAAAGGTTATTCTGTCTCTGACCCGTGAGAGATGGGCAATTTTAGTGACTTTGAATTGACTGACCTTCACTAGTTGCATCAATTGTTTTCATCTGACTTGACCAGACTTCAGTAGGTTCACTTTCTTTCTCTTTCCTTTTTCAATCAAGAAAAAAAATCTTTAACTTTAGAATATTCAATATTCAATTAACTTGATTAACCTTGTAAATTTGTTCAGATTTTTAAAAAATAACTGGCTAACTTTGTTGACTCAAAATCCAATATTACAAAATTCACTTAAAATAATTTGTCCCTTTTTACAGTTTTTAAACTATGGTTTACATGAAAAATTTAATACCCTAGTATTTGCATACATGTGCAATGAGAGAATGATATCTTAATTTTTGAGTATCAATGAAATCTTGACCATTCGATAATAAATATCGGACAGTATATCAGAAATATTTCTATTACTTTAAATAATTAGATATATGGCTTATCAATGGGTGGTTATAGTCTTATGGATTAATTGGAAAAGAATTCTTTTAAAAATATATAATCTATAAAAATTATGTGCTCTTCAAAATTTGATGAGTTTAAATTATGTTTAATCTTTAAACTTTGCAGTATTCAAAAGCATGACTTAATCGGTCTTGTTCAAGATGATTTTTATAGACGTCACACTTGGACAAGGATCTTTCTAATAAATTTATTAACGTCTCATTTGATTAGTCTTATATCTGTGCAAGATAACACCCCATGTACGTTTGTATGGACAATGGATGATTATCCTTTAGAATCTATTAGGTTCACATGCCAACTAAAATTCGTGTATAATTTTTTTTCCTTTTTATCTCTGTATATTTTTAAACTTTTTCAGTTAAGTTGAAAGTTTACTTATCCTTTCAACTTTCAAGCATAATATTTTTAGTAATTTAGTTAGTGGAGTATTTTTCTAATAAAGCATTCTTCTATTTCTACTTTATCATCAATTTAATAATCATTCATGTTAGTTACATATAAAAAAAGTGATTGCAATTTTTTTTTGACAAAGTTGAAAAAAATCAATAGATTGCTTCTTCTTTTTTCTCTTTTTTTGTTCATAAATTATAGAGAGCTATATAATGAAACCTTAAGTATACTCGTGATCAAATTTCATCATTGTCGTATGGAGAAGATAAAAGAGAATAAAAAAAAGTTAAGCGTAGCCAAATCGAAGCCTAATTTCAAGTCTTCTTGTATCCGTCTCCATCTACGTCTTCATAAATGAGTTTAATTATGTCGAAGAGTATTTCTCTGCAAATATATAGAAATAAAGTCGTTAAATGATGTAATTTTTTATATTAAAATATCTATAATCTCTTAATCATATTAAAGAGTAATAGCTTCATTGACATACAACAAAACATTATTTCTCATAAAGGGGATTTCATTATTTTATTTTATTTGATGACCAAAGTGTCCAGAGGTCTCACTTATACTTGGACTGGAGATATTTTAACCTAACTAATCTTTAGGACATGTGCAAGCTTCTTTATCCCACATACATCGAGTAAGCAACTACGAGAAGTGGTCTAAGGAGGTGTTGAGTGTGAATCAAACTCAAGACCTTCCTTCATGAGGGAAAGAGCTTCTTGACCGTCAAGCCAACTCCCTCTTGAGAACTGGATGGCTCACTAAGACGTCTCATTAATGTCTTGACTTGTGACCGACTAAATATTAAATAGTTAGAATAATTTAATAGATTTTATTTTTAAAAATTTAAATATTACAATAGCCTATTAATTATATATATTTTTATCAATAAAGTGAATTTAACTGTTTAATATTAAATATTTCGAACCAAATATATATTAAACATTCCCTCGGTTAAGAGCTGGATCAAACCCCATACCAGACCAAAGTTTCCAATCGGCTTGTCGAGTCCCTGACCAGCCATGTGACAGATGGGCAACTTTATTGACTTGACTTGACTAACCTTCAGTAGCTGTATCCATTGTTTTTCATTGACTTGACTACACTCGAGTAGGTTCTCTTTCTCTTTTCTCAGTCTATGGAGAAAAAACTTAACTTTAGAATATTCAATATTCAATTAACTTTGATTAATCTAGTAATTTTTTTCAGTTTTTAAAAACCACTGAAGCTCGCTAACTTTGTTGATTCAAAATCCAATATTACAAAATTGACATAATAATTTTTTTTTTTTTTTTGAGTTTTTAAACCATGGTTTACATGCAAATTTCATATTCCAGTATTTGCATAGCATGTGTAATACGAGAATGATATCTAAGTTCGTAAATTTTAAGCATTCTTTCAGATATAATATACAGTGGATTCCAAAAATTTGATGTTTAAGTATGAAAGATAACACCAGGTGTATGTGTGTATGGGTGATTATCCTTTAGAATATATTAGGTTCGCATAACAATTAAAAACCATGTAATTTTTTTTTCTTTTTCTTCATTTATTTTTAGTCTTTTCAGTGAAATTGAAAGATTGTAGATCATTTCAAGCATAGTATTTTAATTAGTGGAGAATTTTTTTATTAAGACATTCTTCTATATCTATGTTATGATCAATTTGATAATCATTGGTGTTATTTACATATAAAAAATATTCTTAAAAAATATTTGGCAAAGATAAGAAAATCAATGGATTCTTCTTCGTTTATAGATTACAGTGAGCAATATAATGAATTCTTAAGTAAACTTGTGATCAATATTCATCATTAGCGAGAGCAGAAGATAAAAGAGAATAAAAAGTTGTAGTCTCAAGTCTTCTTCTCTAGTTTTAAGTCTTCTTCTCCATCTCTTTGCCTAAGTCTTCCTCTATACGTAAGTCTTAGTCTCTGCCTCCGTCTTTACAGTTGTCGACATCAACAAAGCAATATTTCAATGTGAAACATTGTGAACATCACGAAAGAATCATACCAACGTGAAAAGGTCTTAATTTCAAATAATGGAAATTGCTTGGTTTAATGGAATTGTCTCAAACTTCTCCCACTTGTCCAATTCACAATTTTTTTTTACCCATGCATGAGAGTAGTGAATTAGTGTCTACATCAAAATTTGACAAGTACCAATTTATGAAGATAATGGTTAAATGAAGACTGAAAATAAATACAAAATGTTACCCACACTAAATCATGTACCGAGAGTGGCAAAGTAGAGTTTCCATGGATGATGAGATGCACCTACTGTGTTAACATCCTTATAGCAATAAATATATAAAGTTTGAAGGTTTGATAATTGAAAGTTGAAACCTTGGCAATACAATTTTATTGTATAGACACTTGTGTGCCAAGAATCAAAATTCCTTCTCCATGCCTTGAGATCATACACTTGTTCAATATATGAATTCTGAGGTTTACAAATATCAGATGCTCTTTATCTACCCATTTCCATATGTTATATATCACTCATGGGAATTATTGGTAAGAATAAGAGAATGGGCTCAAATTAAAGGGTAGCAATCCTCCCATGGGAGGTTGTGTAACCAAACATGGGAATTAGTGGATTCTCGATTTTACCCTTTTCATGAACAGTAAAATCTGACATTTTGCATGAACTGTAAAATTTCGACTAACTGAGACGAATTTCGACTAGTCGATTTACTGTTCATGCGAATTTTTGGCGAGCCGATGTTACTGTTCATGGGAATTTCGGCGAGCCGATGTTACTGTTCATGCAAATTTCGGCTAGCCGATTTACTGTTCATGTGAATTTTGGCGAGCCGATTTATTGTTCATGCGAAGGGTTGGTGAGCTGATTTTACTCTTCATATGAAGGATAAAATCTAGAATCCACTAATTCCCTTGTCTAGTTACACAAAAAGCCCATAGGAGGATTGTTGGTCCCCTTAATCTTCCCAAATTGAAGCTGTGGCACTGGCATCATTGGTCCCCTTAATCCCTCTCTCTTTCAACTTCCTTTTCCATCATGAGTTGATTTACATGGAAATGGAAACAATGTTCTTCCTCCTTTGAAGTCCTTGCCTTTCTTCCAACGACTTCAGTGACACATTACATCAAACCCTCAAGAATGTCTTGAAACTTGATCTTTTGGACAATAGTTAGTCTCTCCATCATCAATGACAATTGCAATATGACTTGACTTTCTAAATTAATAAGACTTTTTACAATCAATTAATTTCGTTTGATACTTAAATGTGAATTGGACAAGTAGGAGAAGTTTGGGACCATTCCACTAAACTAGCTATTCTTTCATAATAAATTCGAGTGTTTTCACAGTGAAATATTGCTTTGTTGACATCAACAATCGTCGAGTCGAAGGCAGGGACGAAGACTAGCATCATTTTCTTTGCAGGTGGTTGACCGCTGTGACTTTCATATATAAATCAAATTATTAAAGCCAGCAATAATTCTATAATTTCCTTTAAATATTCTCTTCACCTTCACCGTCACCGTATATGCTTGGGAATTGTTGTTTACTGACTCCATATTCTGATTTTAAATAAAGTTGAAACATTGTCATAAATCATCTCTGAGTAATTAAGTAACGATCTTTTCAAAATCTCAGGGTTTTCTATAATAAAAATCTTACAAAGAATTCTAAACCCAGAAAAAACTTCAAAAGTCTAAAATTTTAGACAAATTTCAAAAAATATTAAGCATCATATTACAAAAATAGCACAGCATCAATGAATTCATTTCTGATGGGGCTTCTCTCCTAAAAGTTTCATGAAATTATTTCTTTATCAAATCATTAACCATACGAGTGAGAGTATCACACTGATTTTGAAAACCTATGACCACAAGAAATATGAAAAGTGATGGCCTTTACTTGCCACATGTCCTGCTCTACACCACAATATGTTATCATTATTCATCCCCACCGTCCACATGCCAACTAAATAATTTTTTTTTCTTCTATCTTCGTACAGTTAAGTTGAAACTTTGTGGATCCTTTCAAGCAGATTATTTTAGTTACTTGAGAATTTTTTAGTAAGACATTCTTCTACGATCAATTTGATAATCATTGATATTACTTATATATATAAAAAAATATTGAAAATTTTATTTGGCACAGATACGAAAATCAATGGATTGCTATAAATTACATATATGAAACTTTAAGTAAACTCGTGATCAAAATTCATCGTTGGTGAGAGGAGAAGATAAAAGAGCATGAAAAGAAAATGATACTATTGTAGGTTAAGGTATAGCCAAGTTGAAGCCTAGTTTCAAGTCTTCGTCAATGGACTTGGAAGTGTTGTTGTTAGTGACTTTTTTCCCTTTTTCCCCAAGATAGGATACAGCTTTTAAAAGGTTCTATAAAAGATTTTGGGAGATTAGACCTCAATTGATCTTGGTTGTTGAATGATACAGAAGATCTAAGAATGTAGGAGTTCCAAGATAGAGAATGCTTATATCTTATCAAGTATAGCCCACATAAACTTGTCCAAATGTATTAGTGTTTTAAAGTCGTTGAATTTATGCCAAGAAGATAGGAAATTTGATGGGTAGTTTTTAATCTGGTTTGTGTTGGGTATGGGTCCAAACTCCTAATTCCACATTTATTTTGGATCAGTTCAAGTTGGGTCAAATTGAAATTTTGGGTTGGGTCTTCATTTGAGGTTTGAAATTGCCACCCCTGATTTATTTATTTATACTTGTGATTACTAAGTTGCATGGGTATGGGTGTGAGTGTTAGATTCTGACATGGGTGCAACATATCGTAGTTGGCAAACCGACAAAAAAAAAAAAGGACATGGGTTCACAACACAAAATTTAAATAAAATCAAATCTAATTTTTATAAAAATAAAAAAGTTGCAAAAATAACACAAATAGGAAATAATGTACTAGTTTTACTCTAAACAAATAAGTGCCAAACATATCTATATTTCAATTAGGTTTTAAGAGGAGAAAGGTGTTATAATATTTTCGTTATTTTGGAAAACAATGTTAAAAGAAACTGGAAGAATTCATGAATGGGGTGCAAGTGTCCTAGAGTTTCTAACAAGGATGTGTTACACATTTTGAAGAGCCCATGCAACATAGGTAATTTCTCATCACATTTTTAGAATGTGCAAACAAAAACTAAAAACATCATTTCATAGGAAAATGTTTCTTACTGCAATTTCCTATGAAATGTCCCTTTTCTTTTGTCATGGAAAAATAAATAACAACTCTAACGAGAAAGAGTCACTAAGAGGAAAGAAGCTACAACGAGTCCATATCTTAACCTTTATTTGCAAAATCACTCTCAGGTCATCTTGGTTTGCTAGAAGTTAGAACTAGTGTCAATTTATAAAGCTCCCATCCATTTCTGCCCTAGAGCTTCTCCCATAAGGTTAGCATGTTCCTTTAAATTTTGAATTACCTTTATCCATTTTAAAAATTACTAATTCCATTTTGAAAGGTAAATAAAGTTAAAAAAATGTGATTTCATTTACATATATAGAAATGATAGTTTCATGCTAAGCGGGTCTAAAACTGAGAACAATTAATTGAAATTTTGAATCTCTCAATTTTGTTTCTTAGATTGGAACTTGGAATATCCCAACCTATGCTAGGGGATCAAAAATTGAAATCTCTCACACTTGAATTACATGTTGTGCTTTGACATTAAGCCCAACATCGAGTCAAGCTATCTTCCACTTGGTCTAAATTGAGTTGATCGTTTTTGTTTTTGAAATATTAGTGTGATGTTTGGATGCAGCATTGAGCAGAAAATTGCACACCAGATTAACATTAGGTTTGATCTCTGGAGTAGGGCATTCAGTGGTGAAGTTGGGAATGGATGCAGAAGCAGCACGCAATGCACGCGAATCACTGGAGTTGGTGTTTCAGATGGCGAACATACTGGAGACAGGCCTCGATCGCCATACACTGTCCATCCTCATCGCCCTCTGCGTCTGTGGCATCAACCCTGAAGCCCTTGCTGCCCTTGTCATGGAACTCCGCAAGGACTCACCCTCTCAACAACCTTCTTCCCATCTTCACAGCCAATCTCATTTCTGAATCCCCCTTTCCCTCTCTGTGGGTGTGTATAGTTTATTTTATTGTTGCCCCATTGCTTCTCCTTTTCTTTATTGATGATTGCATGAATGTCACGTGTTTGATGTGCCCTGAATTACAATGGCTTTTGAACGTTGTTTTGATGGAGAATCATCTATCACATCAACCCCTGTTGCCAAGTACTGATTTGGTAAATCGAACTCTTCAGATTCCTTTTTGCCTTTGTTATTTTAATTCCAAACTGAATGTGGTTTGGGGTTTTTTTTTTTTAGACCCACTAAACCTCGAGCCCACCTTGGCAGTATGTAGTCATGTTGCCAAGGTTTGGGGGTTCATCTTGATGCCATTATTCAGTAGAGAATTTCAAAGAATTTATGTTGGTATTTGTATAACTCCTAAAATAACATTTTTTGTGTTGGTAGCCATCAGCATCCTCATCTAAATCATCTATCCCCATCAATCTGTAAAAAAAAAAAAAAAATTAAAATAAAGACTTTTATGTTTAGCCATCATATTTTATATCAAATTGGAGGAACATTTTCTTAAAAGATTTATGTTTAAGTGCATCAAAATTTATATTTTAATCAATGTGGTTAATGGTTTCCAAGATATGTTTTATGAAATTATTATTAGAAGAAAAAAAAAATCTAATAACACAAAATGAAACCTCACTGATAAGCCTTTTTATCTTAGTCATCTTATATTTTTAATTTTTAACATATTATATTGTAATGTTATGGGTTAATCTGATTTGTATTGTTCATCAAATCAAAGTTTTAAACTGTTGAATAAGTATTTCAGATTCTAAAACATTAATGATACTCCCACCCTGAGCAAGCTTTCATGTCAAGCCTCAAGTGAAGTCCTGATATACTTTATGTTCAAATAACTTTGCCATTAATGCATTAATAGTTTAACATTAATATTATTAATAACAATTCTAACATGGGTATTCTACTAAGTGTTGCATGGCACCACATGAAACACATGAATTTTGGGCCGGTTTTGAGCAACGGGCTTGAGCAAGTATAAGTTTGAGCCCAACTCAATTTTCAATCGGGTTTAATTTGTACGCTTAAGCTTGAACCAGGGGTAGAAAATTCAGCCGAACTGAGATTTCGGCAAAATTTTTGTATCGGCCGAGATTTTTTCTCTCTCAAATTTTTTTTTTGAAAATCTTGTTGGCTTTTCTTTTTTTTTGAAAAAAAAATCATTTAAAAAAATAAAAATGCTTTTTTTAAAAAATATAAAATATAAATATCGACCAAGATATCAATCGGGCCCACAACCGATATTTGTTTTTTTTTTCAAAAAAAATTGGCCGAATTTTTTTTTTTTAACTGTACCATATCGGCCGAATTTTATACCCCTGGCTTGAGCCCATTTTAAATGAGGCCGAAAGCCCTAGTTTATCCATGGGAAATTCTTGGGCTTCAAAGCTTTCGAGTCAAATTCTCATCCCTCAGCTACACCCATTTTAAATGAGGCCGAAAGCCCTCATTTATATTGGATCAGAATGCACCAACAGGGTTATCATGAATAAATTAGAAATAGTGAGAGTTGTTATAATTTAAATGAAATATTAAAAGTGTTTGCAGAATAGATCAAAGTCATCAACTTCAAATCCATAAATTGGATGATTGAGTTTACAAACCCTGGTTCTTGCTTGGTAATTTCAGTTGAAAATGTCATTAAACCTAGTGTCAAGTCCTGCCTCTTACTTGCCAAGTCAAAAATCAAGCCCAAGATCATAGTCATGGTCCAAAAAAATGTGGTTCAAGCCTTGCCAGCAATTTTAATCTGAAAGTAAGATATTGGATGTTTGTATTTTAAATGCAGCCCTTGTATTTTAATTTGTTTCTAAACCCAACTTGCTCACCTTGAGAAAATAAATTTTATCATTTCGAGTGATGGAACGTGAAATCTATAGTGTTTTTTTTTTTAAAAAAAGTTTAATTGTTTGGACTTTTATACCATGAGTTGATTAGAAGTGAAATATTAACTTGAAAATTTAATTAATGTAATAGATGTAATTGTAGCTATAATGATGATTTGTATGATAAAAAGTAGTTTTTACTTAAATTCTAAGTCTTATAAAAATCTGTGTACAATAAATGATGAATAATTATCACTTAATGTCATATCTAATATTACTAATTAGATTAGACTAAATTGAGTAAGGGTTCAAAACCTTGAAGGCCCATATGGGCCCTTCCTTATTTTTAAGACCTTACATGGCCCAATCTGAGCATGAATTTTATATTTGTGATACAGACCTTAGCCTGAATCGACTCCTATTTAGACAGGGATATAATGAATTTTGTTAAATAATAGTGATGTGGGAATTCTATAAAAGAATTTTAGATTTACAATATTTTATAGTGTAAAGTGTTTAATTAAAAAAAGAAAAAAGAAAAAGATAAATAGACAAAGTTGAGGTAATAAAGACGTATATGCAACATTTGATTAGTGATCTAATTCTAAAGATAGAAATAAGGTAGATGATTATATTAAAGACAATTTAAAAGTGACATTAATTGACAGCAAAATGAGAAAAGTCCATTTGAAGTCATTTAAACATGTAAGTAAAAAGCCAAAGATGATCTCAATGAGTAGAGTGAGAGGTTAGAAATGACAAGCAGGAGACGAGTTAGACCATCAAAACATGAAAGATAATAAAATAAGTGTAATAAACACTAGAACGATTGATATAATAGTTTTTATAAGATCAAATGGAGAAGTAGCTTTGAAAAGGTAACTCTAAATAGATGAGATTTTGATATTTAATAATAATAATAATAATGATTCATATTTTTATAAAGGATATTCAATATAAACTTTAAATCAATCATTTTATCTATAATAGCTTCATTGACGTACAACATAACTTGTGGGACCAGTCATGTGACACATAAAGGAGACTTGCAACTTGCCTCGAATTTGAGTACAACATGTGGGACCAGTAACGTGACACATAAAGGAGACTTGCAACTTGCCGCGAATGTGAGTACAACTTGTTGGACCAGTCATGTGACACATGGGCAACTTTAGTGACTTTGACTTGATTAGCCTTTAACAGTTGCATCCATTGTTTTTCACTGACTTGACTATACTTCATAGGAAGTTCACTTTCTTTCTCCATCTTTTCTCAATGTATAGAGAGAGAAAATCTTAACTTTAGAACATTCAATATTCATTTAACTTTATTAACCTAGTAAATTTTCAGTTTTTAACACTACACTCGCTAAATCCAATATTACAAAATTGACTTACGATAATTTGTCTTTCTTTTTTTAGAGTTTTAAACTTTGGTTTACATGCAAATTTAATATACTAGCATTTGCATAGCATCTGTAATGAGAGAATGATATCTTAATTTTTGAGTGGCAATGAAATCTTGACAGTTAGATGAGGGTAAAAATTTTAAAAATTGCCTCTCTCATCACATTTTTTTAATACCCTATTGAAACTTGGGGAATTCAAAGGTAATCCCAAACTTTAGGGTGACTTCAGGTGAAGGGTGACCCCTATAAAATTAACCTTTATCCAAACGCAGCCTTAAGTTATACAGAAATTATGGTCAAACTTGACTTTTTTTAAAAAAAAAAATAGAGCCGGATATAAACTGAAGTCTGAAATGACTAAAATATTGACAAAAATATTGGGTAACATTTCATTCAAGCCGAAATTTAAAATCAGATTTGTATATAGCATTTTAACTTTTTTTTTTTAACAAAAATAGAAATTAAAGATTGATTTAATTTTGGTCGAAGGATGGTTTTTCACCCTCTAATCATAGCTATTTATTCTGTAGCCTTAATGAAATCATGGATGGACAAATAAAATGTAAAAGGGTATTTTAATTGTTTTGAACTTACCCAACTTAATTGACCGAAATCAACTTGTTAAACTTAGATTTTACAAAAAAGTTTGTTGATTTTTATTTTTATTTTAATTATTTACTGGAATTTTAAAGTATTTCAATAATGACAGACACGAAGTGCATATAAAATAACAAGTTGATAGAGGAGAGTGCAATGATTGAGAACTTTTGGACCATAATGAGTGGTTATAACCTAATAGATTAATTGAAAAAAAAAATCTTTTAAAAATATGTCATGAGTTTAAATTATTTTTAATCTTTAAACTTTGCAGTATTCAAAAGCATGACTTAATCTATATCAAGATGATTTTTTTAGAGATGTCATACTTAAACAAACACCTTTCTAGTAAACCCATTACCACCTCATTTGATTAGTTCGAAGTATAGGATAATATTCCGTGTACCTGTGTACAGGTGATCATCCTTTAGAACCTGTTCGGTTCACATATCAACTAAAATTCACAAATTTTTTTAGAGATGTCCTTTTTTTAGAGTTTTTAAACCATGGTTTTCATGCAAACTTAACATTCTAGTATTTGCATAGCATGTGTAAAGAGAGAATGATATCTAAGTTCACAAATTTTAAGCATTCCTTTAGGCATGATATACAGTGGATCCCAGTAATGGGTTTACTGCCTCATTTGATTAATCAAAATATTTTTTCTCTTTCTTTATTGATAAATTATAGTGAGCCATATAATAGAACCTTAAGTAAACTCTTGATCACAATTCATCATTGCCGAGAGGAGAGAGAAAGAGAATGAAAAGAAAACGATGCTACAGTCAAGTCAAGCACAGTTTCTAGTCAAGTCTCTGTCTCCATCTAAGTCTTTGTCTTTGTCGGCCTCTCGTCTGAGTCTTTCTCAGGCTTTAATTTCAAATAATTCAGGAAGTCACTGTCTCGGTCAATATCTAAACAGACTAAGCTTGGGCTACTATCGACAAATCTTAGTGGCGTAGGTTTGTGGATCTTTATGTCAATATCTACGAAGGCTTGTATTAGTTTTATTGCTCTATCTATGCTTTGCTCATAAATCCATCATACATACAGAGAAATATCTAAATACTTGCATAGAAAACATATATACAGTACATCCCATTTCTACCATTGTCTTTGTCAATGACTCAATGTTTCACTCGATTTAATCTAACAAACGATGCTAGGTGTAACACTTGTTTAATTATTAGGTTTTTTTTTTTTTTTGAATTTACGTGTAGGAAATCGTAGGATACGCAGCGTAAAACTCCCACGGGTAGACATCTACCCCTAAGGCACATGAAGGTTAGGCCATGGGGACTTGAACCCATGACCTCCCACATCCTGAGGCGGGAGGTAACCAGCTGAGCTGCACCCATGTGGTATCAGAGCCATATCTCGAGACCAACTCATGTGGACTCAGGTTTAGAATCTTTAGAATATTTAAATATAGATGATATTCAATATTTAATTAACGTGATTAAACTAGTAATTCTTTTTAGGTTTTTTTTTAAAAAAAATACCACTGAAACTCAAATTCATGAGAGTTTGTTTAGCTATCAAGAATCCGCCAGGTAGATTTTGGATTCCAGTCGCTCTTAATATAGCATGGCTACTCCCTATTGTGTTACCTAGCGTATGTGGATAGAGTGATTTTTTTATTTATATTATTTGGCAAAGATAAGAAAATCAATGGATTCTTCTTTGTTGATAGATTAGTGAGCCATATAATAGACATCGTGACTCTCAAGTCTTCTTCTCTAGTTTCAAGTCTTCTTCTCCATCTCAGTCTCCACCTAAGTCTTCGTCTACAGGTAAGTCTTAGTCTCTGTCTCCGTCTCTGCAGTTGTCGACATCAACAAAGCAATATTTCAATGTGAAACATTGTGGACATCATGAAAGAATTATACCAATGTGAAAAGGCTTTAGTTTCAAATAATTCTCCATCCCACTGTCTCAATCATGGAAATTGCTAGGTTATTGGAATGGTCTAAAACTTCTCCCACTTGTCTAATTCACCAAATTCACCGATATAATGGATGTGCCCATTTTTTAACCCATGCTTGAGAGTAATGAATTAGTGTCTACATCGAAATTTTGACGAGTGCCAATTTATGAAAATAATGGTTAAATGAAGACTGAAAATAAATACAAAATGTTACCCACACTAAATCATGTAGCAAGAGTGGCAAAGCAGAGTTTCCATGGACGATGAGATACACCTACTGTGTTAACATACTTATAGCAATAAATATATAAAGTTTGAAGGATTTGATAATTGAAAGTTGAAACCTAGGTAATACAATTTTATTAGTTGCAAGGATAGTGGTGGCCACGATCTAATGACAATGGCTATAAACTGAGAGTACTGAGTTCAATTTCATTCTACCTCAAAGGGTCACTTCGTGTAGAATTATCCGGTGTACGTGGATAGAGAGGCTTGCACATATCCTGAGGATTAATAATGCTCTAAGAAGTCTAGAGGGACACCTTGGTTATAAAAAAAAAAACGGTGGCTATAGTTGTGTGAGTTCTTTTAATAGTGAATGTTAAGAAGGTGAGATTCATCATTTCATTAAAAATATTTAGATGATTAGATAGATAATCATGAGTTACCAAAATTTAAAGTAGAGTCCATTACACTCATAAAAATTGCACAACTAAATTCATTAGTAATATTTAGTGTCTGTGTAACATAATTTCTAGCAAAATTCATTTCCCGTTTGTAAAATTAGATTTCTTGTTGTAAATTTCCCATTTGTAAAATCAACAATTACATTCAATACAAATACCGAGGACTCTCACTCACGTTGCAGTGTGGAAAAACCTTTTTTCATATTTCTTCGTATTTCTACATCTCTTGTACCTTTAATTGATAGTAAAAATCAATTTTTCTTATTAATTAAGAGAGTGAAGTCATATTGCATTGAAATTTTAAGAAAAATAAGATGTAGTGATGATTCAAAGTGAAGGAACATGACTTCCCTTACATTCAATTTTCCTTTCTTTTTTTCCTTTTTATGTTAGATCAAAATGCGCCAACAGCATTATGATGAATAAATTAGAAATATCAGAGTTGTTATAATTTATATGAAATATTAAAAGTGTTTGCAGAATATATCAAATCAGGGATTAAAAAACAGTAATGATCGATATATTAGTCATTACATTTCTCTCTCTTATTGTTTTAAAAATTAAAATGACCAATATCGGCTGATATCACTGATATGTAAATGTATTAAAAACCGATACATGTCGGTCGATATTTAAATCCCTGTATCAAACCACATAAATTAATTGTTCAAATCCATGGATTTGAGTTTGTGAACCCTAGTGCATGCCTGATAACTTAAGTTGGAAATGTCATTAAACCTAGTGTCTAAGTCTTGCCTCTTTACTTGACGAGTCAAAAATCATGCCCAAGCTCAAAGCCATTGCCTAAAAAATGTGGGACAGAGAGCATGCCTTTAACATAGTTTAACGACTAAATATTAAATAGTTAAAATAATTTAATAGATTTTATTTTTAAAAATTAAATAAATTTTACGATAGTCGAGTGATTATATATTTTTTTATCATAAATTAATTTTACTCTTTAATATTAAATATTTCGGACCATACGTATATTAAACCTGCCCTCGGTTAAAAGCTGGATCAAACCCCTTACCAGAGTCGACCAAAGTTTCCAATGGGCTTGTGGAGTTCTTGACCAAACGATCCGAGCTAAGGAGCACCAGCCATGTTACACATGGGCAACTTTAGTAACTTTGACTTGACTAGCTTTTCAGTAATTGCAGACATTGCTTTCATTGATTTGACTTAGACTTCAGTAGGTTCACTTTCAATGTAAAACAATATGAACATCATGACTTCAGTAGGTCTTCCTAAATTTAAAATTTGAAATATTTTAAGAAAAAAATTTCAAAATACTTATAAACTTCTCTTCTATCATTTGTAAGACTTTCAAAATGCATATACGATATCTATTTTGGGACAATTTCAAAATACATATGAGACAATTAAATTAAGACAGAAGGAATGTTACTTTACACAGTTAGATATGGCTCACGAATCGAGTGGTTCTTAGCTTCATGGATTAAATGGAAAAATATGTGCTTTATCAAAAATCATGTGAATTGAATCAATGAAACTATTTGTTTAAGCTCTTTGATGAGTTTAAATTATTTTTAATCTTTAAATTTTAAAACATTGAAAAACATGAAATAATTGATCTCAATCAAAATATTTTTTAAGAGTATCATACTTCGACAAAGACCTTCCCAGTAGTGGGTTTACTGCATAATTTGGTTAGCCCGATGGCTAAGTGTCCTGGATAACACTGCGTGCATATATGTATGGGTGATCATCATCCTTTGGAATCTATTAGGTTCACATGCCAGCTAAAAGCCACGCCTAATTTCTTTTCTTTTATCTCCATATATTCTTAGCCCTCTTTAGTGGAGATCCTTTCAAGCAGAGTATTTTAGTTAGTTATTTTTTTATCTTTCTTTTTTGATAAATTACAGTGAGTAATATACTAGAACCTTAAGTAAACTCTTGATCAAAATTCATCATTGTCGAAAAGAAAATAATGTCATTATAGTTTCAAGTCTTCTTCTCCATCTCAGTCTCCACCTAAGTCTTTTTCTAATAATCTAAGTCTTAGTCTCTGTCTCCCGTCTTTGCAGTTGTCGACATCAACAAAGCAATATTTCAATGTGAAACACTGTGAACATCATAAAAGAATTATACCAATGTGAAAAGCCTTTAATTTCAAATAATTTTGCATGCCACTGTCTCAATCATGGAAATTGCTAGGTTAGTGGAATGGTCTCAAACTTCTCTCACTTGTCTAATTCACCAAATTCACCGATATATAGAATGTGCCGATTTTTTAATCCATGCTTGAGAGTAGTGAATTAGTGTCTACATCAAAATTTTGACAAGTGCCAATTTAAGAAAATAATGGTTAAATGAAAGACTGAAAATAAATACAAAATGTTACGCACACTAAATCATGTATCCAGAGTGGCATAGTAGAGTTTGCATGGATGATGAGATACAACTGCTGTGTTAACATCCTTATAGCAATAAATATATAAAGTTTGAAGGGTTTGACAAGTGAAACTCCAGTAATACAATTTTATTAGTTACAAGGATAGATGTGGCCATGATCCAATGATAATGGTTATAAATTCGCTTAAGGAAGTGGGAGTCTTGAGTTCAATTCTCACTCCACTTCAAAGGGTTACTTTAGGTAGAGTTATCCAGTGTGTATGGAAAGAAAGGCTTATACATAGCGCATAGAGAGACACCTTGGTTATAAAAAAAAAAATGATGGCCATATTTGTGTGAGTTCTATTAATACTGAATGTTAAGAAAGTGAGATTCATCTTTTCATTAAAAACATTTAAATGATTAGATATATAATCTTGAGTTACCAAAATTTAAAATAGAGACCTTTACACTCATAAAAATTCCACGACTAAATTCATTGATAATATTTAGTGCCGTGTTATGTTTTTCTCTTAGTCGACACATCTCCAAACATAAATTCTTTCAAGCTAAGGAAGCACCAGCCATGTTACTCATGGGCAACTTTAGTGAATTTGACTTGACTAGCTTTCAATTAACTTAGATTAACCTTGTAAATTTTTTCAGTTTTTTAAAAGCCACTTAAGCTCGCTAACTTTGTTCCAATATTACAAAATTGACATAATAATGTCTTTTTTAAAAGTTTTTAAATCATGGTTTACATGCAAATTTAATACCCTAGTATTTGCATAGCAGTAGTCACCACACTTTTGATTCGGTGTACTTATATTAGACAATTGAATGCAATCTATAGTTGAACACTTGAACCCACGAATGGAGTGGTTATAGTTTTATGGATTAAATGGAAAATAATTTTCTTTAAAATTATCGTCTCCATTTAAGTCTTCCTCTCCGCCTCCATCTCTTCCTTCATCTCCGGCTGTTGACATCAAAAAACCAATATTTCAATGTGAAAAGGCTTTAAATTTCAAATAATTCTTAATGCCACCGTCTCAATCATGACAATTGCTAGCTCCAGCAGAATGGTCTCAAACTTGTCCAATTCATATTTAAGTATCAAAGGAAATACAATACTTCCTTTTGTGGTCTCATTAGAGAAAATATTTAAAGATCAAGGAACCATATAAAAATCAAAATGTTGATTCAGAGTGAAGGAAATTAATGGATAGTAATAATCACTTGGTTTATTATTTAGAAAGTCAAGTCATATAGCATGGAAATTTTAAGAAAAGCAAGATGAAAGGTTGATTCAAAGGAAATGAACATTACTTCCCTTCTAATCATTTTTCTTTTTCTTTTTTCTTCTTTTATATTGGACCAGAATGCTAATTTAAATGAAATAAATGTCATCGAAAATGTCTGGTAATTTCAGTTGAAAATGTCATTGAAAGTAAGTTTATAGTGTCAAATTTTGCCTCTTTACTTGCCCAGTCAAAAAGTCGTGGCCCAAAAAAATGTGGTTCAAGCCTTGCCAGCAAGTTTAATCTGAAAGTAAGATGTCTGGATATTTGCATTTTAAATGCAGCCCTTGTATTTTAATTTGTTTCTATGCCCAACTTAAAAGAAAATTATTGTTAGCAAATGAATAAGGAGGAGTTCAAATTGTAATTTTTTCCTTAAAATATACACATGGAATGATTGTTGAATTCAAAAGACTTTGTGAAATGAAAAATGATTTCTAAATAAGCCCTCTCGTTTATACCTCTCCATTCTTTAAAAAAAAAATCCAAATAAGATAAGCACCAAAATTCATTCCATGTGAATTTCCATAAATGAGTTTAATTATGTCCAAGAGTATTTCTGTGCAAATACATAGAACTAAAGTCTGTTAAATGATGTAATTTTTTTTATATATTAAAATATTTATAATCTCTTAATCATATTAAAAGAATAATAGTCCATTGCTTTTCATTGACTTGACTTGGTGGGTTCACTTTCTTTCTCTTTTTTTAAAGGCATCGTCTCCGTCTAAGTCTCTTTGTCTCTGCCTTCATCTCCACGGTTGTCGATGTCAACAAAACAGTATTTCAATGTGAAAACACTCGAACCCATTATGAAAGAATTGTTAGTTTAGTGGAATGATCCCACTTGTCCAATTCACATTTAAGTATCAAAGAAAATTAATTAATTGTAAAAATTAATTCGTCTTATTAATTTATAAAGTCAAGTCATGTTGCAATTGCCATTGATGATGAACAGACTAACCATTGTTTCCATTTCCACTTAAATCAAATTGTGGTGGAAAAGGAGTTGAAAGAGAGATGGATTAAGGGGGACCAGTGATGCCAGTGCCACAACCTCAATTTGGGAAGATTAAGTAGTGCTGAGGTTAAGGTAGCCCCCAATCCTCCCCATGAGTCCAAGGTTAGGCAGGCTTTGGACAAATTTATTAAGGATCTTGCTTTACATAATTAATCATTTATTATTTTTCATATAAAAACAATACTTTTATAAAATTATTGACAAAACTATTAAAATTACATAAACATCCTACAAACCATATCAATTATATTAATATATCTCCGTTTAATTCCACACACATTCCATAACCTTTCATTAAGTTTTTCAAAAAAAAATCTAAAATGAAAATTATCTTAAAACCATAATGTCATAAAAAAAATTCAGAAAATCACAAACAGCGCTCTAAAAGCTTAATCTTCATTCAAATTCATAAAATTCAATATCATTTCATTAATTTTTTTAAGAAACACTCCAAAATTAGAATTATCTTAAAGTAAAAATTTAAAAATTAATAAAAATAAATCAGAATGAACAAATTTAAAGATGAAATAGAAATAGACAAATACATTTTAATGACCTTCTTGACATGCACTAAAGAAAAAAGAAAAAAGTCATACAAGTGTATGACTTTTAAAAAATAAAAATTTGAGCCCAGCCTAGTCATTAAAAAAACTTATGCATAGATAGATAGTGAGAGGCAAAGAGAGGATATAAGCCATTTATGTAACATCAATCTAAGAAACTTATACAAAACATACTCCTAAATACAAAACACAAAATTCAATAGGAAACATAAATGCTAATCATAACAAGCTTCTAATTAGATAACACACAATTCCTAAGAGGAACCTTTGGATGTTACTCTTTAGAATGATAGATGACATCTCAATAGTGACTAAGATAAGATGGACCTTCTGCTGACAATAAGGTCTCATTGTGCTCTCCTACTGCTTTATCAACGCCAAGATACAAGTTTCTCACTCCATGAATTTCTTTCACCACATTCTTCATCTCCATTCGCTCTTTTGGTGATTCAACAGAACAAGATATACCTATTTTCATCATTGAAAGAAGGCAAGTGCTTCTTATGTTGCTATTATTCCCGTTGACACCATTACTTTCGTCTTCTTCCAAGAGCAACCTTTCATCGATAATCTCCATCTTTCGTTCAGCCACCATCATCTTAGCAAACTCATGAAGGCTTATATTCTCCTCAAACACATCATCAGTAGGTCTCTTTCCAGTGAACATCTCTAATAAAAGGATCCCGTAACTATACACATCACCGTATATAGATATATCACCTCCCATGCCATACTCTGCCATTCATAAACCACTTTGTTTATTAGGGTAAGGAGTGTAATTTCACTGAGATAGACTCACATGCACCCTACTTATTATTTGAGCCTTAAGGCCTTAACAAACCTTACTTGTTATATATAATATTTATAGAACTAAGCTATAAAGATATAACTAAGGAGAACTTATATCAAAATATGGAAGTATGGAAAAAACAATATTATTAGCACTCAATGCTTTACAAGGCTATGTGAATGCCTGAATGGTGAAATATTTTTTATCTGAATATCGAACTTGAGAGCATGAAAATGGGAAAAAAAGAGTAGGGATTTTAATTGAACATACATAATATTTGGTAAATATGTCCTTTGGTCGTTCACTGCAACATAGATCTAATCTTTATAATGCACAAGAACTTGTAACTCAATGACATGCAGCACTCTATTAAATAAAATGTATTCTACCATTCAGATCATAAAAAAAGCTAGTGTACGTTACAGATCAAGTTATTTATTTATTTTGGCACTTACAAATGCCCAAATGATATATTATCAACATGACTTTGGCAATCGACCACCGTAAAGTAACAAACATATGTTTATCTTAAATATGTTAACAAAAACTATATCTTTTACACTTAATTATTTTCAGAATGTGTTGATGTCTGACGTCTTAGAAAGAGTGTATTGTATTATCTTAATTGTTTGTATTTTACCTTTCCTTCTTTTGGTTCCAGAGTCCTTCAGGCTTTGTGAGTTGTAATGTTATTTCTTTTGTTTTTTATATCTACACCTCTGGTATTGTCTTTTTATATATGTAGTAATCATTTAAAAAAAATGCATAAAAAGTATTATCAATTTCACTGTTAATTTTGATAAATCTTAATCTAATGTCTAATGTTTTTTAAAATTTTAATTTTAGAATGATCTATTGGTATTTCTTAATATATATTAGTCAGTGACCCACCTAATAATATATAAAATAATAAAAAATATTTCTGCTACTACACTAAATCGGCAGCCATTTCAAAGCCATCCATCACTATATCCAAGGGCTATCAGACGGACACCAACTGAAATGCCAAATTTGTGTTGAACACATGCATCCTTAGAATAATAATGTATTTTACATCTAACTAGAGTAAAATCTTTGTTATTTTTATTGGTAATTTGATATTGTGTTCATGGATGTAAAATATATTAATTGAAATGACTTAAATTTACTTTAAAATACTAAGTTGATAAACACATAGTATATGGTAGAAGTTAGAGTGTGTATCCAAACTAGGGCAAAGTCCTATTTAACTCCTCTATATACAAGAATCAGATAAAAGACTGCATAAGTGAAGAAGTGCATGTTATAAGAAAATTAATTACTGGAGCAATGTATCCAATAGATCCTTTCACCAGGAGTGAACTAGATTGAGCCTGAGAGTAATTAGTTTCATCTTTTGAAAGAATCCTTGCCAAGCCAAAGTCACCCACATGCGCAACCATGTCGTCATCAAGAAGAATGTTGCTTGGTTTCAGATCGCAGTGAACCACTGGTGTTTGTGAATGGTGATGAAGATATTCGAGAGCACAAGCCACATCCATTGCTATATTTAGCCTTTGAATGAAATTCAAATTTCTTGACTCATGTCCGTCATTTTCATCTGGGTGTAACCAACTGCCTAAATTCCCATTAGGCATGAACTCGAAAATTAATGCCTTAAAATCATCACCTTTAAAATCAATGCTTGAGCAAACAGTTAAGACCTTGACGATATTCCGATGTTGAATGCTCCTCAAAGCTTTGCATTCGGCCATGAAACTCTTAGAAGCTCTCTGTAGCTGCAATTTCAAAACTTTAACGGCAACTGTTGTGTGAATACGATCTAAAATTCCTTTGTATACAAAACCAAAACTTCCGCACCAATCAAGTTAGCAGGTGAGAACCCATTAGTTGCATTGAGAAGCTCTGCATAAGTAACCTCAAGAAATTGATCTTTGATGAAGTTCGCACTCTCGGGTTCTTTCCTCGATCTCTTCTTACAATAACGAGTAGTTATGAACCATGAAAATAAGACTAAACCGAGAGTTACTGCAACAACAACGGGCATTATTACTCTTAGAGAAGGAGCCCTTCCACGCTCATTGGAAACTAGCTTTGGACATCTGGGCAGCTGTAGCTTTAGGATTCCCCCACAAAGCTGTTTGTTCCCCTCGATTGAAAATGCACTTTCATTCTTAAAAATTCCGAGAGTTGGCACTTCACCCTCAAGACCATTGAAAGATAAATTTAAATATTTTAGAGTCGCAAGTTGGTCTAAATATTTTGGAATATGCCCAGACAAGTTATTTCTTGAAAGGTCAAGTTCCACAATAACCTTTAGAGTACTTAGAGAAGGGGGAATGCTTCCTTGAAAGAAATTGTTGTGCATGTAAAGGTTTTCCATTTTGATACAACTTCCAAGAGTGCTTGGAATTTCACCTGAGAATTTATTGTCAAAGATGACCAACACCTCAAGATTTTGCAACTGACCAACTTCCATCGGTAATGAACCAATCAAAGAGTTCTCATGTAGAACAAGCTCTCTCAACATTGGAAAATTGAAAATTTCTTTCGGTATGGTACCATTGAGCTTATTAAAATGAAAGTGCAATTGTTCAAGTTGTTTGCACTTTCCAAGACTTGTAGGAATTCCTCCCTGTAGATTATTCCAAGATAGATCCAGATAAATCAGTTGAGTGAGATTTCCAAGGGAATCCGGAATTCGCCCTGAAAGTTTGTTATGTCCTACATCAAATTGTACCAACTTTTGAAGTTTCCCCAATTGAACAGGAATAGTGCCTGTAAGATGGTTACCTGAGATGATTAGCAAATTTAAACTAACAAGGTTCTCAATTCCCTCTGGGATTGTTCCTGATATTTGATTTTCACCCAACGTAAGATATGTCATTTGGGTTGAGAGATTAGCAATTGAGTTGGGCAATATACCTCCGAATCGATTGCTGGTTACATCGAGACTTTTCAAATCACTGCAATTGGTTAAAGAAGTGAAGAAATTCAAGTCGCCTTCTTTTCCCACACCTAGTTCATTGTAACCCACAACAAGCCGTTGGAGCCCATGCAACCTTCCGAAATTCATTGGAACGGGCCCGCTGTTTATACCGAAGTCGAGTTGTAAAATCCTTGATGCATTGCCTAATGAAACTGGTATGGGTCCTGTGAATAGGTTAGTTGATACGTAAAGCTCTTCAAGATTTGGAAAAATAAGGCCTAGCTCCGGGGGAAGTCTCCCGTGGAAATGGTTACCCCCCAAATCAAGGACAACCATCAATGAGAGATTGTAAATAGAGGTAGGAACGAAACCCGAAAGCCTATTTTGACTCATGGCTAGTAGTTGTAAGTTGCCTAATTGGCCTAGATTGCTTGGAATGCTTCCCTCCAAGTTGTTAAATGATAGATAGAGCAAGGTGAGAGATGAAAGGTTTCCAAGTGATGGAGGGATGTAACCAATGAAATTGTTGAAGCCAACAATCAAGCTGATGAGCTTCGACAAAGACCCAAAGCCAGATGGAATTCTTCCAGTAAGCTTATTCTTGAGCAAGCCAACAACTCTAAGCTCCAAACAATGAGTGAGATTGTTGGGGATCTCTCCAACGAAAGAGTTGATGCTAAGGTTGAGATATCGGAGCCTGAACAGACGATCTATTTCACTGGGAATATGGCCTTGAAAGTTGTTGTCTGAGAGTTCTAGGTCTCTAAGGAAGGAGAGATTTCCAATTTGGGGAGATAAGGTGCCTACCAAGCTTTGTCCCAACAGGTTCAATGATACGACCCTTTGGGGATGTCGTTTGCTGCAAATGACTCCACTCCACTTGCAGAAATGGAGGGAATTATTCCAAGAACTAAAGACACCATTAGGATCACTGGATATCCCATCTTTGATACCAAGCAAAGAGAGCCTATCGGTCTCGTTTCTTTGGAGGGCAAAGCAAAACAAGTTCATGCATAGAACGAAGAATGCATGAAAGAGAAAGGACTGAGAGAGTTCCATTTTTTTATTTATTGCTTTGAGCTTTGGCATTATAAAACATGAGAAACTTCGCTTGTATTTATAAGCTTGAAGAATGCATAAGGTCAAGTTTGTTGATTTTTGGTGAAGATTATCTCTTAATCTCTTAATCATATTAAATTAATAATAGCTTCATTTACATACAACATAACATTATTTCCTCGAATGTGAGTACAAACTTGTGGGACCAGTCATGTGACACATGGGCAACTTTAGTGACCTTGACTTGATTAGAGTTCAATAGTTGCATCCATTGTTTTTCACTGACTTGCCTATTCTTCAGTAGGTTCACTTTCTTTCCCCATCTTTTCTCAATGAATAGAGAAAAAAAAAAATTAAACTTTGGTTTACATGCAATTTTTTTTTTTTTTTAAATTTATGTGTAGAAAACCGCGGGATACCCAGAGTAAAACCCCCACGGGTGAACCCACTATTCCTACGATACACCAAGGTTGAGCCATGGGGGCTCGAACCCGCAACCTCCCGCTTCCTAAGGCGGGAGGCAACCAGTTGAACTATACCCATGTGTAAACCCGCAGAATACTTTGGTTTACATGCAAATTTAATATCCTAGCATTTGCATAGCATGTGTTATGAGAGAATGATATCTTAACTTTTGAGTGGCAATGAAATCTTGACCATTAGATAATAAGAGTAGGGTTTTATCTCAGAAATATATGTGATATTAAATATTACTTTAAACAATTGGATATGGCTCATAATGAGTGGTTATAGCCTATGTGTGTAGGATAAAAAATCTTCAAGTTTGTTGATTTTTGGTGAAGATTATCTCTTAATCTCTTAATCTCTTAATCATATTAAAATAATAATAGCTTCATTTACATACAACATAACATTATTTCCTCGAATGTGAGTACAAACTTGTGGGACCAGTCATGTGACACATGGGCAACTTTAGTGACCTTGACTTGATTAGAGTTCAATAGTTGCATCCATTGTTTTTCACTGACTTCCCTATACTTCAGTAGGTTCACTTTCTTTCCCCTTTTCTCAATGAACAGAGAAAAAAATCTTAACTTTAGAACATTCAATATTCAATTAACTTTATTAACCTAGTAAATTTTCAGTTTTTAACACTAAACTCGCTAAATCCAATATTACAAAATTGACTTATGATAATTTATCCTTTTTTTAGAGTTTTAAACTTTGGTTTACATGCAAAAAAAAAATTTATAAATTTATGTGTAGGAAATCGTGGGATACCTAGAGTAAAATTCCCACAGGTGAGCCCACTATTCCTAGGACAAACTAAGGATAGGCCATGGGGGCTCGAACCAGCAACCTCCCGCTTCTTGAGATGGAAGACAACCAGTTGAACTACACCCATGTGTAAACCCGTGGAATACTTTGGTTTACATGCAAATTTAATATCCTAGCATTTGCATAGCATGTGTAATGAGAGAATGATATCTTAACTTTTGAGTAGCAATGAAATCTTAACCATTAGATAATAAGTTTAGGGTTGTATCTCAAAAATATTGTGATATTAAATATTACTTTAAACAATTGGATATGGCTCATAATGAGTGGTTATAGCCTAATAGATTAATTGAAAAAAAAATCTTTTAAAATATGTGCTCTTCAAAATTTGATGATTTTAAATTATTTTTAATCTTTAAACTTTGCAGTATTCAAAAGCATAACTTAATCTATATCAATCAAGATGATTTTTTATAGATGTCATACTTAAACAAAGACCTTTCTAGTAAACCCATTACCACCTCATTTGATTAGTTCGAAGCCTATGTGTGTAGGATAATATTCCGTGTACCTGTGTACAGGAGATCATCCTTTAGAATCTGTTAGGTTCACATGTCAACTAAAATTCACGTATAATTTTTTTTTCCTTTATATCTCCATATATGTTTAACCTTTTTCACTAAAGTTGACAGTTTGCATATCCTTTTAATAAAGGATTCTTCTATGTTTACTTTATGATCAATTTTATAATCATTCATGTTACACATATAAAAAAAAAAGTGATTGAAAAAATTATTTGGCAAAGTTAGGAAAATCAATGGATTTCTCTTTCTTTTTCCATGGTGCGATTGTCGATATCAAAAAAGCAATATTTCAATATGAAAACACTCCAACAATCCTGAACGAATTAAAATGTGAAAAGGCTCTAATTGCTAGCAGTGGAATGGTCTCAAACTTTTCCCACTTGTCCAATTCACATTTAAGGATCAAAGGAAATACAATACTTCCTTTTGTGGTCTCATTAGAGAGAATATCTAAAGATTAAGGAATCACATAAAGATCAAAATGTTGATTAAGAGTGAAGGAAATTAATTGATAGTAAAAATCAATTTTTCTTATTAATTTAGAAAGTGAAGCCATATTGCATTGAAATTTTAAGAAAAATAAGATGCTGTGATGATTCAAAGGGAAGGAACATGACTTCCCTTACATGCAATTTTCTTCTTTTTTTTTTTTTTATATTAGACCAAAATGCGCCAACACAGTATGTATTTCAGATCTAACAAGAATAAAATCTATTATTTTTGTTGATTATTTGATTTTTTTTGTACATGGATGTGAAAAATATTATTTGAAATATATATTTTTACTAGATTACGTCACTTAAAATTTTACTTCCAAATACAAAGTTATTAAAAAATAGTATATAGTAGAAGTTAGAGGGTGTATCGAAACTAAGGCAAAGTCCTATTTAGCTCCTCTATATACAAAAATTAGAGACCATTGAAAGATAAATTTAAATATTCTAGAGTGGCAAGTTGGTCTAAATGTTTTGGAGGAATGTTGAGATAAATAAAGATTTAGGGTTTATTCATTTTAAGTGTATGCTTGATTTAAATTTGCCATAAATAGTATTACTTCACACAATTAGATGTGTCTCACGAATGGAGTGGTTCCTAGATTCATGGATTAAATGGGAAAAAAAAAATCCATTAAAAATATGTGCTCTATCAAAAATAATGTGAATTGAATCAATGACACTATATTTTTTAAGCTCTTTGATGAGTTTAAATTATTTTTAATCTTTAAATTTTACAGCATTAAAAAACATGAAATAATTGATCTCAATCAATATTTTTAAAAGGTATCATACTTGGACAAAGACCTTTCCAGTGAGCCATATAATATTTTTTCTCTTTCTTTGTATTGTTGATAAATTACAGTAATACATCATTGCCGAGAGGAGAAGATAAAAGAGAATGAAAAGAAAAGGCCCGACTTATAGGCACACGGATTTTCTACCTCTACACACCCGATTTCAAATTTTCGAGTCAAATTACCATTATACCTCCACGTTTTTACTCATCCGAATGAATGCCAAAGTGTAAATTTAATTCATTCGAATGAATTGACAGAACAGTGTTCCGTGTTCATTCATTCGAACCACTTTATACTACAATAATGCATAGTGCATTATTAAATAATAAAATCTCCTTTAAAACTTTAAATTTATTTTTTTAGTACTGTGTATTTTCAAAATTTCTCAAATTGAATATCCAGGCTAATTACGACACCTTGATAAAAATACTTTAGACTTTAAGATCTTTTGACACTCCTAAATACTTAAAATAAGGGTATCCCTCGGCTGTACCGAAAACACATTTGAGAGTGTCAAAAGACCTTGAAGTCTTAAAGTATTTTTATCAGATTATCGTAATTAGTCTGGATATTCAATTTGAGAAATTTTAGAAATACACAGTGCTTAAAAAATAACGTCTACGTACGTTCGGATGCTACAGTAATGCATAGTGCATTAGTTAAATAATAAAATCTCCTTTAAAACTTTAAACTTATTTTTTAAGCACTGTGTATTTCCAAAATTTCTCAAATTGAATATCCAGACTAATTACGATAATTTGATAAAAATACTTTGAGACTTTAAGGTCTTTTGACACTCCCAAATGCTTAAAACACAGTGTTTTACAAATAAGGGTATCCCTCGGCTATACCGAAAACACATTTGAGAGTGTCAAAAGGCCTTGAAGTTTTAAAGTATTTTTATCAGGTTATCTTAATTAGTCTGGATATTCAATTTGAGAAAGTTTGAAAATACACAGTGCTTAAAAAAAGGGTCTATGTTCGGATGCTACAGTAATACATAGTGCATTAGTTAAATAATAAAATCTCCTTTAAAACTTTAAAGTTATTTTTTAAGCACTGTGTATTTCCAAAATTTCTCAAATTGAATATCCAGACTAATTACGATAATCTGATAAAAGTACTTTAAGACTTCAATGTCTTTTGAGACTCTCAAATGTATTTTCGGCGCAGCCAAGGGATACCTCATTTGTAAAATACTGTGTTTTAAGCATTTGGGAGTGTCAAAAAGACCTTCAAATCTTAAAGTATTTTTATCAGGTTATCGTAATTAGTGTTGATATTCAATTTGAAAAATTTTAAAAATGCACAGTACTTAAAAAATAACTTTAAAATTTTAAAGAAAATTTTATTATTTAAAGAATGCACTACATGACTGTAGCATTAAGTTGTTCGCATGAATCATCCTTTCATTCGAACGAAGGACACAGATCACTATTCTGCCCATTCATTCGAATAAAGAAGTCATCTAAAAATGCCGAAATGAACTGATGGTTGGTTATGATGAATAAAAATGCAAGGGTATAATAATAATTTCATTCAAAAATCCAAAATTCCAAAGAAAATGATGTCATAACAAAGTCAAAGTCTCGATCTCCATCTAAGGTCTTCGTCTTCGTCTTCGTCTGCCTCTTGTCTGAGTCTTTCTCAGGCTTCAATTTCAAATAATTCATGAAGTCGCTGTCTCAATCAATATCTAAACAGACTCCCTTTTTTATATTCGACAAATCTGAGTGACGTCGGTTTGTGGATCTTTATGTCAATATCTACCAAGGCTTGTATTAGTTTTATTGCTCTAACTATGCTCTGCTCATAAAGAGAAATATCTAAATACTTGCATAGAAAACATATATACAATACATCCCATTTCTACCATTGTCTTTGTCAATGACTCAATGTTTCACTCGATTTAATCTAACAAACGATGCTAGGTGTAACACTTGTTTAATTATTAGGTTATTTATAATGCAATTTTTGAGGATTCATTATGTTTTTGGTTTAAGTAGACAAATCAGACCTTTTCCTCTAGCAACCGTGAAGACAAGCACTATTCGAGAGTAAAAGAATTTTACATTGGTTGTCAAGAGAGAGATGTAGAGACTTATATTGCACTTAAGTCACTCCACATAATAGGTTAGTTTTTTGAGATGGATACTCAGTTCTAACAAGTGGTATCAGGGCCATATCTCAACAGCAGCGCATGTGGACTCAGGTTTAGAATCTTCAGAATATCTAAATCTAAATGATATTCAATATTTAATTAACTTGATTAAACTAGTAATTTTTTTCAGTTTTTTTTTTTTTTAAATACCACTGAAAGTCAAATTCATGAGAGTTGGTTACCACTGCATTTGATTAGTTCGAAGTATAAGATAATATTCCGTGTACCTGTGTACAGGTGAACATCCTTTAGAATCTGTTAGGTGAACATGTCAACTAAAATTCACATATAATTTTTTTTTCTTTATATCTCCATATATTTTTAACCTTTTTCACTAAAGTTGACAGTTTGCATATCCTTTTAATAAAGCATCTTCTATGTTTACTTTATGATCAATTTTATAATCATTCATGTTACACGTATAAAAAAAAGTGATTAAAAAAAATATTTGACAAAGATAGGAAAATCAATGGATTTCTCTTTCTTTTTCCATGGAGCTGTTGTAGATATCAAAAAAGCAATATTTCAATGTGAAAACCACTCCAACAATCATGAAAGAATTAAACCAATGTGAAAAGGCTCTAATTTCTAGCTCAATGGAATGGTCTCAAACTTTTCCCACTTGTCCAATTCACATTTAAGTATCAAAGGAACTACAATACTTCCTTTTGTGGTCTCATTAGAGAGAATATCTAAAGATTAAGGAATCACATAAAGATCAAAATGTTGATTCTGAGTGAAGGAAATTAATTGATAGTAAAAATCAATTTTTCTTATTAATTTAGAAAGTGAAGTCATATTGCATTGAAATTTTAAGAAAAATAAGATGTAGTCATGATTCAAAGGGAAGGAACATGACTACACTTACATTCAATTTTCTTTTCTTTTTTTTATTTTTATATTAGACCAAAATGAGCCAACACAGTTATGATGAATAAATTAGAAATATCAGAGTTGCTATAATTTAAATGAAATATTAAAAGTATTTGTAGAATAGATCAAACCACATACATTAATTGTTCAAATCCATAAATTGGATGATTGAGTTTGCGAACCCTAGTTCTTGCCTGGTAATTTTAGTAGAAAATGTCATTAAACCTAGTGTCAAGTCCTGCCTCTTTACTTGACAAGTCAAAAATCAAGCCCAAGATCAAAGTCCTGGCCCAAAAAAATGTGGTTCAAGCCTTGCCAACAATTTTAATTTGAAAGTAAGGTGTCTGGATGTTTGTATTTTAAATGCAGCCCTTATATTGTAATTTGTTTCTAAACCCAACTTATTCAACATAATTGAGCCCTATCTTTGATTTATAATTCATATTTACCATGTGTGTATGTGTGAGAGAGAGCACACGCTTACCATCAATGCAAAATATACTTCTACATAAGACAGTCCTAATGAGAAGCCTACAATACAGTTCATGAAGGAAACCTTCAATATTATCACTGTAAAAAAAAACCTTCAATATTACTCTTTGAAATCGCAAAAGTCGGCTATCGGAATCGAACCGATGACCATTGCATCTCAATAATAACTAAGATAAGATGGATCTTCAGCCAACAATAAACTCTCATTGTGCTCTGTTAGATGTGTGAATTGAGCATGTCTATGAAATGAAATGAAGGTACTGAGTTGTGTCCACAAAAGGTAAAGAAGTTGATAATGGCGAAATATTTGATGAATCATGAGAAAGAAAATGCTGATTGAAGTTGGGTCTTTTACCATTTGAGTGGATTGGATTTGGAAGCAAGAAAAAGAAATCATTATAGATTGGCACTTTAAAATTTTAAAGATTTCATAATTTTAACCATCTATAAGATTGACACTTTAAAATTGTGATTAGAAGAAATATGTTGCATGAATATCGTTATAGCTCAAATCTCACTTTAAATTGATTAAGCTACCTCATGATTTTGTGTCTCTAAATCAATAGTTATTATTCAAATTAGATAATCGTTTTTTTTTAATTTACGTGTGGGAAACCACGGGATACCCAGCGTAAAACCCCCACGAGTGACCCCATTACCCCTACGACACACCAAGATTAGGTCATGGGGGCTCGAACCCATTTCTTGAGTCGGGAGGCAACCAGTTGAGCTACATCTATGTGGGTAATGAGTTTCAATTAGACAAAGTAGAAAAATGGAAAGAGGATAGAATGTAAAAAAAAAATACATGACAGATAATCCGAAGGAATTTAAGTGATGCTTAGAAACCCAATATAAGAAGCAAAACTTTTAAGTTTGATTCTCACTCTATCCCAAATAGAGTTAGGTGTAAAGAAGTAGGGAGGCTTGCACATGCTTCGAAGATTATTCGAATGCTCCGAGAGACAAAGAGAGGTTACAAGTAAGCCATTTATTTGACATCAATCCAAAATACTTATAAAAAACATACTCCTAAATACAAAACACAAAATTCATTAGGAAACATAAATGCTAAAACAAATACTTTTTTACATAACAAGCTTCTAATTAGGTAACACACGATTCCTAAGAGGAACCTTTGGATGTTACTCTTTAGAATGATAGATGACATCTCAGTAGTGACTAAGATAAGATGGACCTTCAGCTAACAATAAGACCTCATTGTGCTATACTACTGCTACTACTTTATCCACCCCAAGATACAAGTTTCTCACTCCATGAATTTCTTTCACCACATTTTTCAGCTCCATTCGCTCTTTTGATGGTTCAACAGAACAAGATATGCCTATTCTCATCATTGAAATTAGGCATTCTTGTCTTCTACTTTTTATGTTGCTATTATTCCCATTGACACCATTACTTTCATCTTCTTCTTCCAAGAGCAACATTTCATCTATAATCATCATCTTTCATTTTGCCACCATCATCTTAGCAAACTCATGAAGGCTTATATTATCCTTGAACACATCATCAGTAGGTCTCTTTCCAGTGAACATCTCTAATAAAAGGATCCCATAACTATACACATCACTGAATATAATTAGCCAAACATATGAAACTATTTAGATTCATTTATATAATGTAACAAGTAGATAATAAATTGTATTCATTGTTGTTAAAATCTTACGATTTATATGATATGATAAGAGCAACAATTCGTATCTAATAACAAATCTTACAATTCCTATAAATAATAGAATTATGAGGTTATTTGGAATATGAAACAATGAACCTCTTTGCTTTGATGGATTTTGAGGCTTGAGTTGTTGGACATTTAAGGCCTTAGATTTTTGGGGGCTTTTTAGTCCATCATTGGCTTTTCACAATAGACCGAATTATATACCGGTCTTATACTTTCTAGTTGGAACATAGAAATTTGAGTTCTAATGAACTAATTATATAATATTCACTTAATATGAAACAAAGTTGGAGAATTGTCACATTATTACTTTTTAGATATATATTATGTTACTTCATATATTAAATAGAATCTTATGATTCAACAGTTTACAATACACGATTTGCAGTTCAAAATGTAAAATGATTTTACGATATGATTCGCTTTTCATAACATTCATCGTATGCATTCCTCTGCCTCATTTGGAGAGTCTCTATCACAATCAAATCACAAGAATCTCCATACAATTAGACAGAACTGAATAAAAAATGTAGAATAAATGCATTGTTCTTCACTGTAGAATGTGTTCATAGTTTTCTCAATTGTTCATGTTCCAAGCTTTATTGCAATTTTAGACCCAGCAAACTGGGAATTCTTAAATACCGCATTATTTGTATCTACAAGATCCTTACAAATCTGTATACCACAGGAGGCATCACATCCCTCAGTAGCATAAAGAAGGAAAAGGACCATTGACAAGGCCAGAATAAGATTTCTAAAAAAGAAAATTGCTCAATAATTGATATAACAGAGAAAAGAAAACAGCAGTTCACCTCATCCATTTGATGGCCCTTACTATGCATGTCCTCGACCAACCGATAAGCAAGGTGATATAGTTTCTCCTTAGAGTAGTATTTTATTAGAATATGAAAAGTGTTCCAATCAAGAGAAATTGCCAATTCATCCATTTTCTTCAGCACCTGCATAACACTTTTCAGTCTAAGTAGTGTATTAATCATAACCAAGTCATATTTGTCATAAATGTTGTAAAAATCGAAGTGTATCGTAAATCGTTAATACATCTTGAATCGCAAATCATTTATCATAAATCATAGAATCGTAAGATTCATAAGTATTTTCCCCCAAAATATTTAATATGTGAAATAACGTAAAATACATTTAAAATGTAATAACATGAGCAATTTTCCAACTTTCTTTTAATATGAAGTGAATTCTATGTAATTAGTTCATTGGAGTTAAAATTTCAATGCTCCAACTTCCAAAAGTATAAGACCGGTATATAATCCAACTATGAAAAGTCAATAATGAACTAAAAAACCTTCAAAAAATCGAAAGGTCTTAAATGCTCATCACCTCAAGCCTTAAAAACCATTAAAACGAAATGTTTCATGCTTTCACACTCCTAATAACCCCATAATTCTATTATTCATACGAATCGTAAGATTTGTTGATAGATACGAATCGCTCCTCTTATCAATCGTATGAATCGTAAGATACGAATCGTGTATCATAAGATTTTAACAACCATGTTTGTCATAGGTGTCTTAAAAATCCCTGGCAAGCTGCTTTGCTTCTTCCAATAGCCCACTCCGACAAAATGTAGAAATCATGATACTATGGGATTAACCATCTATAAGAAAAAGAAGCAAACCAATAAATCTAAAGATGGATCCTCAACTTTAGTCATTGTATTACAATGAGATGACAAGATAAAGCCACAACCTCACCTCCATAGGTGTAAGCAAGAAGCATTTAGTTTCCACCCCAAGACAACGAGATTTAGAGTTGAGGCAATGCACAAACATTACAAAATAAAATATTATTTCATTGTATGATTCAGATCCCAAGAAATCCTTCAAATGGTTTTTAGTCTCATAGGACTATTTAATGCATCATAGATGATAATGTCCAAATAAAAAGCACCACTCTCAGTAGTACACTGATCATTAGCTGCCTAATCCTCATATGAAAGAAATGGTAGCCTTCTAGATTGTTTGCACTCGTACAACTTTGATCCAATAAATTTATAACATTCTTGAGGGTGCTCTCTCAGCAAGTGAGAATTAAACGTATAAATTTTCAGCCAGACAATACCCTTTGAGAGAGAGAGAGAGAGATGAACAGGCAATACCATAGCATTCAAAGCATGTGAATGACAATAATTGATTCCTTTTATGGTCTCTGAAACTTCATAATCAATATTTCAAAATATCTGATGGAAGTCATGGAATAATAAATTTCATTTGGTAAACGTTTTAGTTCATTATGGTTCTGCTTAAACAAGAATTGATGTTGCTCCGAGAGTAATAACGAGCACAGAGCACCAAATATTCATTCTAGAGTTCACAGTTGTGACCACAGTGTTCCTCTCATCTATCTCAAGTATAGATTTCAAGTACAGTATGTTGGACCCAAAACCACATTGACAAGACTTGATGAAATTTATGCAAAGCCATGCATAGGATGAAATAACAAAAGACAAACTAGTAGAAAGATGGAGAAGAGAGAGAATGGTTTCTGCTACCATTGCTTTGGCAAAGAGATGGAGAGATGCAGAGTTCAAAAGAAAGGAAACTACAACTCAATGTACACCTTTCATTCACTACAATGTGTCATTTATACAACCTTTGACCAACCTAAGGGTGGGTTGCAATTAGCTATTCTCGAGATCGGATACCTAAAATAATTGATTTTCCTCTATCAGTGTTGACGGTCCAAATTAGGCAGTTGACAATTTGGGCGAAGGAAAAGGAAGGTTGAGGCTGGGCAGAAGAACTAGGGATCTGAGCTTGAGGAGGATTGGATTTAACAGCTGAGTATTGGGCCATTTGCATTGAAAATCTTCAACCCTTTGAAATGCCTTCCATTGACATCGATGATAGCACGAAGAACTTCCACCTCAGTCTCGAATTGCACAAAGGCAAAGCCTCGATGCGTCCCGGAATTTCTGTCAAGAGGTAAGTAACTGTCCACAATTTTGCCCGATTTGTTAAACAATGCAAAATGTAAAGGGATCAAGGATACCAGAGATGAAAAGGGAGAAAAAGGAGGATCAAAGGCCCTCGCTGTGAGAGCCAGAGGGGAGTGAGGAGGGGGGATGAGCAAAGAGTCAGACATGGAATCCTTTTCATTTAACAAAGAAGTTAAAATTATTGTAACAATCTTCCCATGCCTCAAAGTTAAGAGAATCAATGAAATTTGCACTAACAGATATTCAAATAGGTGCAAGCTTATCCCAGCAGCATAAGTTTTCTTGTTAGCATAAAGTACATCAAATCCACAGCTTTAATTGCCTGGCAAGCATATTGGAGCCATATCACCCAGATGGGAAGGTAGCCATTCTAAAGTCATTTGTTTTAGATTAAATCAAATCTAATAACCTATTCAAAAAATCTAACCTCTAAAGACATCTAATTCTAATCTAAAAATTATATATTTATTTTTTAATTTACAAGAACCACCTAATCAGGTGGGTCCCACCAGCTCCAATGCACACAGCTGATCATTGATGAAATTTAACATAGTTTTCCTTTGTTTCCTACTAGAAAACTGCAATGGCCAATGGAATATATATATATATACGAACAAACATCAAGAAAATCCCAAATTTCTAATTCAAACCAATACAAGAAACTATTGTTTGTCAGTCCATGTATGTCTGGCTGAAGCGCATCTCAAAACAGCAAGAGAATTCAAACTTCAGATAATTGCATACCGCTTTTCACATGTTTCATCTTCATTTCTTCAAAAACTGCCTTGGCTTTATTAAGATGTCCTGCCTTTGCAAGGCCATCCATCAATAAACAATATGGCATCTACAACCAAAACAGATCAAACCAAGTTAGAAAGATACTAGTCACACAGGCACAAATATATCAGAGCTAAACATAAAATTTGTAGAAAAATAAAATTAATGTCCAATTTCTAAGATGGAAAACAAGTGCCATTAGTACGACATGCTAGTGCAACAAAAAGGAACAAACATGACAAATACCTAATGATTATACATATATTCTGCAAAGTTTCTTTGAAGAGTATCAATTTTTAATGCAAAAGGAAACTTTTGTTCACAATCTTCCCATGCCTCAAAAGTTAAGAGAATCACTGATATTAGCACTAACAGATATTCAAATAAGTGCAAGTTTTTCCCAGCAGCATAAGTTTTCTTGTTAGATATAAATGTCTTTCAAGCATATTGTAGTCGTTGTCCTGTACCCAGATGGGATAATAAGCATCCATCAAAAGCTATATCAAATTTATGTAGAAGGACACAAAGACAACCATATTTAGTTTAGAATAGCTTGTTCTTGAACAGAGCTCATTGGGCAATTCCTTGAAAATCAGATTCTTTAGTGGTTCTGCACTTTAACAGCTTTCAGCTTAACAATGAGGAATTAACAAGAAATACCAAAGTAATGGCCTGCATAGAGACAAGGAATATGTTCAAAGAAGCCCCATTGTTATTTGCTTAATCTGAAAAACTCTCCCACTAAATTTTGAAATAAGCCCCATTAATTGATAAATAATTTGGAAAAAAATCCCTTTCCACCCCCTTTTGGTGCAACATGGTTGTGGGTTCCATCCACAATATATCAAGATTGCCAGAATACCAAAACACCAAAACTTCGATGTCAACTTCAACTATCAATTTCATAGATTTATATTACATGGTAAACATTTTAGAGGTGGCTGAGTTTTCATATTTTGCTAATTTAAAATACCCTTCCATTTCCCTTGATATGTCAACTTCAACCATCCATTTCATAGATTTATATTAGATGGCTAAACATTTTAGAGATGGCTGAATTTTAATATTTTGCCAATCTAAGAATCCTTCCATTTCCAATCAGAAGGCCCCACAACCATATCACACCCCCACTTTGAAGATGCTGCAATGAAATCCGTGTAGCATATTTGAATGGAAAAGAAAAGGGATTTTTCAAAAAAAAAATTAAAAAATGGGGCTTAGATCAGAATAAGGAAAACAATAGTTCCTTTTAAACCAAGCAAACATGATCGGGCTTCTTTCAAAATATATTATAAATAAATGAGAAGTTCAAGTGTACCTCATCTTCAGCATAGCCCAAAGCTTCCAGTTCGACTAATAATTCTCTTGATTTTTCAAACAGGCCACCTTTAACCTATACCTTTAGCAAAGTGGTCAACATCACCTACAGTATGGAGATGAGGTTAATAAGAAGTACAACCCAAATAGATTTACAACCAAGAAAATCAAGACAGATAATGATTTGCAGAATAAAAGCAAAGAGAACACAACAGAAGCAACACCAAAGCAAAGAAGCTTGATATGAACATCCATAGTTCCACCTGCAGCCACATCATGTTGGTGTGGCAAATGTATGCCACATCTAAGCCTGCAACAGATGATCCCTTCCATGTAATACAGATGGAATGGGCTGCACATGAATGTATTTGAATGTGAACCTTCATTTCTAACATTATTCCACAGTCACAAAATATCCATCATACAAGTTTAATTAGTTGTGATAAGTACAGATAAGGAACTAGTCTGTAACATCAACATGATGCTTGGAGCCTTTGAGTCAGTCTAATGACGTATCATTTTTAAATATCTGGTTTGAGAAATCTCATATAAGCATTATGGGATCTAATGTGTAGACAAATACAGTCTAATTCCTTGCCATTAATTAAACACAAAATCAACAGTGTTCTATTATCTTGGATTTTTAGCACAATTGTAGCTATTTTTGGGGAAGTTCACATTGCTAAAGCCTGATGTGCTTCACAAACTAGTCACATCAGCAATACATTTGGTATCCTCAATGAGCATGCCAAATTTCCATTACTTTGAACCTTGATGAGATTTGACTTCCAAGTCAATGATTCAAAAACAAGAGGTTGTGATAACCCATATAGGCAGACTGTTCAAAAAGAAATTCAATAGTTAATTCAATAATGAAGAAAAACAGAAGTCGAAGACATGTTCCCTTGCAGTCAAAGATTTCACCAAACGTAAAAAATGTCAACAAAAACCGTAATCATCCTGGTTGAAGACCACTTCTAATTTGGCAAGTAGGCCTAGCCCAAACAGGGCAAGTTGATATGTCAGTTTACCCCTTATCCAATTCCTTGGGGAATTATGATTACAGAGAAACAAAATGATTTTAAAAATTCCCCAGTTGTTACATATCAGATCAATGAAAAAAATAAAGGCCAGGATGCCTATATAGAGGACCTACCTCAAAAACTTAAAGCCTTAAAGAAGCTTCATCTTATACATGACCTGTCAAGACATGAAAAGGCTTTGTGATGCATCTCTAGGACACAAGGACCTATAGTGAAAACTGTACTAGACAACATCAACCTAAGGATGATCTGTGACACGCTGTGCCATCTGCAGAGCAGAGCTCCTGGCTACAATGAGCAGCTCTAGGGAGGCTGGGGTATTGATTTTCTCTAGGGAGACTGCAAATTTGGTCTGGGCCCCACATAGGTGGATGGAATGGATAGAGGAGTTCATAGCTGATATAATTCAAGGAAAACTGCTCCATCAATCATCATAACTTTGTGATATGAGCCATAAAAAATCAAGGGCTTATGGCAATCAAAATTTCAAGATCCAAAATCATAAGGCTAAAATGATCAGATGGGATTCAGCTTTAAGCCACACATTGTCATTGTTATTTTCTATGTATCCCAACCAAAAATTTACCCACTTAAAATTTTAATAAGCAGCCTCCCTAAGTAGGGAGACTTTGAAAGTTCCCTAGAGTTTCAGGCTATAATCCCAGTCGAGGAACCAGCAATGATTGGGAGAAAAACATTAAGAGGAGTGTTGGAAAAGATATAAATTTAACAGAAGAATGTAACGGGGAAAGAGCATCTCCCACACAAAAGCATCTTTAGTTCTATAAGGAACCTGTTTTTAAGTATGTTAAAGTCTTCCTATTTCTCTATTTCTACATAAAACTTAACTTTGTGTCAGTTTTAAGATATAATGTGAGACATATACCTGAATGTATGAAGATATACATAATGTAAATATCAAAGAAACAGGAAAACAAACCTTATTTGGTACTAACCCTGCAGATTTAATATCTTCAAGCAACTTGTCAGCCTTTACATGGTTCCCATCCACAGAGTACGCATTAAGCAAAGAGCTGTAGTGAAATAAGTTTGGAGAATGCCCCTCATCTTTCATCTGCTGAAAAAAGGCCTCTGCTTCTTTACATAGATTATTTGAAGACAGATAGCTAAAATATTCCCATAGATCACACTGTCCATGTGTAAACCACTATTTTCAAGATCCCGAACAAGATTCAATGCCTTAGAATAGCCATCTTTGACTTTGACGCAACCTGAAAGTAGCTAACGAGACAAGAGAAACAGGGGAAAGTAAGAAACAGTGAATTTGGACACTCTCACCAAACTCATAATAGCAGTTATATATAAACTGTCATACAGGTGTAAAAAATTGCAAATTTGTATGCTTCACACAGAATAATGAAAAGAAGTTTCAGGGAGCACTACAGTACTGTAAGTAACAGCATCTGGCATTAGACCACCTCTTTTCATCTGAACAAATAACTTGAAACTGCAATCAGATTTCCCATTCCTAACCAAACATCCAAGAACAGAGTTACAGATGGAGACATTATTTCTCATTGATTCATCTTCTATGGCATTGTATACTTGTAGCGCCTTAATGGGATTGTGACTGGTTCCCATGAACTTGATGAAACTGCTATAGGATGCAGCATTAAACTTTTCGTGCTTCTGCATCCAATCAAAAAGCTGCAATACAACCAAATGCAACAAAATCATCTTTACAGTCATAAAAACTGACGCACAAAAATGAATTCATCAACAAGATAATGCAATTTTTCCCAGTTGAAGTACCTGAGAGACATCCTTCCATCTTCTTGAGCTCCCAAACTGGCGTAGAATAATATTCAAATCTTGCACCTGCAATGTTCCTCCATATCTGTAAACCAAAAGGAGCAGCAATCAACTGTTATACTAGGTAAACAACAACAACAACAATGCTAAAGAAAACCATGAAATGAAAAGAACACACACTTAATCAAGGTAGAAAGGTTGGATGGGTATTTCAAGCAAATGTACCCTCTGCCGGAATTTGGCAGAAATGTACCACGTTTTAGGAAAATTTTAGAAGTTGGAACATTTGGATGGTTATGTCAATGAATTTACTTTTTCTTGTCTCCCTCTTGACAGTTACCTTTTACTCCATTACAGGATTTCAAGTTCATTGTCCACCCTTCTTTCTGAGAAATGTATTTCTTTAACATACTTCTTCGACTATATGTCTTTCCACTGAATTCCCTTTAGCCAAACAAAGGTCCAAGAGAAATAGGTAACACAAAACAATAAAGGGTTTTATTGCACCAAAAAAAAAAAAAACAATGGTCTCACTATGGTAAGAAACAAGTCACTCTGCTTTAATCCTTGGAAGATTTTTTTCTTTTGTGTAATTATATGTGTAATTATATAAACATTTGGAACGAGGAGAAAGTCTGTCACATGTTAGCATTCCATACATGCCTATCAGAAGTTGGAATAAATGAGGACTGTTGTCGGCATTAGGAGGCAAGCATCTAGTCAAATCCAATATGAGTTCTACTGATTGACTTTTGCTTGAGGTGGAGAGAAAATGTAAAAGCTGTAGAACCAACGCTAGATCAATGGGACTACGGGCTTTGACAATGACGATGATAGAACAAAAAGAGTTGCGACATGCAGAGAACGTTCACATGTGATGGGCAAACAAATAATTGAAATACCATGCAATTCAAATATCTCAATATTTTCACAGTTTTATAACGGATCTTCAAGCACAATAGTGAACAAGACATAGAAAGCTTCAGTACTAACTAATTACAGAAAATACTTTGACTACTTTACTTTTTCTACTTTGCATTTGGATGTACTTTTTGCGATGGGTTACAATGCTTTGAGTGAAATTATTGCACTTCATATGCCACCTCAATGGACAACACATGAAATAGAACACGTGAAGTATAGATAGAAAAGTAGAACACTTAAATGGTTATCCAGGGGAACCCACCTTTCCATGAGAAATTATCGATTGAGAACTCTTAAGATGAAAACTCAACCAATACCTTTTTGTACACTCATCTTGGACTTTGGAGATGCATTTGTCGAAAATTCAGTGTTTCAACATGGGAGCCTACTAAAAATCAGTTTGAGTGAATAAATTTAAAGACCGCAAAGATTTATTAGCTCATCTGACTAGAGCTTAACGAAGTGCAATTCTAAAGGGTCCAATCCAAGCACATGGCAGAGAAGAGGGTTCAAAACAAAATTTAAAAACTTTTGAAATTGAATTCAAATCAAATTTAATCATCAAGTTGAGTAACTTGCACGAGTTTTTCAACTTAATTTAAAAAAAAAAGTCTATATTAACTTGTTTACTCGCTTAATTAGAAGTGACTCGACGGAGTTTTTAAAGTATGTCTCATGGGTGTAAATGTGAGCTCTAAGGAAAAAGTACTAATTAAGTTCTCGATGTAAGAGCTCTCAACAGATAATTGAACTTTAGAAGGAAAAGAAAGAAAATAAAGGAACAGTGGAAGAGACCTGGTAAGACATGAGGCCAAGTCGGCGGCTTGCTGCAGCTCGGCCATTGCAGCGGCTCGTGCCGCTGCTGGGCTTTTGGGTGATTCCAACAGCAGGAGAAGAAGAGAATTGGGCGGGAGATGGATCAAGATTTGCTGAGGTTTTGCTGCCAGTGGTGTTGTAAAAGATTGGAAGAGAGATTGGCAATGATGGGTGATACCCAAACGAGGCCGGTATGCTCTGCATTTTTATTCTGATGCTGATTTTGGTATTTGATTATTATAATTTTACAGCCATCGCCGCTCTTGCCCCATCCATTGCTTCTCTCCAGTCCACACTTCTCTCCTGTCTGGTGAAAATGATAATCATAGTAGCCATTAAAAGAGAAACTCTAAATAAAATGGATGAAGGAGAATGTGCCTAGGCAAATGGTTTTCAAAGGTGAGTCTCGAATGGATGGAATTAAAGGGGACGACATGGAGAGCGATCGTCAGATGGGTACTTCGTGTCTTTCCAATTTGTATGGGATATTTTTACTTTTTATGGGTGTCCCATTTGAAATTTTGGAGAGTCTAATTCGGGAATAAATGGGAGAGCCGAACTCCTCAGAGAACCGAATTTACGATGAATTTTGGCTCTCCGATTTTAAGTTTTGAAGAGTGGAATTGCACTGTATCTGTATTATCCTTTCTTTTTCTTAGATACGGCAGATGTAAAAGGCAAATTCGGCATTATCTAAAGTTCATGTCTGTATACACAATATACTTGTACGAGGATCGCTCCCTGAAATAGAATGGTTATAAGATTATATATCTATTTGAGTATTTTATTTTTATTTTTTATATCTATTATATTCATTAATTTTATTAGATTCATTTGATAAATTAAGATGATTTAATAAGTCTGAAATGACACTCACACTTTATCCATGTGATCTTTTACTAATTCCACCTAATTGTATAGGTACTAAATAATCGCCATTAGACTAATACGCTTTTCTTCAATAACTAAGATAGAAATCGCCATTAAACTAATATTACCAAATTTATTTTTTATTTCTATTTTAATTTATTGATCATAACTTTCACATTTTAAATGTCCAGATTTATATATTCCTTAATGTTATTAAAAAAATTATAAATTCATTATGGTGCATTTGTTTACTTTTTACTTTTTTATTTATTTTTTGAATTTTCTAAATTATGGCATTTTATTTTATTCATTTTTCATATTTATTTTTTCATTTTACTATAAAAATGTAAGTTTATTTTTAAAAAATAATATTTTTAATGACCAAAGTAGTTAGACATCTCATTCAACTTATTCTCAAGGAATGTGAAAATCTCTCAATTCACACATGTTGGATATTACTTAGGAAATGGTCTATTGGAGCGTGTTCTTGGCCACTAATGAAAAATAATATTCATCAAATTTAAATAAAAATTCACTCTTTAAACTTTTTGTTTATTTTTAATTGGATTATTGTATTTTATTTTTATGTTTTTATTTATTCGTTTCTTAATGATAATAGAAATTTATTTATTTTTTAAATAATTTCTACATAATCATTCTATTTTTCACTTTATGTTATTTATAAAAAAATAAGTTAATATAATAGATATTAGATTTTTATATTAATAAATTTATTTTTTTACGTTTTTTTTATTTTTAACCACTTTTTTTTTATTTCTTTCAAATTCTACCCCTACACGAGCAACGCAAGCAGATGCTCACTACTTGCTCGGCACTTGATTATTTGAAGAGCGGAGGAAGCTCTTTCTCTAGCGCTTTTTCTCCCACCGCCGGCCACCTCGTGGAACTTTTCTTCGCCGGGCTTTCTTCCCTGGTCTGCGGTCTCCAAATTTTCCTCATCGCCGATCTACATTTCATTTCCCTTTCTCTCTGCTTTGCGGGTATTTATCTCTTAATCAGTTTTTAAAACATCCTTTGAAAACCTTTTATTTTCTTAAAATTTCTAGGATTCTTAGATCTCTCTCTCTCTGGTTCAGTTTCTAGCTTCTAGTTTCTCAGATTCGGATGCCATTTCCTTCTTATTTCACTTTTGTTTGAGAGTCTTCAGCTCTCTCGATCTTTCTTCATAGAAGGATATATGGGCTTCTACAGTTTTGGTAGAATTAAGTATAGAAACACAGAAGACTGACCACACCAATTCACAGTAAGATGTTTCCTTATTAATCTGTGTAATTCCTATATTGTTTTACAATATATTTTCTCCACACTGCTTAGGTGATACAAATGTGATATATATAATAAAAGATAAATAAGATAGATAAGAAGATAGATGAGAAGAAAGAAGTATGTTGTAATTAGACTTCTTTGACTTTTGAACCACCGATCCTTATCTTCTGTAGATGAGGATCGGTTAGAGTTCTTTGAATTTTGAATCTGGGTCTCCATCAGTGATGAGCCTTATCCTCTTGAGATGAGGATCGGTAGTTTGAATTTTGAATCTGGCTGGATGAGCTTGAATGCCCTGATTTCTTTGTTTGAAATCAGGGGTGGTACTGTCAATATTAAGAGCCATGAAAAAATTAAAAATTAAATGAAACAATCAGATGATATTTGTTGGAAGGCAATGTTGCCTGCAGTTCTACTTAAAACAGCTCATGAAAATCGAGTTAAAGGTGTCATAAGAAGCTCTTTTGGTGGCTCTGGAAAGACAAACTGGAGAAAACAATGAATAGGAAGAAGAAAGATGATTTGGAACCCCCTTCAGGTCTTGTTCATACAACAGTTGGGAAATTTGTGGAGGGGTTTTGGGATATGGGTTTTGCTCTAAAGAATGAAATAGGAGAAAGCCCATATCAGATTCTTTAACAAATCATGTCTGGTAAGTGAGGCTTCTCAAATTGTGGGCCATTTTGGGAGTTTTAGGAGATGGGTATTTCGTTGAAAACAACAAGGGATAGGATCCATTTGTGTGGTGGCAAATTTTGCTTTGAGTCTTTGACATATCAATTCAATCCGAACTCAGCTCATAAACATAGGATTTGAGTATATTAACGCCTCTAATAAATGGCTTGATTCAATTTGAACCCATTGATAGTGGGTTTTAGGGTTACATCTTAAAAAGGAAAACAATATCTCTCACTCAATGTAGTTTCTCATTTCCACATCACTTCAAATGCACTCTGGAATGGTCAACCTTACAATCTGCAAAACTTATCTGAAATTCCTAATCACTTCTGCACAAATGCTGTAACTTTGTCTGTGAAATTGGTTTCTTGGCGCTTCGTTTTGCATCATTGAGGAGGAAACTCCATTGGGTGGGTGGTTAAGATTGTCATAACAGGTTTTGGGTAGTCGCAAATGTAGGACCATGTTGATAGATTGTCTGGATCAACGGGAGCAAATGGAAGGTACATAGATCTGTATTCTACAGCCATGGATAGTCACTGTGTGAGTTGATCATACATGGAAAATGATGGGATGAGCCCGTTTGTTGGTGTTAGTAGCTGACCTACTATGCCTCATAGATCTGTATTCTACAGCCATGGATAGTCACTGTGTGAGTTGATCATACATGGAAAATGATGGGATGAGCCTGTTTGTTGGTGTTAGTAGCTGACCTACTATGCCTCTCTCTAATTCTCCCTCTCTCTCTCTCCCTCCCTCCCTTGTTTCTTCTCAATATTTAACCTTACTATTCAAAAAAAGACTTGCATGTTTAGCCATACCATTTATCTTCTATACATATAGTTGCAGTTTAAAGCTGTCCACCTCGATCCTTGACTACACTCTAGATGGTGGATGGACTTGGAAGTGTTGTTGTTAGTGACTTTTTTCCCTTTTTCCCCAAGATAGGATACAGCTTTTAAAAGGTTCTATAAAAGATTTTGGGAGATTAGACCTCAATTGATCTTGGTTGTTGAATGATACAGAAGATCTAAGAATGTAGGAGTTCCAAGATAGAGAATGCTTATATCTTATCAAGTATAGCCCACATAAACTTGTCCAAATGTTTTAGTGTTTTAAAGTTGTTGAGTTTATGCCAAGAAGATAGGAAATTTGATGGGTAGTTTACTAGTTTTTAATTTGGTTTGTGTTGGGTATGGGTCCAAACTCCTTAACCCACATTTATTTTGGATCAAGTCAAGTTGGGTCAAATTGAAATTTTGGGTTGGGTCTTCATTTGAGGTTTGAAATTGCCACCCCTGCTTTGTTTATTTATACTTGTGATTGCTAAGTTGCTTGGATATGGGTGTGAGTGTTAGATTCTGACATGGGTGCAACGTATCGTAGTTGGCAAACCGACAAAAAAAAAAGGACATGGGGGCACAACACAAAATTTAAATAAAATCAAATCTAATTTAAATAAAAAATAAAAGTTCTAAAAATAACACAAATTGGAAATAATATACTAGTTTTACTCTATACAAACACAAGTGCCAAACATATCTATATTTCAATTAGGTTTTAAGAGGAGAAAGGTGCTATAAAATTTTCGTTATTTTGGAAAACAATGTTAAAAGGAACTGGAAGAATTCATGAATGGGTGCAAGTGTTCTAGAGTTTCCGACAAGGGTGTGTCACATTTTGAAGAGTCCATGCAACATAGGTAATTTCTCATCACTTTTTTGGAATGTACAAACAAAAACTAAAAACATCTTTTCATAGGAAAAATTTTCTTATTGCAATTTCATATGAAGCCTTGTCCTATGAAATGTCCCTTTCCTTTTGTCATGGAAAAATAAATAACAACCCTAATGAGAAAGAGTCACCAAGAGGAAAGAAGCTACATTAAGTCCATATCTTAACATTGATTTGCAAAATCACTCTCAGGTCATCTTGGTTTGCTAGAAGTTAGAACTGGTGTCAACTTATAAAGCTCCCATCCATTTCTGTCCTAGAGCTTCTTTCATAAGGTTAGCATTTTCCTTTAAATTTTGAATTACCTTTATCCATTTTAAAAATTACTAATTCCATTTTGAATGGTAAATAAAGTTAAAAAAATGTACTTTCATTTACATATATTGAAACGATATTTTCATGCTAAGCGGGTCTAAAACTGAGAATAATTAATTGAAATTTTGAATCACTCTTTTTTTTTTCTTAGATTGGAACTTGGAATATCCTAACCCTGAATTACATGTTGTGCTTTGACATTAAGCCCAACATTGAGTCAAGCTATGTTCCACTTGTTCTAAATTGAGTTGATCGTTTTTGTTTTTGAAATATTAGTGTGGTGTTTGGATGCGGCATTGAGCAGCAGAAAATTGCACACCCGATTAACATTAGGTTTGATCTCTGGAGTAGGGCATTCAGTGGTGAAGTTGGGAATGGATGCAGAAGCAGCACGCAATGCACGCGAATCACTGGAGTTGGTGTTTCAGATGGCGAACATACTGGAGACGGGCCTCGATCGCCATACACTGTCCATCCTCATCGCCCTCTGCGACTGTGGCATCAACCCTGAAGCCCTTGCTGCCCTTGTCATGGAACTCCGCAAGGACTCACCCTGTCAACAGCCTTCTTCCCCATCCTCACAGCCAATCTCATTTCTGAATCCCCCTTTCCCTCTCTGTGGGTGTGTATAGACTTTTTTTTTTGTTGCCCCCATTGCTTCTCTTTTTCTTTATTGATGATTGCATGAATGTTATGTGTTTGATGTGCCGTGAATTACAATTTCTTTTGAACATTGTTTTGGTGGAGAATCATCTATCACATCAACCCCTGTTGCCAAGTACTGATTTGGTAAATTGAACTCTTCAGATTCCATTTTGCCTTTGTTATTTTAATTCCAAACTGAATGTGGTTTGGGGTTCATCTTTTTTTTTTTGACCTAGGGAAATCTCGAGCCCACCTTGGCAGTCTGTGGTCATGTTGCCAAGGTTTGGAGTTCATCTTGATCCCATTATTCAGTAGAGGATTCCAAAGAATTTATGTTGGTATTTGTATAATTCCTAAAATAACATTTTTTGGGTTGGTAGGCATCATCATCCTCATTTAAATCATTTATCTCATCAATTTGTAAAAACTTTTATTTTTTAAATTAAAATAAAGACTTATAAATTTAGCCATCATATTTTATATCAAATTGGAGGAACATTTTTTTAAAAGATTTATGTTCAAGTGCATCAAAATTTATATTTTAATCAATGTGGTTAATGGTTTCCAAGATATGTTTTATGAAATTATTATTAGAAGAAAAAAAATCTAATAACACAAAATGAAACCTCACTAATAAGCTTTTTTTAATCTTAGTTGTCTTATATTTTTAATTTTTAACATATTATATTGTAAGGTTATGGGTTAATCTGATTTGCATTGTTCATCAAATCAAAGTTTTAAACTGTTTAATAAGTATTTCAGATTCTTAAACATCAATGATACTCCAACCCTGAGCAAGCTTTCATGTCAAGCCTCAAGTGAAGTCCTGATGCACTTTATGTTCAAATAACTTTGCCATTAATGCATTAATAGTTTAACATTAATATTATTAATAACAATTCTAACATGGGTATTCTACTAAGTGTTGCATGGCACCACATGAAACACATGAATTTTGGGCCGGTTTTGAGCAACGGGCTTGAGCAAGTATAAGTTTGAGCCAAGCTCAATTTTCAATCGGGTTTAATTTGTATGCTTAAGCTTGAGCCCATTTTAAATGAGGCTGAAAGCCTTCGTTTATCCACAGGAAACTCTTGGGCTTCAAACTTTTGAGTCAAATTCTCATCCTATCTCTTTATAAATGAATAAACATCTACAATATATCGAACTATACGAGGTTGACACCCATTTAAGAAGCCTGAACTCAACACAGGTCTCGACAATGGAAATCAAAGCCCAAATGCGATGAACCGAAAGAGCCCGATTAGAAGCATAAGCCCAATATAGTGAATTAACGACCTAACAGTTTTATGTATGTTACTCAACTTGATTGAAAAAAACTCATTATCGTCGATATTATTAATTATAAAATAAATACTAACATATATTTTAACATATCATATAAGCAGGCTGGGCTTTGGCCGACATGCATATAAGCCTGAGCCAAGCCCAAATATCATCAGGCTTAAATGTTGTCCAAGCCCAGCCCACCTTTTTCAGACTAGACTTATCGAATTTTCATGCTTTTGAGTCAGATTCTTATGTATAACTCAGGTGCACTATATTAATAAATAAAGATATCAGTAGTTCAGTACAAATCAATTTCTATTTGATTAAAAAAATTAAATTAATATTAGAAATTCTGAATTTTGATGCTAGTCGGCCAATGATGTGCTCTCATTATCGGTTGGTGGTACATCAACAGTCCAAATCAAAATCAATTGAAGCAATTACCATTGACAGTTTGACACGTCATTGTGGGGGTCCACTGATGAGTGTCTATACGTACGAAGGATCGCTCTCTTAAGAAAAAACTGGTAAAAGAAAAAAAAAAGGAATTTGTAACATGGGGCAGGCCCAGCCCAAGCCCGCTACCACGGTGCAATGAAAAACCCATCCCCAAGACCCCAACACTGGTTTCTTTGAATAGGCCCAAAATGCACAGCTCAAACGCAATATTTAAACTTACATATATCGAGATCTAAATATCAGCAGATACGGAATTCATTTTTTTAAAAAAAAAAAATCAATTATCGGCTGTGAGCCCAGGCCGATATTTAAGTTTTTCAATTTTTTTAAAAAATGGACTGTGTTTATTTATTTATAATTTTTATTGGAAGAAATTTAAAAAGTTAAAAAAAACACCAATATCCACTAAATTTTTTTTAGGAGAGAGATACTTTTCCTGAATTTTATACCCGTGATTTACAATAAATTTTTTGTAATGTAGTACTTTATAAAGTTATAATATGTCTAAAATAATACCGACAGCTGGTTCCAACCTCGGACCCATACAAAATGCAATAAATCTCTTTAACTCATTACTCAATACTTTTAGAATAAAAAAATGTATTATCTCAACCATTTTATAAAGTATTATTCTATATATTTAGAAAAATGATTAAGGACCTCACGAACTATAGAATATCTATATCTTTGAAATTTGGAAACCAATGTTATCCAGTATGAGAGACCTAGTGATGTTCCGTATCCACTGCGTATTCTAGCTTTGATATCTTAAAGATCTTTATTCAGAAAGAAAAGTCGAAAGAAAAATTGAAATAATATTTTAATAATATATGAGAATTTTAAGAATATTTTAAAAAAAAAAATAATATTAGATTTTCTAATTTAATAAAATCTACAACGTAATATACGTGTTGTATAGTCCCCGCTATAATAACACAATATTTTTTTCCTTCGGAATCCGAGTTTTAGGAATTTTTTAGTTATTTTTACTATGTATTATGAGGGGTGCGTGTAATGTACGTCGGCGCTTACGGTCCTAAAGTTATGCGCGCATGGGCTTAGCTGCAACTTGACAGTCAAGGCTTTAGCTAACTGCTATTTTGAGTCCACTAACCTCACTCTCCCTTTCGCGTCAGCTCCAACTCAGCTCATCTCTGCACTAAAACAGGTCAAATCTCATTAAAGTAAAACTCAAGAACCAAATCAAAAAGCAATCTCAATTCTCTTTTTCTGAAATCTGAATCTCAATTTCCTTCCAAAAAAAAAACAGAAATCTCAGCCATGAAAGACACGAGTTCGAGCGCAGCGGCAACAATGGCAGAGCCGATCGGCCAAAACCTCATAAAGGTCATCAGCAATGTCTGCTTCTCCTTCTTCGTCTTCTCCGTTCTCATATTTACTGTAATTGCCATCACCTACCAACCTCCAGATCCCTGGCTTGAATCTTCCAAAGCCCTCACTCGTGTCTTCACTTCCGTCGAAAACGCCACTTTCCAGACCGACGATTCGGTTCTCAAGACCGGGGAGGATCTCATCCCCATCCCTCCAGCTTATCCTCCAATCTCGGCCGCTGGATCCACCAATGCAGTCCAGATCGGGGCCGCTCCGCCGCAGATCTCGATCCAGCGGACCGCCTGCCTGGACAACGCAACGGGACCGTTGAACTGCTCTGATCCGCGCGTCCTGGTCGCGATCAAGCGTTTCAATGGTCGGATCTTTAAATCTATCGTGTTCATCGACTACCAGACGCCCGTCCCTGGCCCAAACCCCGACGAGTGCGACGTCTCGTGGCGTTTTCGTAATAAGAAGGAGAAGTCGTGGCGGAAGTACAGGGATTTTCGACGGTTTAAGCTTGCCGTTGGGGATAATTGCGCCTATGACGTCGTCGGCGCCAAGGGCTGGCACTCCGGCACTAACGCCCGCCGGCCACAGCGGACGAAATCGTCGGATTCGGGCTTCGCTAGGGTTTCTGGCAAGGTCAAAGACGAGGATATCAATGACACGATCCCCATTGTTGGATCTGAAGCGGAGTTTCGGAAGGGTCGGTATCTGTACTACTCCCGGGGAGGTGATTACTGCAAGGGCATGAATCACTACCTGTGGAGCTTCCTTTGTGGCCTTGGCGAGGCAATGTATCTGAACCGTACATTTGTCATGGATCTGAGCGTCTGCTTATCCGGATCGTACACTCCTACTGGGAAAGACGAGGAAGGGAAGGATTTCCGGTACTATTTTGATTTTGAGCATCTGAAGGAGGTTGCATCAGTTGTTGAAGAGGGAGAATTCTTGAGGGATTGGAAGAAATGGGATAGAATTCAGAAGAAAAAGAATAGGGTTCCGGTCAGGAAGGTTGCGAGTTACAAGATAGCCCCAATGCAGCTGAAGAAGGACCGGAGCACGGTCATCTGGCGGCAATTTGATGCACCAGAGCCGGATAATTACTGGTACCGGGTCTGTGAGGGTCCTGCAGCCAACCACGTGCACCGACCATGGCATGCCATATGGAAGTCCAAGCGGTTAATGAACATTGTGTCTGAGATAAGTGGTAGGATGGATTGGGATTTCGACCTGGTCATGTCATTCGGGGGAGAAGGCAATGAACAAGGAAATGTGGCCGAATTTGGACAGGGACACCTCACCGGACGCGATCCTTGAGAAGCTTAAGCAGATGATTCAGCCATGGCGGAATCTCTACATTGCGACAAATGAGCCGTTTTATAATTATTTTGATAAGTTGAGATCCAATTTCAAGGTGCATTTGCTTGATGATTACAAAGAATTGTGGAGTAATACAAGTGAGTGGTACAATGAAACGAGGATTTTGAACGATGGGCGGCCTGTGGACTTTGATGGGTATATGAGAGTGGAGGTCGACACTGAGGTGTTGTATAGAGCAAAGACACGTGTCGAGACGTTCAATAACTTGACAAGGGATTGCAAGGATGGGATCAATACCTGTTGATTTGTTCAGCAAAGAGGCCGCATTTGTGCATATACATGGATTCAATTAGAAGGACTGGTCTGTTGCTCAAACTCTATTGCTTATTTCTTCATTGATTCTGGTGCTGAGAACTTTTAATGTCTGCTGCATATTTAGCGCTGCTTTTTGTAAGGAATGTGGAATTCTACTCTGTTATGTATTATTTTACAGTTTACAAGGCTTAAAATCTCCTTCTTATTTGATTCCAGGTGGAACTCGTACAGTTCATCTTATCTAATTTCAGAATTGTTTCTGCTTTGGTTAGACTTTGTCAATCTGATTATAGCACACGTGGAAATTCTTTTGTTATTTATGGGATGAGGCTTCAATGATGATGATGGAAGTTCTTTATTCAATTCAGTTACTGTTGCCATTAGTGGAACAAAAGCCTTGGTTCTGTTAGCAGTTGTTCCAATAACTACAGATTTTGGAGGTAGAAATTTTGATGCATTTGAATCATGGTTTATTGTTGCTTTATTTGCTATAAACATTACCCATCTTGAGGACTGGTGTGAAAGCAGTCTGAAAGATGTTTTAATTTCTTATTTCAAAACGTGTGATACTATTGCATGTCAGGAATTATCAATTTGAAGTTCTGAGACATCTGAGGTAAATATGCCATTATGCTTGGACTCAAAGCTAGATCTTGGATACTAAATACCTTGATTATTGTTTTCTTTTTGTTCGAATATTAATAATGTCAGGGCATTTGTTGAACTTTATTTGTCCGTTGCTACCTGTCACAGTTTATATCAGGATCTCTCATTATGAAATTTTTAACAGGTCATCTAACTACCATTAGCTGATCCCCTGAGATGGAAATGGATGTTTGATGATGATAATCTACCTACCATTTGGTGGGTGCATTATTGTTGATGTCTGGTGGGCTCCCCATTTCTTTTATCTTAAGTTTTACAATCTCTTCATCTTGAAAGTTTCCTGTTTTGGATCCTTATCTCCTACCAACACTTATAGCTGCCGAGTCTGCAGAAGGTTCCACTAGCTTACAGATCTAAGTACTGAACTTTTGTCTTCTTGAAACAGAGGACGGCAGTAATGGGATGAATCTATGGATTGTTTAGCTTTTTTTTTGTCTGTACCACTTCCGAATTTTGTAGAGAATATTGTGTATCAATCTATCCATGGAATTATTTTGGCCACAGCTGATATTTCGAATTTCTCTAGTAGTGTTCTGTTTTACAGTGCCAGCTACTAAGTGCATATTTTCTGTTGAAACTAATTCTGAATAGTAATGGGAATAGTCAACTTTTCACCACAAAGCATGTTCATTTCTATACCATAAAACCATCCTATTTGAGACCCCCAAACCAGTTCAATTTAGTCCCTAAAACCAGTCCACTCGTGATGTGGATAATAGGGCTCCAAGGCACATCCATTAGCAGATTTGTGAACCAGTGTACAAGTGAGAGGGTGTGTGTTCACCTCCTCAATCCCTCGAGGACTGTAAGATGATAAACAAGGTTTCAATGATCAAGAGTGGAATCTGCCACATGTCACTATGTCAGCAGGTCTGAGCAATTTCCAAAAGCCTTTCATCTTCTCCAAGTCTATAAATACCATGGCTAAGCTACACTTTGGGATTGAGATTTTTGAACTCCTGTATTTTGGTTGAATCATTGAGAGAGAAAAACCTGTTGAGAAGGAAGGGTAGCATGAAAGTTCTTCAAGGAACTCTCTCTACTGTTATTCTAACATTTTGTACTCCTACTATCGTTTGTCTCTGTTGGATGTTTTGTCCTTCTAATGATGTAAGTAGACATAGGAACTCATAGCTAAATAGTTCTTTTCCACCAGAAAAAGTTTACTAGATTGGAAAAACCCTTGAACTGGTATTCTATATATGGGCAGGCTAATTTGTTTGAGCTTGTTTGTGGCCCCTCAATGGTGTGTTCTTCTCTTTTCCTCATCTCTGCATCTCCTAGCCTGGTTACAACCAACATGCTGGGTCTTACACCGACAAGCCATTCTTGCTCATATGGCTGCATGCATTGATTGGCTTCCTCTCTTGCAGATTGTCATCACAAAAGGGTTCTCATCTCAATTTTGCATGTACAACTCCTTCTCCGTAGATGCTTGATCCCTTGCAAATTGTGGACATTTACTTGAAAAGCCTCTAGTTCTAAGTTTTCCTTAAACCAGTCTATTTCAAGCTCTAAAACCAGTTCATTTCGGACCCCAAAAGGTAATCTATTCCAGGCCCCAACTTAGTCGATTTCAAGCCCAAAAACTTGCCCATTTTAGCACTTGAAATCAGTCCACTACATACTCAGAATTGATCCATCTCAGTACCTCATATCAGCTCCTTGCTTTTGATAGAAAAAAATCTTAAGGTTAATGTTATTCCATTGAAGGTAATTTATATTTTAGATCATAAAGGAACAATTGATTCTTGTAGAATTGTCGTTAATAATAGTTTTTGTGATGGATTTTGGCTTCTTGGTTTTGTTGGGGCTTCATTGTTTTCTATACTGTTGTCCAACATACATTATTGTAAATGTTGTTTTGTCTTTTGTTTAGGCTTTTTAGTCATGGTTCTGAATGTGGCTAGTCGTTATTCTTCTTTGAGATTAAAAATTGTCTTAACTCTTTGTTTATAGTTGGAAATCGAATTCTTTCTTAGTTTAATTATGAATTTTGTTACTCTTAGTTGACAAAAGGGTTGATATTTAAATTATATGTACATAGAAAAACTTACAGTAGAATTAAAGATGGGAATTCTCTACACCTAAGAAACACTTTTGGATGAAGAAAAATAGAAAGACTTTTATTTAAAAATCCAATTTCTCCCATTTGAATCTATCGCAAATAGTGAATTTTCTTCTCCAAAAGTGAACACCATTTTTTTCAAAACTTCCGTAATAGAATTTGAAGTAGAGAATATTCTTCAAAATATTTTGTTATATTAAATCAATGAAAAAATGAAATAAAATTTAATAAGGAAAGAATCTTAGAGGTTTACTTTTAACTTTGAACCGGTGAATAAGTGAAATAAATACAAAATTATGACTTTTTAAATTCAATAGACATGATTATTATGACAAACATAATTTGAAATTTATGTAATAAAAATGATATAATCCATCAACTAATATAATATCATGATTTTAAAAAGATTATGGTACTTAGTACGTCCCCATCGGTTCATTAGGTTATGAGGTTCTGCTCATCCAATTGGCTTTATTGAGAATCATAGTCACTGTCACTTAATTATTTTTTTAAGTTTTTTAATAAAAAATTAAAATGACAATACTATGATGATACACTGCATAAAAAGCACCATTTTATAAAAGGATTTGAAATTTGTAGATACGTGTGCCCCATTGGCACGTGCCTGGACTTCTACTATAATTAGTCACTGAGGTCAATAAGCATTAAAGAAGGTTGCAGCAAACTATTCATGAAAATATCTTAAACGCCGGCCATGTGGACGTGGAAGACCAACACCCGAACCCCCGTTCCGACCCTCTTTCTCCTCATCTTTCTTTCATCTCAAATCTCGACCGTCCAATCTCAAATCAACGTCTGGCCAAAGCCCCGTAAGGTCACATGGCCCACCCCACAATCCTCCCTCCTCTCTCCGTCCTTCAACATCCTCTCCCCCCTCCTCCTCCACCACAACTACCTCCGCACCGCCGTGCAACGCTACCTCTGCCTCATCCTCACCGAAAACTACCGACCCATCCTCCCCCCACACCTCAACTTCACATCTCAGCCGTTGGAGTCCCTCTCCTTGTCCGTATACGACCCGTCAGCTCCACTCCAGCACGGGGTCGACGAATCCTACACACTCTCAATCCCCACGACGGGCAATGCCAATCTGACGGCTGAGACTGTCTGGGGAGCGATAAGAGGGCTGGAGACGTTTTCGCAGCTGGTGTGGCGCGACGGAGGGAAGAATAGGGTGGCGTCGGGTCTTCGGGTCTGGGACGCCCCGATTATGCAGCACCGAGGGCTTTTGCTTGATACGGCGAGGAATTATTATGGGGTAGAGCACTTGATGAGGACGATCGAAGCAATGAGTATGAATAAGATGAATGTGTTCCATTGGCACGTGACCGATTCTCACTCGTTTCCGTTGGTGTTAGAATCGGAGCCGGAGCTGGGGAAGAAAGGTTCATATGGGGAGGATATGGTGTATACGGCGGCGGATGTGGAGTGGGTCGTGGAGTTCGGGTTGCAGCACGGAGTTCGGGTAGTGCCCGAAATTGACAGTCCAGGTATCAATTTTACATTTTTACTTGTCGGGCCCAGTGCCAATGCTTAATAAGGGCTGTTTAGGGACGCAACTCTGGCCTAAGCCCAGCTTTAATTCTAAATGAATGTGTATGAACTATGAACTTTGACTTGTCTTTTTGTTTGACTGGACATGTTAGGTTCATGCTTTCTTCAGCCTTTAATTGGGCCTTTAAGTAAAGCTTGTAAAATCCCATTGAGAGTTTTTTTTTAACCCATTGGGCCTTTATTTGATTTGGGCTTTTTTAATTGGGCCCTTGTTTGAACTCGTTTTGTTTCTAAATATTAGAGTTGATACTCGGGTCGAGTCAGGTCGGGTTTTAACAAACTCAACTCAACCCATGTTAACGCGACTCGACCTGACCTGGACTGACTCGAATTATGCAACTCGACTTGACTTGAAATTCTAACCTAAGTCAACCCAAGTGATGTTTTATTACTCGGTGTATTCAGGTCGGTCGGATTGATTTTAAATCTCTCAATCCAACTCGACCTGAATTTCATACAAGTTTTTATTTTTTCAACCCAATCCAACCCAAAATATACAAATATATAATCCAAACCCAATGATTTCTTAGATCGGGTCATACGGGTCGGACTGTTTCACCCCTACTTCTAATTATAGTATTTATGTGAAATTTAGTGCAATTCTCTCTCTCTCTCTTTCTGTGTCTGTATGTTCTTACCATCAGCATTTGGTGGAACTGATAGGGCATACTGGATCATGGGCCGAAGCTTATCCAGAGATTGTCACATGTGCAAACATGTTTTGGTCTCCAGACGGGTCCGCTCCGCTCGCAGCCGAACCAGCACCGGGTCAGCTCAATCCACTCAACCCAAAGACCTATCAAGTCCTAAAAAATGTCATTCATGATGTCACCGCCCTCTTCCCGGATTCTTTCTATCACGCCGGAGCCGATGAGATCGCTCCTGGATGCTGGGAAGAAGATCCATCAATCCAGAAGTTCCTATCCAATGGTGGAACACACAGCCAGCTCCTAGAGATATTCATAAACACAACCCATCCTTACATAGCTTCCCTCAACCGTACAGTAGTGTACTGGGAAGATGTGTTATTGGACCCGAGAATTAAGGTGAATCCTTCAATTCTCCCACCCGAATCCACCATACTACAGTCATGGAACAATGGCCCGGTCAATACTAAGCGCATTGTATCGGCTGGGTACCGGGCAATCGTCTCATCGTCGGATTTTTACTACTTGGATTGTGGGCATGGTGGTTTTGTGGGTAACGATAGTCGGTATGACGAACAAACCAGTGATGATTCAGGACAGCCTTTCAACTACAATGGAGGCAATGGTGGGTCATGGTGTGCCCCGTTCAAAACATGGCAGCGGATCTATGATTATGATATAACTTATGGCCTGACTGATGAAGAGGCAAAGCGGGTTTTGGGCGGTGAGGTGGCACTTTGGTCGGAGCAGGCAGATCCAACAGTTTTGGATAGTCGGGTATGGCCGAGAGCTTCAGCAATGGCAGAGGCACTGTGGTCGGGAAATCGGGATGAGAGTGGGAAGAAGAGGTATGCCGAGGCAACGAACCGGCTGAATGAATGGCGGCATAGGATGGTGCAGAGGGGAATTGGTGCTGAGCCCATTCAACCACAATGGTGTGTTTCTCACCCCAACATGTGTAATCTATTCGAATGAATTTAATTGTGTGTTTTTGTAATGAATCACATTTTAGAGTCTCAAAATTTTATCACATGGGTAGTTCATCTCAAAATTTCATAGAATCATTGTTCGAATCAAAATTCAAACTCGTTTTAAAATCTTATCAAGCCAAATAATTCAAGAAAGTTTTTAGATTCGACTCATAAATTGTTTGGCTCAAAATTCTATCGAGACGAGTCAACTCAAATCGACTCTGACTGAGTTTTTCCAAATTGTTAAACTATGTTTGGAATATTTTTAAAAGAACAAAATTAAATTGTTCTTCCACTTTTAGTTATTAGATCTTGAGATTTGATTTGTATTGACACTAAATTATTCAGTAGACTAAGAAAACAACTTATACCATTCAATATTTTAGTCAGTACATTGTATGTGTCATATTTATGTTAAGATATATGGCCATTACACAAATTCTTCTATATGGAAATATGAAAAATATCTAATAAACATTGACTAATATTTCTAATAAATTAATAATTGAGAGGTAGAAGACCCACTTGCTCATGTTTCAATTTTTTCTTCATGTGAAGAAAGGTTAATGTGGACCACTGACACTGAGATTTGATAATGTAGTCAATCAATATGGGTTGGAAAGGTGCACCCCTAGTCGAATATCTGGGTCCCACTTAAACACTTTCTCTTCACACACGAGGCTAGAAAAGCAACTTTTTCATTTGAAAAAGAAAATAAAAAAGCTCACTATTGAGGGTTTAATAGATAGAGGGTTTAGCCCAAGCCTCTAATCCATAGATTAAGGTGAGAGGTTAGCTAAATTTAATCAAATTTAATTTCGATTAGAAAGTTTTTATTTTAGACAAAATTTGAGTTGAAATGCTTATAAGCTCATATTTAAGTTTAAAGTTTATATAAAGCATGAGTCTTCATCATTTGTTAAAATTTCATCTTTTTTTTTTTCTAATAATAGAGAGGAGAATCTCGAGTACAGTCCTATTAATACCCTTCTCCCTCCCCTTTAGGTGACGGTGACGTCTCACACTCTCACAAGATAACCATCGTGTTGAGACAACCATCGAGTTATGTCATGGGAACTCGAACTCGCACCATCCTATTTCCTAAGTCAGAATGTTACTAGCTGAGCTACCCAGTGTGAGATAAAATTTCTTTTTCTTAAAATTGATTTTTCAAGTTCAATTCATTTATTTAACTCCATCATAAATCATAAAATTAATCACTTCACTATTTATCATGTTCGTATCATGTTTAAATATATACATATATTTATTGTGAAACAATGAGCACAATTGTGTCAATAGGAAGAATCCATATTATCTCAATTAAGAAAAAAATGATACTTCTATGCAACTTGATTATAAAAAATTGGGTTATATAGATTGATTAAGCCCAAATCAATATTCCAAGAAGCCCGAGCTTTCTCAATTTTTACTCGTCATTGAATATATTAAGGCAACATTGGAACATAAGTGTTGATTTTTTATAAGAATTATTATCATAAAAAATATCTTTCAAACTTAGACTCTGCCCCTGTGGGCTCCACAATATTCAAAATAGACTATTGCTCATGAGTAATGCCATCCAATTAAAAATGTTCCATATATTTAAAACATGATTAAAAAAATTTCTCTAGTTTTGAGTGTATGATTTATCTTCAATTAATCGACTTTAAAAAAAAAAAACAATGATTGTGATTAAAGATCATTGGTGGAATGACCAAAATTATTTGGTGGATTAAGTAGATTATCATGTCTTATTCATGGTGGGTCCTACCTCTTAATACACAATCACTCATAAGTATTTTAATAATCAAATTACAACCTTGGTTAAATTATTTATTAACCAATCAAGCTCAATTGATGGGCCTTCATATAAAGTTAACAAAAAGTCTAAGCACAAATTTATAAAAATTGAGCATGCCATCTTATCTCTTCACACTTTCTGCAAATATTTCCATGCTTTCAATTTTCAATTGCATCAAAGTGATCATCTTGTTTGAAGTGAGGTTTATGAAGATTAAGGCTACTCAAGGAGTCTAGGAATTAACAGCTAAAACTTTTTAATCATTGTGTTTAGAATTTTTTAATACATTTAATAAATAAGTATTATTCATTAAACAATGATGGAGAAACTTTTTTTTTTAACAAAGACATGCTTATCTTATGGATAGCTATCCTCCTATGGATATTTTGTGTAACCAGACACGAGATTTAAGGTATTGTCCATTTTACCCTTTCACTAAGGTATAAATCGGCTCACTGACCCTTTCACTGCGGTATAAATCGGCTCACTGACCGACTTACTAACCGGATCAATAAAATTTATCTAACTGAGACTATTTTTTCATACAGAATAGCAAATTAGATCACTAATTGGATCACTGGCCGGCTCACTGACTGGATCATTGGTTTTTTTTTTTTTAAATACTTTCCTACCACAGTGTAAGGGTAAAATGGGCAATACTTTAAAAACCGTGTCTCGTTACATAAAATACTCGTGAAAAGATCGCTATCCTTATGTTATTTTATTTATGATTTAAATGACAAAAATATTTTACGTATCTCTAATATTAAATTTCTATTATTAATTTTTCATTTAAACCATAAAAAGATAGTAATGTCCCATCAAAACCCTTTAAAATTTATATTATCTTTAATATTCTCATTATAGTTATTATTATCTTCATCATTATAATTATATTTTTATCTAATTAGTCTATTTAGAATCGACAAATTTAAACAATTGACCATCTCAGAGGTTGGAATTTAAACAAATATCTAATTGGTCTATTTAAAAGTGACTGACTTTTATGTGGTTGACTCGCTAACTCAGTTGAATCACACTCCTTGCATCTTTGTTTGAAACATGCATTGATGAGTTGATATTCATTGGATATATTTAAAAAATTAAGTATAATGAAAGAAATTAATATAAAATCATAAAATGAATAAATAAATTTAGAACTTTTTTTTTGAATTTACATATAGGAAACTGTAGGAAATTCAATGTAATACCCACTATCCTTAGGCTACACTAATGAGACCATGGGGGCTCGAATTTGACACTTTCTCCTTTCCTTGAGCTACACCCAACTTTTCTTTTTCAATGACTATGTATTTTCTTTATCTTATATTATATAACTAAAAACCAAAAAATAATTTCTTTAGATAAATCTAAAAGCTAATGTAGGAAGTGAACCAAAGGGTAAATCCTGAGGCACCAAATATGACATCTGAAATTAGAATCAACAGCTCGAATTAGCAAGTGAGGTTGGAATTTCCCAATAGAATTTAGAAATTAGAACTCTTTGTACGGTGGTCCACATGAGTATAGGTTCAAGTGGTTCTCCTTTATCTTAAATTTAATTGATAATAATTTGTGGATGCCAACTGTTTTCAATTCGATTCCAGCCCTAATTGAGTGGCTCACCTCCTTGAATTGGTGATCTGGTAAGCCCCACCCTCTATTTAAAGAAATATAATTAAAGGAAAAACAAACACCACTGGTGGTATGTTATGGTGATATAGCCTTAAAGCTAATCACCAATTAGAGGTGAAACTAAAACCCGATCTATATAACCCAACTCGAGAAATCAGTGGATTTGGGTTATGTATTGTATATTTCGAGTCGAATTGAGTTGAAAAAATAAAAATCCACATGAAATTTGAGACGGATTGAATTGAAAAATTTATAATCAACCGACCCAAATCGACATAATTTGACTCAATCTGTGTATATCAAATTATAAAACAACACTCGAGTTGAATCGATCAGAAATTTAAGTCAAGTCGGGTTCAATATATTTTAATATAAGTTGAATTAATTTTATTAAGATTTGACCTAATCTAACCTGAGCTTCGACCGTACCACCAATTATTAATAGCCCTTGGACTATTTCTTCTGAGAGGTTGGATGGATTGGATCATCTACTTCACCACACATTACTGGCTGTAGTGGTGTACACAATGACAATTAGAACATATCTAAACCGTACATCACGTGGGACCTATCTTTAATTTTATATAACAAATACAAGTATTTAAAATGTGATATTGGGCTTTCCTAAATTTTAAAGAAATAAAAATAATATTTGAAAAACTACTTGAAACTTGCAACTCCTTTTTTCCCCTCAATGAAGGATTTAAGGGTTGGGATGAGGGGGATTGATTAATTACTGATTCATTGATTGAGAGCAAACGGGTTATTAAAGTCTTAAAAGTAAAATAAAAATAGTTAAGATATAAAAAAATTTATAAAAATATAACTACTCAAGAACTAAAGAAGAATAAAGATCATTATTGAAAATATGAAAATAAAGATGGACAGTAATTAAGAAATAAACATTGATGTGATAACAACAGTTAATTACATTAAACATGTATAATTTTCAATGGAATTAGAACTTCATATCAACTGTTGATGTTATTATTTTATTTATTCAAATAAAATAATAGCCGTCCAGTCAATGATGTTGTAGATTTTTTTCTGAAAAAACAGTGTTGATAGAACTATTTAGGGCTTTTTTACTTTTATGATGGATAGCTTTTGATTGTCTCTGTACTTGTATTGCTTATTTAGATTTGGTGGCCGTTTTGATTGTTTTATTATTTTTTATTTTTTCTTTGTAGTCTATAGCTCTTACGTCATTTATTTGTATTTTTTCTCTTTTAATGAAATCATTTTTAATCGTTCAAAAAAAAGTTCTTGAATCTCGTACTAACGCTCACATATTTAAAACTCAAAACACCGATCTTCATTAATATCCCGTCAACTCTAAGTAATTTGCATGAGTTTTGCAAATCAATTAATAAATTAATTTTGATAAAATTTATTAGATAAACTTCAAAAAAAATTATTAATTAGAAATTAATTTTTATTCTACAATGGGATCCAATCCCCAGCCCTCGTGGAATCACTTTTCACCAGATTTTTTTTTCAGACAAATAAAGTTGATTAAATTGCAATGATTGCATTCTCAAATCATCAGGTCTTTTGTATCAAAATGGTGGGTCCACCAAATGATTGATGGTTCCACTGAATAGCGAGAAATAATGAGTAAACAGTTCGGTGCTCTCGCGGTGTACGCCTAATTAATTTTCATACTTCATATATCTACTTGCCGCGATTCCCGTACAAACTCAGATGACGTGTAGTCGTGTATCATGCCATAACCGCTCGTGCCAAGTCATAGAGGCATATTCCTGATACGTGTTTAATTCTCAGACACGACAAACCTTCTTTTAGACGACGGTAACCACACCACTCAAAGATTGACACGTAGTATTATGTAAATATTATATTTCAAATAAAACTTTTCTATTTCACATCTAATTTTATGAGAAGAGCCACAAAAATTGTCAGTCGATGATAATTAGAGGGTGGCCATTTAGACATTTTAGTTTTTTTTAGGAGATATTCAATTTTAAAATTTTATATAAAATTTACTATTTTGCCTATCAATTTAAAAAAAAGACTATTCTTCCACATAAAATTGAGAGGTAAAATGGTAATTTCGTTTAAAATTTTGAAATTGAATGTCTCTTAACAAAAAAGTGAGTTGTCTAAATGACTAGTCTAATTAAATTATTAAAATTATAAGATATAATAATAAAAATGATTAGAAGAAGTTCAAATGTTATTCACCTATTATTTATATTATTTTTATATACTTTATAAAAATACGTAGTTCATTTCAAAATTAATGAAAAAAATTCTAAATAGAAAGATCATTTACATTTAAATATCTACACACATATGTTGAAATAATAAAATAGGTATCAATTTTAAAGTGACATTAGATCATTGATTCTCTTGATTTAATTTTAAATAACATGATATTTAACAATAAATTAAATCATCAAGGTCCAATCACCTTAGAAATCAATATATTAGCTTCAATTGTCCATTTCATTTACTTGAATTAAATTGATAAATATATTTAAAATATTTTTTATATAAGACATATTAAGAACTTTAACTTGAATTTAGTGAGGTTAGTGGACGTGATAAAACATTATATGTTATTAGAAGTTTAGAACTAAAATTGAATTATTAAATAAAATATAGTTGTTATTATCTGAATGTAATTTTAAAATCTCATTTATCTCATCCAGAGCTCAAAAATGGTTTTCCATAAAGTCAATAATTTTAATTTTTGAACCCAAATCAATAGTATGATGGTGTTTAAGTAATTATAAAAATAATATAATTTACTTCTTCATTAATAAATAGAAAATTCCAAACATATTATGATATTACATATTGATTTAACAACTCATTCAATCGATATCTTAATTAATTTTAAAAAATCATTAATTATGATTTACTACATAAATATAAACTCCATAATAAATGTTAGCTTGTCAAAAAAAATATCCTCCTTGAAATCCCTCAAATTTCGATCTTAAATTCCGCCCTCCCTCGCGGGCTAACCTCCCGCGCCAAATGCAAACGCGCGCGAAAATGGTAAAATCTGGTCGTCATGTCGTCTCTCAACATTAGTCGTTAAGCTAGATTGTCACTTTCTCACGTAAATTACTAAATTTTCAGTTATCCACGGGACGTGGTTTACTGTTGGCCACGTGGCCTCTTCAAATAACTGTATATCATAGATGATCTAAAGTCTAAACCATCAGACAGTTAAATTCTAAGTGGGCTTGATGCAAGATTCAATCTCGACCGTTCTGTTCTTAAAATAGTTTTCTTCTGAATTTAATTTGTTAAGGTGTCTGAAAAATGGATTTTGATTTTTTGCTTGGTGAACGGTTGTGATTTGTTTTTATTTTTTTAATAAAAACAATAAAAAATAATTTAAGATAGGATTTGATAGGTTGGAATGGTATGGTCCACACAAAAAAAAAAATCATATTTATCTAAAAATAGTTAAAAAAAAAAGATGCTAAGATGAAATTTGGTGAATTGAATTTAGTTTAAATTTATCAAAAAATAAAAATAAAAGAATAATTATAATTAAATTTAATGATTTTGTGAATAAAAAAAGTATTTACTATAAAATTTTGACTAATTTCACTCAATGCAAAGTGCATGTCATCTACTAATATTTTTTTATTGAGGCTGAAAATACCTTTATATAATAAATAATAAAAAATAATATATTAACATGAGGATGATGCATATTATTCACAGTGAGTCAAGTAATTCGGTTGAATTGATAGAATCAATTCAAAATACTGAATAAAATTTATTGACTTATTCAATTTGAAAACCCATTCAATTGAGTGAAGTCGTGTAACTTTCCCAAGTTATATTTTGAGTTTTTAGACTAATGTGAATTTTCAAAATCATTAAAATGTCTAAGATATATTTAAATAATAAATGATCAAAATAGATATATACTGTTATATATATATATATTTATAATATTATTTTTAAAAAAAATGTTAATTACAGATATACTGATCATCTTGCTATTTTCGTGGATGCGACACTAAACAAATATCTATTTAAAAATTTAATAAATGAAATTGAGTAGGAAATAGAAAACATATTTTCTAGTTTAATTTTAATATTAGAATTAAAAAAATTAGAAGTCGATAATTTTTAAATATTGATTAATATAATAGCATTAAATTATAAAGTCTACTCAATGTATACTGTAAATATTATTAATAATATGTGTACCAATATTATGCCAGTGATATCGAATACAAGTTTATACAAATTAATACTCATCAGGAAAAAGATAAAAGTTATACACCATTTTTTGAAATCTTTAATGTTATAATATAAAATTATAGATAAAAATGGTGTTTAAGCCTTAATTCATGCCAATTAATGTATAATCCACAACCTAATCTCAATTTCCAACCCTAATCCCAAAATTTAAACCCAACAAAACCCTCATTTCTCCTCTCTTCTTCCTCTTACGTTCGGTCTCTGCAGCCGAGATCGAGAAAGAGAGAAGACGAGCCAGAGAACGAAAACCCTTCTCTCTCTCTATCTCTATCTTTCTCTCATTCTCTATCTCTCGAAGTAATGGATTCAGAAGCCATGGCTCAGCTCCAGCAAACTCAACTCGCTGCGATACTCGGACCTGAGTCGGCGCCCTTCGAGACGCTCGTGTCGTCTCTCATGTCTACGGCCAATGAGCAGCGATCTCAGGCGGAGTCGCTTTTCAATCTCTGCAAGGAACATGACCCTGACTCGCTCTCACTAAAACTCGCTCACCTCCTCCACTCCTCCCCTTCCGTTGAGCTTCGCGCTATGTCGGCGATTCTTCTCCGCAAGCAGCTGACTCGGGATGATTCCTATCTCTGGCCTCGGCTTTCTCCGTCCACTCAATCTGCCCTCAAATCCCTCCTCCTCGCATCTGTACAACGCGAGGAGGCTAAATCCATATCCAAGAAGCTCTGCGACACTGTCGCCGAGCTGGCATCCTCGATATTGTCCGATGGTGCTTGGCCAGATCTGCTGCCCTTCATTTTCCAATCTGTCACATCTGATTCCTCGCGACTTCAAGAATCGGCGCTCTTGATCTTCGCCCAGCTCTCGCAGTATGCAGCAGACACACTTATCCCACATATTGCAAACTCTCCACTCCGTCTTCCTCCAATGTCTCTCGACGTCAGCCTCGGCGATGTCCGAATTGCCGCGAGCAGTGCTGCTGTCAACTTCATCCAGTGCCTTTCATCTGCAGCTGACCGTGACCGATTTCAAGACCTCCTTCCACCGATGATGCAGACCCTCACTGAAGCACTGAATTCTGGCCAGGAGGCCACCGCACAAGAGTCACTCGAGCTCCTTATTGAGCTGGCAGGGACCGAGCCGAAATTCCTCAGGCGGCAGCTTGCAGAGGTTGTTGGTTCTATGCTTCAGATTGCCGAGGCAGACAGACTCGAGGAGGGGACGCGACACCTTGCAATAGAATTTGTGATCACACTTGCGGAAGCGAGGGAGCGTGCCCCTGGGATGATGCGCAAGCTACCGCAGTTTATTGGGAGGCTGTTTGCAATTTTGATGAAGATGTTGTTGGACATCCCACGATGATCCTGCTTGGCATAATGCGGACGATGAGGACGAGGATGCAGGGGAGACAAGCAATTACAGCGTCGGGCAGGAGTGCCTGGATAGGCTGGCAATCGCATTGGGAGGGAATACTATTGTTCCTGTTGCATCGGAGCTTTTGCCTGCATATTTGGCTGCACCTGTGGCAAAAACATCATGCCGCACTTATCGCATTGGCTCAGATTGCAGAAGGATGCTCAAAGGTATTGAAGGATATCTTTTAAATTTTATCTATAAAGACTATAGGCTAAATTCAGTATGTTTATGTACCAACATATTGGGAAAAAGCTCAAATGCAAACTCTGAATTCCAAGTTCATCTCCTCAAGCTTTCAGGCCATTTGCCAAATTTTCCGAGTAAATCAACTCCAAAAAAAAGAAGTTTGGGTGTGATCCACGTCATCTAATGAGTGTTGTGAAATCTGGCATCATGTTGGGCTACGAAAACCCCACATTTATTTTGTTAAAACTCTTAGTTCCATTAAAAATGGGTAGAATACTGTCTCGCTGAGCAAGGAAAACCTCTCTTCATTAAATTTTATGATCTCTTCTCGTGGAAAATGGATTCTTTGGAAGAAGAAGGAAAGACGAAAAGGGAGGGTCTCATTTTATGCGCTCTTCTTTTTCATCAACTGCTAAATGGCAAATATCCCCTTAAGATTTCATTCCTTTGTAGACACTTAGGGATCAAAATATTGATCCTTTTCTACCCATAAGATTTGATTCATTTATAGAAAGATAGGTATCAAAACATCCCATATTTCATGTAAATTTGATGTTAATCGTGCTATGCTACATTTGTTGCTCGTTGGGATCTCAAATCGATGAATTGCTTCTCTTCCATGGTTTTTATGATTATGCTTCTTTCCATTTACATTTTTGCTTAGAGATTATGTTGTGGTCCTTGGTTTTGTAATTACACTCTGGTTGTATCTTATTGATTTGGAGCTTTGTTGTTCTTGTTGTCGTTATCATTATTACAAATGTATTTGATCTTTTTGGAGATCTCTAATATTAAACTCTGGAGATGCTCACATTTATTTTCACATATATAATGATTCTTTCATTTCTTTTCACTGTAGTAGGTGATGCTAAAAAAATTTGGAGCAAGTGGTGAATATGGTTTTGAACTCCTTCCAAGATCCCCACCCTCGTGTCCGTTGGGCAGCTATTAATGCGATTGGGCAACTGTCTACAGATTTGGGTCCAGACTTGCAAGTTCAATATCATCAACATGTACTACCTGCATTAGCGTCAGCTATGGATGATTTTCAGAATCCTCGAGTGCAGGTATGTTCCACATTTGGATTTTTTTAATGAATTGTGTTCACTCATCCTTTTTTTCTCTTTTCTTGACAGTAGTTTGCTATTAAAGGCTTAGTTAAATGGCAGTAATACAGGTGACATGTACCCTTTAGGAATTAATCATTCCCTTTAGGAATTAGTCATTGAACAGATATATAGATTTCTTTTTATCATGTATGGAATTGGTGGAAAAAATGGTAATGATGATGATGACAAAGAAGAAGAATCTCATATAGCAACTTTGCTGATTATTTCTTAAGAAAGTCCTGCATATGCGATGAAAGTTTCCTTGAGTTACTTTCTCTCATTTGTAACATGTTTGTTATTTGGAGATTTGTTGATAGCATCTGGGAATCTTGGCAAAAATTAAGTATGAAAATATGAATATGATGTACTTCATGGAGTATTTCTAGGTGCAATTATCATCATTCGTCGTCCAAGTTTACCAATGAAGTTCCACCTAGCTGATGGTTTGTTATGTTTTGCCACTTGAGAGAAGCGGGGATTATGGCGTTGATGAGAGAGAGAGAGAGAGAGAGAGAGAGAGAGAGAGAGAGAGAGAGAGAGAGAGAGAGAGAGAGAGAGAGAGAGAGAGAGAGAGGTGCATTATTTATCATGTTATACTTTGAAGAAAACATGGCTAAATTGAAATAATTGTTGATAACCCCAGACCATTTAGTTTCACTGTTGCATGGAAAATGAATTAATCGTTGTGGTTGATTGAATTGGCCCTAGACAATGGATGACTTTACTATAAAGGATGGAGATTGCCTAGCTAGATGATATTGTTAGATGAGATTGCTAGCTGCCATTTTTCTGGCTTGACCAATATTGCCATTTGTGGACTGCTGGATCATTCTTAGCCTCACAGTTAGTTTTCCAATCTGCATGAAGATGTATTGTTTCAAAGGTCTCATATGATCATTGTGAATGTCTATCATCTGTGTTTCTTATATGTTTGCTAAAAGTATGTATTTATTGTAGTTTGTTAATTTAGATTGTTGCATTCTATCATAAGAAGCTATCATGGACTTCATTGTTGTTTGATATGCGTATAGAATTTTATATATGATATTTTTCTTTACTAAAATGTGTTGTACTTCTATGCTTTGTACTCAATTTAGTTACTGTCTACTTTGGCTATCTTGTTGACCTTTCTTAGCAATTATCCTTGCGTTCACCTTCCTTTTAGTCGTTTGATTTCTTACACATTTTTTATATAATTTTTTTTTCCCATTTTACAAGAATCCATCAGTTATGTTTCCTTTTCTTTTTCCCCCATAGGCACATGCAGCCTCAGCAGTTCTAAACTTCAGTGAGAACTGCACCCCAGAGATCTTAACACCTTACTTGGATGGTATAGTAAGCAAATTGCTTGTACTCCTACAGGTATATTTAGTTTTATGTTCCTTGTAGCTTTGCTAGTCTAATATTTTTCAGAGAATATTGGGTATTGGTGACGGGTTTTTAATGTCAATTGCGTCTTGTGTGCACTCCAGAATGGGAAGCAGATGGTGCAAGAGGGGGCTTTGACAGCTTTAGCCTCAGTTGCAGATTCATCTCAGGTACTTACCGATTGCTGTATGAGTTACCAGTGTCTATTACTCAGAGAAAGTTACAGTTTGTAGGTATCTTTAATAAGGATTTGGTCTGACATCAGATTTATATTGCTCAGGAACACTTCCAGAAGTACTATGATGCTGTCATGCCTTATCTCAAAGTTATTTTGATGAAGGCAACCGACAAGTCTAACCGAATGCTTCGTGCAAAATCCATGGAATGCATTAGTTTGGTTGGAATGGCGGTGGGCAAGGAGAAATTCAGGGATGATGCTAAGGAGGTACCTGTCCAGTCTTGCTGCTCTCTTCTAGTATGTTTCGATGGGGATCTTCTAGAATTTCATAGGCGATCTGAAATGCGTTAAGGATAGATAGCTGAAACTCAGGTTGGATCGGGTCGGGTTTCAATAAACCCAACCCAACCCAACCCATGTCAAAAATTATTGAACCTGACCCAATCAGAACTGAGTTGCTGACCCGAGCTACTCAACCTGACTTGACCTGAATTTTTGAACCGACTCAACCTGGGTGCTATTTTATAACTTGGTGTACTTGGGTCGGGTCGGGTTGCTTTTAAATTTCTCAACCCGACCCGACCTGAATTGCAAGCGGGTTTATTTTTTCCAACCCAACCCGACCCAAGATATAAAAAAAATAAGCCAACCCATTGATTTCTCGGGTCGAGTTAAAACCCAACCCAAGTTTCACCCCTAAGGATAGAGAAGTATGAGGTGGATTCATTATATTGCAAGTTACTGATAGTTTTCTTTCCCCTATGCTTTTCAGCAGTGAATTCATTCTTTGTTATTTATCTTTTTTTTTTAATCTTTTGCATGGCTGTATATTTATGGCAATTTGGTCTATGTTTTATCACAGATGTTTCTTTTCTAGCACATTTTCTGGGATGATTCTGTATATTTAGGTTTCCATTTGTTAATTCATGCTAGGTTTGGAGGTTCTCATGACACTGCAAGGAACTCCTACAGAGTCAGATGATCCAACAACAAGTTACATGCTTCAGGTTTTTAACTTTTATTTTTTTTTGACTTTCTAATTTCAATATGAGGACATCTACTTATGTTGGTCAGTTTGATATATTGTTGCATCAGTATGATTTTGAGAAAATAAAAGTTATATTGTTGCATAAGTTAATTTCTGCTAGTTTACATCTTGTTGCCCAGCGTTTGGCTAATTTCTCTATAAATGATGCAGGCATGGGCCGACTATGTAAGTGTCTGGGACAGGATTTCCTTCCTTACATGAGATTTGTGATGCCCCCATTGCTTCATTCTGCTCAGCTTAAACCAGATGTGACTATCACATCTGCGGACTCAGATGATGACATAGATGAGTCAGAAGATGAAAGGTTTGCCTCTACTTCCTAGAAAATGCACAAGGATATCCGTTGACTGTGTTTGGAAATCATGTTTGATCGTAGTGTTTTCTTTTTTTGAATGATATCATGTTCGATCATAGTGTTTTTTTTTTTTTGAATGATATCATATTCGTTCATAGTTACTGTGTGGTCCTTTTTTTTTTTTTCACCTTCTGTCATGTCACCAAAAATAATCAATTATGGGATAGTTATCCATAAAGTGTAATAATTTGATATACAACCTCGGTGGCACCTTTTAAATACTTGCACAAAAAGCAGACATGGAGGCAGATGCATTTGCCAAGGATGGTGTCCCCAGACAGTGCTTTAAGTAAATAAATAAATAAATATAAATACAGTAATCAGTACTCATGATTGACCTGGGAGTTTTCTCCCCTTGACTCTGATTGTGTGCTTATGTGTCTACTTGTTAATGACTTCTTTAACTGAAAACAATAGCATAGAATAAAAAGTCTGCAAGGCCAAATTCTGGTTAGAATTTTTTTTAGAAAAAAGAGACCTGGTTAGAAAAAAGACTTTGTTAATTCCACACTGGAGCTGCTGACCAGATTGCTTTCTAAACTGTCAGATATCTTCAATTTTTGGGATAATGATGGTGATTGATGTAAATCATGTTTCCTCTTTCTTCTGTATATTTGTTCTATGTATGACCTTGTTTTTTTTGTCAATTTGTCAATTTTTCACTATGCTGTATTGAGGAATGTGTATTCCTGTGGATGAACTTACACCTTATCACTTTTTGTGAAAGTTGGGCATTTTGCCCATTGAAACCTTGAGGCAGCTGCATAAATTCTATGCTCCTGTGCGATTCTGTTATTTAGTCCCCATCTGCCATTATACAAAGAGGGAAATTTTCTCTTTCTTATTTTCTAGTCACCATGTAGGTTGCTAATCTTCAGCTTGTAGATTTTTTTTCTGCATCCACTCTCCATCCATCTTCTTTTATCTTATTGCTTGTGAGAAAGCACACTGCAGCTGCTATGTGGGACAATTTTTTGTTCAAGATTTGTAATTTTATGTTTGTGAGAGTTCTCTCTGTCTTGTGCAGTATCGAAACCATTACTCTTGGGGAAAAGGATAGGGATCAAAACCAGTGTTTTGGAAGAAAAAGCTACTGCGTGTAACATGCTTTGTTGTTATGCTGATGAGCTAAAGGAGGGGTTCTATCCATGGATTGATCAGGTTGCTACTGTTGTAATGCCTTTTTTCATACCGTTATTTTTTAATAATTATGATTAAGAGAAACGTTATCAAACTATGCAGGTTGCTCCTACTTTAGTTCCACTTCTAAAGTTTTATTTCCATGAAGAAGTTAGGAAGGCTGCTATTTCAGGTATTTTTTGGATGATATGTTTGGGCATTTTATTTACTTGGTTATTTTGACTAAGCCTGTTGCATAGTTGGTAAGCACTTACTATCACAACCACATGTTTGCGGTTTTGAGTTCATTTGTTTGTGGTTCAATTAGTTCCCTTCGTTGTTTTATAATTTGCATATTTTCTGAAGTCTTCCTTGTGTTTTTAGCCATGCCGGAGCTATTACGTTCAGCTAAATTGGCTGTAGAGAAGGGTCTTGCACAAGGTCGCAATGAGTCCTATGTTAAGCAGCTGTCTGACTACATCATACCAGCATTGGTAGAAGCTTTACATAAGGTACTTTTTTGGTTATTCAACTCTCTTCTCCCTCTTGCTCCACATTTCTGTGTCAGCTTGTCTAACAATATCCATCCTTTTTATGCAAACTGAAGTTATCTTTGAACTGCAACTGGCTTTTGCAGGAGCCTGAGACAGAAATTACTGCAAGCTTGTTGGACTCCTTGAATGAATGTATACAGGTTTGTTGAACTCTTTTATGAATTGTACTCTCTTAAAAGTATTAACTCCAAGATTTATAAATCCATCGTTAGTTCGTGCAATATGTGAATCTAATCTCCATGCTTCCCTCCGACACATGCGTACACATACCCATGTGGGTATTAGAGTTAAATTGTGAAATTTAAAAGAACAAGGCTTGTGAAAATGTCTGGAGTGATGGTTTTTTATGCCTAATAGGTTATTTTTCATTTCCAATTTGTGTTCTATTCATTTCACTTGCTGTTGAAGTCTAATTGCTTCTTTTTTCTGTATGTATAAAGTTATACCATGTGACTGGGACTCTTCATTTCAATTTAGCTCAAAATTTGTACTTGTTATACGAGTCATGTTCATAGGAGATTTATGGTTTCTTTTGTCATTCTGGATGAATTCCATTATCACATTATGGAAGCACTACCCTTTCTTTTTCTCAGATTTCTGGACCACTACTGGATGAAAGTCAGGTCAGATCCATTGTGGATGAAATAAAGCAGATAATAACAGCTAGCTCAACTAGAAAAAGAGAGAGAGCAGAGAGGGCAAAAGCAGAGGACTTTGATGCCGAGGAAGGGGAATTACTAAAGGAAGAGGATGAAGAAGAAGAAGAAGTTTTTGATCAAGTTTGTCTTAAAAATCCCTATCTTTGTTATCATTTCCTTAATGTTCTAGAGTTGGTTTAGTTTTTTGTACTTGTAATTGGTGAATTACCATTTTTATTCTCTCTCTAATTATTCTTGAATCTTTTAATGTAGGTTGGTGATTGCATGGGCACACTGATTAAGACATTCAAGCTTCTTTCCTACCCTTTTTTGATGAGCTTTCTCCTTACATAATACCTATGTTGGTAAGTTATTTGATTTAAATAATAACAATATGTGTTTTGTGCTTTCTGTTGGATGTTGGTCGTTACTACTTTTTGGCTTGGTCCACTGTGCACCCTAAAAACTTCAAAAATGAAATAAACAATATAAAATTCAAATAATAAATAGCAAAATAAGAATATCATCAACTTTAATTACCAATATTAAATTAGATTGATTTTGTATTATACTCTTTTAATCAATGGTTCAAAATTTGGTTAGACTTGATTCTATCAAACTTAAGATTGAGACTCACTTGAAGTTTAGTTTAATTCTGTCTTTGCAATATGGTTAAGTATATATATTTTTTAAGTCAATTAAGTATGTATATATATATATATACATATACTTAATTGACCTCAAAAATATATGGAGTTTCAGGAGATAGAAGGGTGAGATCAGAGATAATACATATGGATTTGAGGAGACAAATAGGGGTGGGATAGAGCTTGGGATGAGGTGGAGTGGGAGAGACGGAGAGCTAGGTTGAGAGAGGATGATGATGATGAGGGGAATTGCAAGCTGATGCGGGCCGGGTCAGAGAGTTAACACCTACTCAAGACTGCCAAAATGAAAGTATAAATTTAGACTAAAAAAATATTTAGGATTTGAGTTAAGGATTCCGAAATACGAAACTTGGGTACCTACTCTCACTCTCATTCAAAAAGAAAGAGACGGTTCTAATTTGCAAGGGGCAATTTCACTAAAGAATTAAAGGTTCACGAGTTTAATTGCTACGAGGAATTGGGAATTTGAACGCGAAAACTTAAATGCAAATGCATGCAATTAAGAAATCGAACATGCGTGAATTCTATCATGCTTGAGTTCGGATAAACATTGGAGAACTTTTTGATGAATTTGATTTGGATGTAGAATTAAAATTTAATTAAAGTAATCGAAATGCAAACAACACGTGAAATTTAAATTCACTATGCAAATAAAATTCAACACTTAAATTAAACTTTAAACAACACAAATTAAAATCAAACCCAAAAGAAAAGTAAAGAGATTCACCAATTTAGGGGACTCAAACAAGCCTTCAAAAGCTTAACCAAACTTCACTCAAATTTTCTGTCTTCCTAATGCTTGGTCTATATAGGCCTTTAAAATTAAAAAAAATGAAGTAATTTCCGGCGATGACTCGTGTGATACTGTAGCACAAGAAAGCTACTGTTCGTTGAGTCGTCTTCTTCCTCCTTTCTTCTCATTCGTCTTCAGTTCCCTTCTGCTTCTTCAGGATTGGTTGAATCGTCTCCTTCCTCCTTTCTCTCTCTTTCTCTTGAGCGTATCTTCTTTTCTTCCTTGTTCGCTCTTCCCTCCTTTCTCGTTCTCCTTCCTTTGTTTTCCTTCTCTCTCGTTCCTTCCTTTGTTTTTTGTATGTAGGCGCAGAAGTGGCGCCTGGGTTTTCTCTACCGTTCCTCTTTTTTCCCTTTCTTCCTTCGAAATTGGTTTCGTTCTCTTCCTTCTTTCCTCTGTTTCGTTCTTCATTGAGTTTTCTTTCTCTCTCGATCTCCAAGGACTCTCAAACTCTTTCTCCACTCACCGAGTCTGTCTTTTCTTGGACTATGTTTTCCTCTCGCCCAATCCCAACGCCTGGGACCTCTTGTTCGTTTGGACCCACCAACGTCCTTGCTATCTCGTCTTCGTCCGTTTGCGAAGCACAACTGTCCTCGTTTCTTCAATCTGAAGCACAACCGTCCCTACCTCTTTCTTCTTCATCGGTGGCTGGGTTGACCCAAGTCGTTGACTCACAACTGAGTCGGTTCTTTTGCCATGTTGGCGCTTCGCATGGGGTCCACATGGTGATGACTCAGCTGCTGAAGTGGACCCGCTAAGACATCGAACAGGTCGGTTATTTGGGCTTTGAGGCCCAAGAAACGCCTAAACGGGTCCATATTTGGGTCCAAAGTTATATCCGGGTCCTCACTTCCCTCCATCGATCCGGGCATAATTTCGGAGAGATAATTCATCAATCTCGGGACTCATTGGTTTGATGTCCGCATCACAAGCCCCATGGTTGTTGCCAATGGTGTGACCCATTGTAGAGAGGAGCTATGCTTCCCTTCTCCAACAAAGAAGGTAAGGGCCAAGAAATGGTAAAGAGAAAAGGAAAGTCTAGTGAGATAATCTGCGCTACTTACCCAAAGATGCACATCTCACAATTTTTGGAACATTTGAATAGAATCTCATACACATGAGATTTTGTAAACACTGATTTATTGTGAAAGGAGATTTCATTCTCTAATATATCCAAATCTCACCAATCTTATAGTACCTTGCCATGCCTAGATCTCTCCATCGGAGAAAGTGCCTAGATCTTTTGCTTTTAAGCGCATTAAGTACTATTATATGTCATCCAGTATTATATGCTACCTACTGCTAATGTTGACCATTTTCTATGTAATCCTTTTTTAATGGTACTATTTAATCATAAGAGTAATATATGCCTGATCCAGTAATCTATACTCAGTTTAAAATTAAATCAATACTCAGTTTAAAATTAACCTTTTTATGCATTACATAAATGCATAGTTTGGGAGCTGTTTTCTCGATGATGGAAATTCTGTTGATGGCAAAGCTAGAATACAACAAAGGGTACTCTAAAACCACAAAAGACACCACCAAAGAAGTTAAAATACCACTAGTGCTTCACATGCTTGGAAGTCACCCACTAGTGCTTCACATGCTTGAAAGTCACCCACTACCAGAACTGATATAGCGCCCCGCCCCTTTTAGCAAGTAATATACTTCTGCACTTGCACCTATGGTGGTATTAGGACAAAGGAAACCATAATATACTGGCACAAATGGAATCCCCTTCTGATATGATAGGAAGACTGTGTCTCTGAACTGCTTCTCTCAAGCCAAACTGAGGAGGCTGGCTCCTTTCATCAATAGCCATACCTCTGCCCAATAGACTGCAGAAGCCAAAATGGCCTGCCTGTGATCTCCAGAATGCTCCAACTGCTAGTTCCAATTATCCTCCTTATTGAATGTTTGACATTATGTGAAACATAGAAAATGATTCCTTGTGAATTTTGATCATGGGCCAATGGTCATTCAGATAATCCTTGGATATTTGTTAAATGAGACGAGCTAATTGTGGTTTATTACTTGAAGATGTTTCTTTCTTTTGTTTGTATGGGAGCTAGTTTTGTGGCAGGTTTGCGTGCAAGTTGCAACATGGGTGCACCTATAGTCTACAATTTGTAGATGCTGCAGCTTTTTTGTATTACTGTTTCTTCAGTACAGTTCATCTTTAGTATTAAAGCATAGTTATTCCGGACTCTCTTCTACAAGAGAAAGCGGCGATGATGATGAACGTTCTATTGAATAAAAAAAGAAACCATGATGTAATGAAAACAGAAGCAAACATAAAACATAGATAAATATAAATAGATTTATGTGGTTTGGTGGTGTCCTTACATTCACTGTTAGATTGGAAAAATTTCGTTATATTTGAGAATAAGGTTACAACAGTGTTCAGGGGTTCTTCTCTTCCTCATGCCTCTGTGCAAAATAAAATGTGACCTTGGGATTTACTAGGACTCCAGAATAGGGTCTTGTCTAGTATGACCTGGAGCACCTAGTATAGAAGGCATCTTTGCAGCACTTTACTGTGGACAGTTTGCAGGACCCATTTCCCATCAATTACTGTTTTCCTTGATCACTGCATAATCGTAGTAAACTTTGAATTTTTGTGGTAGTTTTAACTTCAGCGCTTGTGGATTTTTTTCCATTGTCACTGCCTTTTCATTGTTCTGGTTTGATATGTAAAACTTATTTCTAGGGCAAGGATAAACAGCAGAAGAGAGGCGGATCACAATTTGCATTTTTGATGACGTTGCAGAACATTGTCGAGAAGCAGCTCTAAGGTATAAAGTCCCTTGAGCTGTTTAACATAGAAGGTGCACTTGCATTGAGTGTGTTGCTATGATATTAAATATGGTGCACCTCATCAAATGTGTTGCTATGGTATACATTCTTGGATATCCATGTATGTGGATAGACAGATGCGACATTTCATTGTGCAAAATCCAGAATATGAATATCATATCTGGGTAACCATTTATTTTATTTTTAAAATTTTTGCTTGAAACATTTTACATACGCTATTGTTTCTTTTACTATATTAAATTGAACTACTCTTTTTTTTTTTGAATGATTGGTAAGTAATTCATTCAAATAAGCATAATACTAAATGTCATTCTACTCTATTCTATAAATTTCAAGATCTTTTTATTATCTTCCTTCTATGTCTTTTTTGTGATGGAAGTAGACTACCTATGTCATTTCAGAAAAGGGTGTATTAAAATTTTTATGAGTTCAAATATTACATCTAGGCTGTGATGCACGGATACGTGCATAGGGCTCACGTTCACGTGCAAACAGAGTACAGGGACCGACACTGCATGGGAATGTGGGCGGACACGTCTCCATTCTGAATACGAATCAAAACCCTGATATATAAATGTAAACTTAAATATAAGTATATTAATAATATATATCTATTATATCAAGATTGAGGGAGGGCACAATTTGGTCACAACGCCTTCTTTTTGACCATACACTTTAGTTTTTATAATTTCAATATAAACTTTAATAGTAAAAAGAATAAACTTTTGATAATGTTGGATCACACTTTTTATTAATAGTTTAAATTTAAATTTTGAATTATAATACATTGTTGATCTATTAAATAACTTATATTTATTAAAATAATTAAAATTATGATCTAAAATAACTTAAAATTGATTAAGATGACCATATATAAAACTTTATATGCATATAAATAAAATATGCCGTGTCCTTGCTGTCCCTGTTCTTGTGTCCTAAATTTTTTACTGTGATGTGTCGTGCACATTCCCATGTCCCATGCACGTTCCCATGTCCCATGCAGATTCCTGTGTGCTGTATCTGTTCCTGCACATCATAGTCTCTAGGACAACAGGATTTAGATGAAGTGGAAGAAATTAGAAAGATTGTGAGGGACAAATGTTTCATTGCCTCTCATGTCTTAAGATCAGATAAAGCTGATAGGTTGGCTAAGGAAGATCTGGCCTGGTTATCTTCTGATGTATTCTCTGTGAGGGGTAGCTGTTGTGGGTTCTTATTTCTCGGGTCCAGCCTCACTTGCTGCCTTGTATATTTGTTGTATTCTTTTTCCTATATCAATAAAATTGTTATTTTAAAAAAAATAAAAGGATTTAGATCAAGTATAGTCTATGAAGTTATAATTATAACCAATTGAGTCACTCATAAAAGTTAGAGACTATCCGACACAGATTTATGTTTGTGATAGGCTGCTGAGCATATGCAAGGGACTATAGTGTGTACTTTTTTGTCTTCCAATATGTATTTATTCTTGAATTTATTGAACAGATACTATGATATGTACCTTCCATTTTTATTGGAAGCTTGCCATGATGAAAGCCCGGATGTTCGACAGGTTTGTGCTTGAACTGAGTCTTTATGCTGCTATTTATTTTCTTCACAGTTTTCTCGACCACATTTGAGTTTTTTTTTTCCAGGCTGCTGTTTATGGAATTGGTGTTTGCGCAGAATTTGGTGGATCTGTGTTCAAACCTCTTGTTGGAGGTATTTGCTCTAACTGGCTACACCCTTTACAAAGTATGTGCTTTTAATATTGTTTATTAATGGTTTCTTTGTTTCTATCTGCAGAGGCTCTTTCCAAGCTAAATTGTGATACGACACCCCAGTGCATTGCATTCAGATAATGTAATGGCATATGACAATGCTGTCTCAGCTCTAGGGAAGATATGTCAGTTCCATCGTGATAGTATAGATGCAGCTCAGGTACTTCTCTACCAAGTCAAAATGCTTGAGTTAGACCTAGTTGATCAATGCTCCGGTCTGTTAGGCTATATCGACGTTAAATCTGAGAATGACAAGCCACAGGAAAAGAATAAATCTGACATCAAATTAGGAGATTTTTATTGTGCATTGTAGTCGGAACATTTGATTACTGAAGAATTGTTGGGTCCTGTTGCTAGAGGATGTAGTTAATGTCATGATCATGGACCATATTAGCAATTTGCTGTTTCATACTCATTATACCCACATCAGTTGAATTTCTGAAAAATGCATTTTTGGTGTTTGTTTTTCCAAAGATGCTTCACTTATTTTTTTTTTTTTTTGACATGAATATATAATAATTACAATTGTTGTACTTGTAGCATATAATTCGCAGGTGATTTAGCTACCTTACCTCTTACTATTTTTTCCCCTTCTTTATGATATATAATATAATTTTAGCATTTTATTTTTCTCTTATAAGAAGTGATGGAATTCCAAAACTGAATACTTAGAAAAGATACAGGATCGAAGAATTTTTTAGATTTCACAATAAAGCTTTATTAAAAAAGAAGAAGAAATGATCCTATGCTGTCATCCTAATGGTAAGGATGACATCAAATGGCCTCATTTAGGTTATTTGAGATCCACCTTTTAAAAATCTAAACCATTCATTAATTTCTAAATGCAAAGATGCAATATATGTATCCTTTTAGAATTTGTGAAATTATTGAACCTATGGTTGGATGGAACAAAAAGTACATGACTAGAAAATCTTTAAAGCTTATCACACTCCTCTCATTTGATCCATCCAATGGTGAGCCCAATAGTTTCACAAAATTTTAAAAGATGCATATATACATAATTGCATTTAAAAATTAATGAACGGCTTAAATTTTTAAAGGGTGGACCCCTCATGACCCAATGAGACCATTTGAAGTCATCATTACCATTAGGATGACGGCATTCGGTCACTTCTCTTAAAAAAATAAGTTTCAAAATTTAGTATTCTTCTAAAAATTCCAGTAACAAGTTTAAGTAATAGTTTTAAGTCTCTCTTTGTTTACATTAGTTTGAAAAATTACAAAAACATGATCATATAGCCATTCCTGATAGTACATGAGTTACTGTACACACCCATTCTTGACTTTTTGATGTTTCTTTTTTTCTTTTTTAATTGTCAATTTATTAACTTTATTTTTTAGATAAAACTGAATTGTAAAACTTTTTTTTTTTTTTTTGTATTTTTGCCATACACCGAATTGCTGTCAGACCAAACTTGGGTCAAGGATTTCCTTGCAGACCTGGCTTGGAATGGGATGACGGCCCAAATCTGGCCATGAAAGCCCCATACATATTAATGACCTGGAAATTTTGTATGTAGCTACTTTTCAAAAAGGAAAATTGTCATGTAGCTGTAAACAAAGTCCAAAAGCTGGTCTTTCAAAATAGTAATAATAAAGAGAAAATTATCAAATCTTTGTTTGATTTATTTACATTTGTTTATAAAATAGGCGTTGTAATATAATAACCTTATTATACCTAGGTGTTTTGGGTCCTTGACAATCTGAACCTGTACTAGAACTGAAATGTTTGGAATGGTTCCCAGAACCCATGTAAATGTGCTGTAGTCTATTTTTGGTTGATGTTTTGTTTCTTTGGGTTTTAGGGTATTCATTGACATCCAGATTCCAAGAAAATCCATGCTGTTGTTTGTGTTGTGGCCAATTTGCAGTTAAAAAAATGCGACAATTGTGTTAAAACAATTGATCTTTTACGCTCTGTTTAATATTCATTTTTTTAACATTCATTGGACATGGTCTCTTGTTTCACAGGTAGTTCCTGCCTGGTTAAGCTGTTTGCCGATCAAAGGTGATCTGATTGAGGCCAAAGTTGTGCATGACCAGCTATGTTCAATGGTTGAAAGGTGAGGCTTTTATTTTTTATTTTTTGAATTTTGGAGAACGTGACATGAATTCTGCGTAAATTCTTCCATGATCTTCCAACACATTTATGGTCAATGGGTTTTCATTTGGGTGACATGAATTTTGCATGATTTCTTCTATGATCTTCCCAACTGTATATTTATGGTCAATGGATACATCTTCTATATGCATTGAATATGGAACCTTGTTGTGTATCTATTTCCAGGTCGGATGTGGAGCTTTTGGGCCCTAACAATCAATATCTTCCCAAAATAGTCCACGTTTTTGCTGAGGTAAGGAAAAGAAAATCTTTCGCTTCAACATTTTGATGCCTGCTTGCCCTTCAACCATGGGAAGAAATATGCCAGTTCAACTAAACCATTTCTTTAGGCCTTAGCTACAAAACTGCAGACGTGCCCAACTTTGGGTGGCTGATAAAAATAACAGAGGGGTTACTGAAAATATTGTATAATGAGCTGGTCCTGTTGAGGATTGGATAACAATAAAGTATCTTCCTCATGATATTATTTATTCATTTATTAGAGCTCTGCTGATCGCTTTGCCTTAAATATCCGTCAACTTCTCATTCTAAACACTCCAGTCCCTTATTCCGAACACACCAAGCAATAGGTGATATCTTGTACACTTTCTATAGCATTCTTATTGAATGGGCCACCTCCTGAACCTTCGATCACTGAGGGATCAAAAGGCATTCAGTTGATTGATGGTACAGCTTAAGAGCTTGAGGAAAGTGATCCAAATAGGTAGCACAAATGGCCAATGAACTAAGAGTGGTTCTTAGACTTCTCACTGGGACCAACAAAGGAAGCAAATATTGGGATAAACTAGCTCAAAACTTATATTTAGGTTTTTTGTGTGTAACAAACTCACGGCCAATAAATTAGGCTGAAAATTTTGTTTTAGTAGCTGTCAAGCAGAAAGCTTTGACTCAAAGTGGGCCTATTGGTTTCAAAACTGGATTATATGGTTAGGAGGGCACATATATTGTCGTAAGCATTATTTACATTTTTTTTTGAAGCTAACATAAATATAGTGACATGTGCATTGAAAGATTCTTTGAGTTCATGCCAGATTTTTCATGCTTTGGGTGGTGATAAAATTGTCACCTTTCTTATTCTTCAGAAAAATTAAATCCTTCAAAAAAAATTCTATCATACCTAGACTTCTTTTACATCTAATACCACACCCATTCCCCACCCCCATCCCCCACCCCACTCATCAGATGACCATTCTGCCTTTAATTTATGTGAACATGTACCGATGGTGGCAAACAAGGAACTAATTTTCTTGATCATATAATGCTTGTTTTGGAAATTTGTTGTTAATGTCACCAGTGTAAGTTTTCATATTGCTCTTTTAACTTCATCATGCAGCAGTGGTTTCCTTTCATCAAGGCACTTCTTTAATCAGGGTCTACCTTGAAAATAAATAATAAAAAAACCTGAATTTAGCCTTGAATGAGAACCAATGAATTTCCCTTGCCTTTTTATTTTTTGTGCCACTGAAATTCTCTCTCCTTGCTAAGCCTGACTAGAGTTATATTTTGCTCAAATCCCTGCTAATCCTGTTCAAGCTTCAATCGCAAGTAAAACTTGTATTTCTGGTGAAAGCTCTAATCTGCACTCAGCTTCCAATGAATCACTGATACTATGGTTAAAAATAAAATGAATGAATGGATGAAGCTCTGGTATGAGTCAAGTTTAATTGGTTTTGCTGAAGTGTAATTCAAAGTTCTGTCCTACTCTCCTGAGAAAAAATGGCTTAGTGAGGCCAGCCCAGGACATCTAAACTAAGCCATATTCTCATCTTAATGTCCTAAATTGGGATGCTATTTACACCATTTTTTCAGTAGAGACTCAAAATCTACTACTGTAACAAGCAGAGATTGATGTACATGGTGTATACTTGTTTGTCAACTCTACGCAGTGATTACTTTTGTGGTGGTAAACATTTGAATATGATAATTTTGTGACGCTGACAAACAGATGGTGATGTAGGTTTTATGTGCTGGCAAAGAGCTGGCTACAGAACAAACTGCAGGTCGGATGATCAATCTTCTGAGGCAGCTTCAGCAGACTTTGCCACCCTCAGCTCTTGCTTCAACTTGGTCTTCTTTACAGCCACAGCAGCAACTCGCGTTACAGTCGATACTTTCATCTTAGAATCTCGTCAGATATCTTTTCTGTCATTTTGTCAAGTCCTTATTCATTTTTTTCCTATTCTTTATAATGTATGCATTCCTTGTGTGAATTTCATGCTATGTGGTGGCGGAGTGGAAGCTGTGGGACTGGGAGTTCAAGATGGGTTTTTGGTGTAGAGTGTGTATATTACGGTACCAAAAAAAATTCAAACGAGGATGAAAATACAGTGGTGAGGTTGGTTTTTGAGGCTTGTGGTGGGGTGGCATTTGCACTGTAGAAGTGTTTAATTGCCATCCCAGTAAAGCAGTTTTTGGGTATTTGTTTTTTAATTTTTTTTGTTCACCCTTTTGTCCTTCATTTTACAGTTGAGAAACCTTGAGTTTTTGCTATGAAATTGTATGCTATTTGATCGTTAATAGAGATGGATGTTTGGTTACTTTTATTGTTTCCTTCCAATTTCATCTGTCTTGTCTCCTTCCATTTTCATCTGTCTCTCGCCTTTGTGCTTATGCAGTTCAGACTTCCGAGACCAATTGCTCTGAATTTCAACACTGGTACGACTAATGCTACATTAGCCCATGATTAAAGGTAAGATGCTTTTGATCTTGGAAATTATGAGAAGGGTCTAGTGCATTCTTGAAAGTGTTAACAAATGATTAATCTTAAGTACTATGAGTATTAATGTTTATTGTCATCCTATACGTATTGGCTGATATGTTGCGAATGTACATGATGGTAAGGCGCTCGTCTCATGAAGCGAGGTCTTAGGTTTGATTCACACTCAACTCCAATGAAGTGCTACTCCTGTATACTTATCCAGTGTCTGCGGATTGAGAGGTTTTCACATGTGCCGAAGGAAGTTCAGGTGACGTCTGGACACCTTCGGTCAAAAGAAAATATCAAAGGCAACTTGAGGAATCCCATACAACAAACTATTTAACTATATAGTTTTGTTTTGAAAGGGTTTAGGATATTCTGAATAATTTCTGATATCCATACTATTGTGTATGGCTAGGATAAAGTCCAATATATAGTATGGGCGATACAAAACCTTCGTGAGAATGACACTTTCTGTGAAAGAATCAATTATGGCTATGGGGCTTGCCTTCTTGAATTTATGGTTGTAAAAAAAAATAAATTGTTGGATAACTGCAAATTCTTTTAATAATAGAACTCTAATCACAAGTATGCAAAAAGTCTACAAAAGATTTGGTGGGCTTCTAAAAGTCTCAACTCTTAATTGTTGTACTTTTTGAGAGATTTTCATTTTTGAACTACCTGTTTGGTGTTATACAACCTTAAGGCTGCAACTAAATTTCCTTTTAAGTGGAGGTAAAAATTGGGGTTGACCACTGGCAGAGTTCAAATTCATCACTAGCATCATACTACAGCTACGATCCTATCTGCTTGAAATTAGTTTTTCGAGTTTTTTTTTTTTTCATTTGACTCTCATAAATCATAGTTTGTCATTCTAGTATAATCTACCAACAACTTATAGTACTTAAAGAGTCAACTGAAACTACATTTAAAATGTTTTTTCTCAATTTATTTTCTATTAAGTCTATTTTAAACCGTCTTTAATGTGATCATTTCTTATTTTATCCTTTTGGAGTTAAACTATTTATTTAATGCAGCATGCATATCTTTGTCATACAAACTTTGTTGACCATCTTTTTTTTTTTATTGACCAACACTCATTTAAATTTCACTCGGAAGATTTTTTTCAGTCTCTGCCTAGACTGAAAATATTGATTGAATTTTGAAAGTGTTGTTGATATTTGAGAAATATTGGTCGATATTATAAAAAGTATATTTTAGACTGAATTTAGACCCTAAATTTTGGCTGAAATGTGTAAATCACGCCTATTTAGGACTTTGGGCTTTTATTACAATTCTATTTGCTGAGAATTCTGAAGCCAGCACTCATTTAAAGACTTGGATTTGGTAAGTTAGAAGCATCTTGTCTAACATTGTCATGTCAGTCCGAAAATAGAGATAAATTGAAAAATAAAAAAAAAACCTAAAAAATGGAAAGAGAAAATTTATGACTAAATTTGGTGGTCCTTGAGTGACTTGGCTCATGGTTTTACATTAGTCTAAAATAAAATAAATACACAATTTGTAAAGTAGAGAGAATTATTTACTATCAACTCTGTTTCCACTTAGGTGAAACTTGTCTTGTCGTGAAATACAAGACTTTAGGATCGAGGTATTGAGTTCAATTTCTAGTGATTCTAATGAAGGATTATTCTCCATAGATTTATCAAGTGTGTGTGGATTGAAGGGTTTTCACATAACCTGAGGGACTAGTCAAGTGTGCCACCTAAACATCACTAAATCTGAAAAAAAATTGGATGGGCCTTGGGTTTGAATGTCTGATACTCTGATCTTTGCCGTCTTAATCGGCTGATACATAATGGCTTGTATATCTAAGTATAAGCTCAATATAAGATATTATTATTTTTTTTTTTAAAAAAAATCTTTTTCCAGCTACTTTGACATAGCCATTTGTCAGTATATCGATGCAGGTGTAACAGATTATTATTATTATTTTTTAATATAGAACTGATACCTAATTATTTGAAAATATTAAAATTGTACGATGAGTTGGTCCTTAATCCCTATCTGTTAGAATATAAGGTCACAGATTCATCTATCCAAACTTACCCACCAAAAAAATAATAATAATAAATTTTAGAATATAAAAAGGATCTTGGTTTGGATGCATCTGCATGTAAGGATCACTCCCTGCTGACTTGTGGGTGTATGAAATCATCTCCAACTATTATTATTATTATATCATTTCCAACTATTCATTAACCTTCTAATATGCATAATTTATCATACTAATCATATTTAACAGTTTCTAAACTGAAGAATTGTTAAAATTAATGTGGATAATACACCAAACAACCGTATATTGGAGCACTAAGGCATGCTATCTATCATAGATCTCATTCAGTAAATGGAGGACATTGTTGACATCTTGTTTGGAGCTTAATGTGGGATTCTTGGGACTCTGAAATTACTTTCTATGAATTAACTCTCTATTCAATTTAAATTTATTCTGAATTGATCTCACTCTTGAAATAAGAAAAAATAAATCATCCACATTTAGCTTCATTTTGACCATTGATTTTTAGACCTTAATGTCATGAATTATCGTCCATATGAGCCCATAAAGCCTGGGACACAATATCACCGAATTAAAGAAGTCATTAAAACATTTCTAAAAAATTAGAAAAGAGGGTTTCGAATAACTTTTTTTTGCGATCATGGGAGTCTACATTTGTTGCAAACAATTAGAACCTTTCTGAAAATCTTCAACCACTCGGCATACTGTTATCCAATGTATGTGGTTAGAGAGACTTGCATATTCGAGAACTATTCGGTGCTCTAAGAAGTCTGTACACCTTAATCATAAAAAAATAAATCTTTAAGACCTTTTTAAAAGAGGTGGGAGAGAGAGAGAGCACATTTAAAAATACTATAAAATAATTGACTTAACCATTATTAAGTATATTTAATAAACAATTTTATTATAATAAGGAATTATTAACTAAGGTTTAGACCGTTTGGTACAGTGGAAAGAAAGCACAGGGTGGCATCAATGTTGTTAGAACTTACAAACACTGCTTGCACGTTATGCATTATGCCATCTTCCATCCCAACCGTTAGATGCATCCATCTTGTCAACTAGCATCGATTCCTCGTAAGCTGCCACGTGGCGAAAGCAATATGATCGTGCCCCCTACCGTTCTGCTTTTCGTTGACCAAACGAGAACGAAGATAGAGACGAAGAAACAAAATTGTCTTATTGGTATCACATAAAAAATATTCTCTTATCACAATTTTTTTTTAACACAATGACACACATGACCTTGATATGTTGATAAGGATGACAATGACAATTAAGTTCATGATTAATCCTTCTAATTATTTTATACTCCCAACTTTCCCAAAATACTTATCTTATTTTAGAATTTTTTTATTTCTTAAGAATAAAGTAGATATAACTTTGATTTAATATAAAAAATAAAGGAATATGACAATTAATTTGGGACAATTTTAAAATCCATATAGGACAAGTATTTTAAGATAGAGGGAATATAAGATGAGAAATTACACATTCTACTGGATATTTATGATGGTATTTGATGTAAGGCCTGCGGGTTGTATACCCAAACGGTAGAGAGTGACTCTTGCTTGCCAGTATCCTGGGAGAAGTCTCTATTGGTGGGAATTAGACCCAGATTAGAAGAGCGAGCGTTCAAAATCCTGGTCAAAAGGGGACAAGTCTCTCTTCTTAGACATGGCACGTTTTAAAGTCGCGAGTCAATCCTGTATCTCATATGCAAAACGGACAATTTCGTGCCTTGGAGTTAGGGTTGAAACTCAGGTCGAGTTGAGAAGACAAAAACCCGCATGAAATTTGGGTCGAGTCGAGTTGAGGAATTTTCAAGTTAACCCGACTTGATTCAACTAAAATTAGGATAAAATTGGTCCAGAATGCAGGTTGGGTTAGAATTCGAGTTGAGTTAGGTTAGAATTCGGGTCAGGTTGGGTTCCATAAATATTGACTCGGGTTGGGTTAGCTTTTAAGAAACCCGACTCAATTTTAACCCTAGTCGGGGTTTGCCTCTGCATTAATACTCTAAGAAGAAAATTGGTTTAAATTCAAAATCTTGGAACAAAATTTGTAGTTTTAGACTCATTCGACAAGAAAAAGAAGATATATTTAATGCTTATCATTCAAAAGAAAAAAGAAAATATTTTTCATGCTTATCATTAAAAAAAAAACAGAAAAGAAAATACTTTTAGTTATGAAAAAAATGTTAACATTATTATTACATATTGATATTTTGCCAAATTTCAATATTTTACTCTATTTCAATTAGTTTTCAATCTTGAAAATTTCAGTCTAGTTTTTTTAATCTTAATTAAATATTTAATACTGACAAAAATAGCTGATACGATCCAAATTTTAAATAACATTCTAATCCTAACTTTTAAACACATGATTTTGTGAAGAAAACAAGGGTCGATTTGAAATAACTAGGGATTAGTACCATGTTTAGGTGACCAAAGGTAATATAGAAATACAAAATGAAAGGAAATGTGGACTTGTTAGAAAGGCATAAATTCCAATAAGCAATGAGACAAGAACATGTAGACGAGCTTACCACTACCTTAAAAAAAAAAAATTGGGGTTCTTCCATCTGTCTCTCTTCCTTCTTAAACCAATCCTCCTCTCAAATCCTTCCTCATCAGATTAAGAGTCTTCCAAGAACATTTTCCATGGAAATTCATTTCCAACAACAGGAGAATTCTGTCACCAAAGACGGCAAATTCAAAGGAAGAAATAGAAGCAATGGCACTAACAAGTTTGTAGGAGTAAGGCAAAGACCTTCAGGAAGATGGGTGGCAGAGATCAAGGACACAACACAAAAGATAAGGATGTGGCTGGGCACCTATGAAACCGCTGAAGAAGCTGCTCGGGCTTACGACGAGGCTGCGTGCCTCCTCCTCCTTCGCGGGTCGAATACTCGGACAAACTTCATCACCCATGTCTCCTCCAATTCTCCGATAGCTTCTCGTATTCGTAATCTCCTCGATCACAAAAGAGCTGCTAAACAAGCATCCCAAACCACCACCACCACCACTACCACCATCACCACCACAACTAGTAATAGTAGTAGCATCAGTAGTAGTAGTAGTAAATAATAGTATGACTAATTCTACCATCAGTGGTAACTTGTCGCGCAAGGAGATTACAAACACACAGATGTTTGATGAGGATTATAGACCTGATATGAACAACTGCATTGGAGAATTTGAATCGGGTTATTCGCATTCCAATCTCTCGCGGGTCGGTGAACATGGGTTCAACCAATTAGATTTGTCGAAACAAGTGGTGGTACCTGAAAATATCGATTTGGAGACGGCGGAATTTGAACAAATGAAGGTGGAGAGACAGATATCGGCATCGCTCTA